>JAJOZX010005029.1:320000-353182 GCA_023014485.1 Bathynomus jamesi | reverse complement strand
TTATATATATATATATATATATATATATATATATATATATATATATATATGTGTATATATATATATATATATATATAAATATAATCTTATATATATATATATATATATTATATATATATATTTAAATATATTACATATATATATATATAATTATATATATATATTATTAAATTATTACTTATATATATATATATATATATATATATATATATATATATATATATAAATATATTACTTTATATATATATAATAATATATATAATATATTTATATATATTAATATATATATATATATATATATATATATATATATATATATATATATATATATATATATATATATCTAATATATATATATATATATAATATATATATAATATAATATTTTTCTATATATATATATATGTATATATATATATTACATATGTTACATATATACATATTTGATCAGTCTTTCCTTGTGAACAGACGTGTTTTATCGAGTGTCCAGTGTTATCAATTGAATAAGTGGTTTTCGTTGAGGTGTCTTTAAAAAAAAATAGTGTTTGGTGCATTCTTAACTAAATTACTTCGTGTTACTAATCATTCATTAACGAATATATTTCATTTATTGACTTTATTCAGTACTATATTATTTGATTAAACAAGGCTAGTGCACGTGGCTTGCCTTGTTTGTTTTTCAAATCTATCAGAAAACGAGGAGTCATAAGGTTCATTTTCCCTTCCTTCGGAGGATCAGGTAGAGTGTGGTCACACACCGTGGGAAAAAAGGAAAAAAGTCGGTCGAATCGCGACAGATAAGTATTATTAATACTCTTTCTTTTACAGATCTTTCGTCGGTAGCTTAATTATATATTCATTTAGTATAAATTTGTGTTACAAGAACCTGTTTCTGCGTTTCAAGAACATTTTTGCGGGTTTGGGCAGGTGACGGCACAATAAGCACGCGGTAGACCTACGTTGTAATTTATTAATTTCCAAACGCTCGTTTTTTTTTTTTTTTAACTAATTAAAAGCATGGCACCCCCGTCAAGTACTTGCAGTCGCTGTGAAGGGAAATTTGCCGCTTACGCGTTTACAATGGCTAATAATAATGAACAGTTAGTTTGCAGGTGGTGCTCAAGCATGGAAGTCCTGAGGAACGAGTTAGAACGTGAGAGGGAGGCCAGAGTGAGGCTTGAAGAAAGCGTGATGCTCCTGACGGCAAAATTAGAATCCCTTGAGACTCCAGTTACGACCCCTCCTGCCTCAGTTTCTACTAATAATATAAATAGTACTAATAGCCTCTCTCTTCCCCTAGTTCCCAACCCTTCGTTCGAGTGCGTAATGGAGCACCATTGAGAAAACCTAAGACTTGTCTACCAGTAATAACAAACAATAAGTTTTCTGTTTTAGGTTTCGAAGATGCTGATGAACCGGAAATACGACTCGTTGGCGATTCCATTGTTCGAGGGCAGCTCGAGGAATTCTGTGGGAGAAACCCTCGTCGTAGGCGCCGTTACTGCTACCCTGGTGCAAGGGTGGAGGATATAACTAATAGTGTTGACCATTTTACAGACGGTACCGCCGAGGACACAACGTATGTTATTCATGTCGGTACTAATAACGTTTTAAATTCTAGATCGGAAGAACTGCTGGCTAGGTACAGGGACTTACTAAGCGAAAGGAAAAAACTAATGATTGTTTTAACAGGTATACTTCCTCGAATTATCCAACGTAACGATTTCTACAGCAAGGCGACCTATATTAACAATAACCTAAAGTCTCTTTGCCAACAGGAAGGAGTGCATTTTGCGAATTTTTGGAACAGTTTCTACGGCAGGAGGGACTTGTTCCTCGGAGATGGACTTCATCTTAATGACGTTGGAGCTGCGCGTTTAGGAAGACTATTTCATAATACTGTCTCTTCTTTTCAGGCTGCCGTAACTCGAACGGTCCCAGCGTAAATTCCACAAATTTCCCCTGCGCTCGCGAAGGTGTCGCAATTACAAACAATTTGAAGGTTCTATCCTTAAATGCTCGTAGCTTACGAAATAAAATAAACGAATTTTTTTCTTTAATTGCTTGTAAAGACTAGATTTAATTGCGATAAATGAATCGTGGCTTAGCACTGAAACACGTGACTTTGTAGGGAGTATCAAATTAGAGGTTATAGACTTTTTGTTAAAAACAGAATAGGTAGGCGAGGAGGCGGTGTTATGTTGTATATCAAAGATAATATTGCGAACGTTATAGAAGTAAAGCACACAATTCCAGAACCAATAGATTCGACTATAGCAGAACTTAAATTGAACGATTTCAAACTTGTTGGGTTATATATAGGCCCCCTAATCAAACAGCTGATACGGACGAAGCGTTATATCGTGAACTAAAGAGAATAATAGGTAGTGAGCAGGCTTTAGTTATGGGTGACTTTAATTGCGCCAACGTGAATTACGATACAATGCAGGGAGACGCGGAAGGTAATCGTTTAGTTAATTTTCTCGAGGATAGCTTTCTTATTCAAAAGGTTGGGGAACCTACGGGTTGGACAGTATTTTAGATTTAGTAATAACTACGGATGATAGGCTAATTACTGATCTTCAAGTAATAGAACCGTTAAGCAATAGCGATCACAATATGGTAGAGTTTGTCCTCTCAGTAAGTCACTCGAAACCAGCTAACTCGACTAAAATTCCTAACTTCCAGCACGCAGACTTTTGTAAATTTCGAAATAAATTGTCACACGTCAATTGGGAAAACGTAATGGGGAACTCCAACGCAAAACTAATGTGGGAATCGTTTGAAACAGTATTTAGGACTATAAATGAGGAATGTGTACCGTACAAAATTAAGCGTGCGAAAGTAAATAACAAGCCCTTGTGGTTTACTTCTAGAGTAGGAGACATTATAAAGAGTAGAGATAGGGCTTATAGGCTACATAAGTGCGATAAAGACAATTTGTGGTTACGAAACAACTACATATCTCTAAGGCGTGAAGCGAAAAGTGTAATAAAAAAGTCCAAGCGCGAATTTGAAATCTCCATAGCTCGTGACGGTAAAGAAAACCCCAAGCGATTCTTTCAATACGTCAACAATAGAAATCCAGTAAAAATGTCTTGGGGCCGTTGAAAAATGTTAACGGAGATCTAGTTTCTGAAAACAAGGAAATGGCTACCTTGCTAAACGAATTTTTTACGTCAGTTTTTACTATAGAAGATGTAACGAATATCCCTACGGTCATAGACATAATACCTTTTGATAATGGTAATATTTTGGATAATATTGTGGTTAGTGAAGGGGAGTAATGCGCTATATTGATAAAATGAAAACGCGTAAATCACCGGGCCGGATTCCATATATCCCATACAACTAAAAGAATTAAAAGATAGCATTGTTGTGCCGCTAACAAAGATTTTTAATGCGTCTATTTCTGAGGGGTGCGTACCAGATAATTTCATGTTAAAACGTAACACCTATCTTTAAGAAAGGCGATAAAGGTGCGGCGGGAAATTATAGACCAATCAGTTTAACGTCTGTTGTAGGTAAGCTACTGGAATCAATAATTAGGGATCGTATAGTTGAACACTTAGAATTGCATAACTTAGAAATACGCAGCACAGTTTTAGGCGAAACAGATCTTGCTTAACTAATCTTTTAGAATTTTTTCAAAGCGTGGTTGACGTTTACGATAGTCATCAGGCGGTTGATGTAGTGTATTTAGATTTTCAAAAAGCGTTTGACACCGTACCGCACAAAAGACTCATTGAGAAAACTAAGGCTCACGGAATCAGGGGTGTAGTAATAAATTGGATAGAAGAGTGGTTGCGAGGTAGGAAACAGAGGGTGGTCGTCGATGGAGCGGAGTCGTGTTGGGCTAATGTAGCTAGTGGCGTTCCTCAGGGTTCTGTATTGGGCCCCTTCCTTTTTCTTATATATATTAACGATTTAGATGTCCGCCTAGTCAGTACAGTTTCAAAGTTTGCGGATGACATGAAGCTGGGTGGTAGGGCGATTAATGACGAAGATAGAGGTAAAATCCAGGAAGATCTGAGTAAAATCGTCGATTGGTCAGTCACATGGCAAATGAGATTTAACGTCGATAAGTGTAAAATTTTGCATATAGGTTCGCATAAAGGTAATTTTGCGTATAGTATGTCAGGGAAAGAGTTGATAAGCGTAGAGCAGGAAAAAGATTTAGGAGTTGTAGTCACTGTTGATTTAAAAGTAGCGAAAAAAAGTACAGCAGCGGTCAATAAAGCCAACAAAGTGTTAGGTTTTATAGCTCGGAATTTTGAGTACAAATCGCGTGATATTATAGTTCCTCTTTATAAATCATTAGTTAGACCCCATTTGGAGTACGCGATCCAATTTTGGAATCCGCATATGCGCAAAGATATAGACAAAATCGGAAGAGTTCAAAGACGAGCAACTAAGATGATTCCGTCGCTTAGGTCAAAGTCGTACGAGGATAGGCTTAAAGAGTTAAAATTGACTACACTCGAGACTAGGAGGCTAAGAGGTGATCTAATCCAGTTTTTCAAAATTACAATGTTATGATGTTTCAGACCAACAAAGACCCTAGGATCCACTCATGGCTGGTGTAAGTTGAGAAGTAGAAGGTTCGAGACAGCAGTTGAGAAAAACTTTTTTACGCATAGAATATAGTAAATAGGTGGAATAGTTTGCCGGTAGAAGTAATTAGTAGCACGTCTATAAACATGTTTAAAAATCGATTAGACGCATATGTTGATAGATTGGGTATAGTTTAAGGTAGTAAAATTAAGGGTTGGATAAGATAGATTTTGATTCTCTTTTCATTAAAGATCACAATAACCAGACTAGAAATCATAGTATGAAATTATTTAAGCCAAGATGTAGAACAAATTTAAGAAAACATAGTTTTACAAACAGAGTAATTAAGTTTTGGAACAGTCTGACAGAAGAAGTGGTGACTTCAGATACAATTGATTCTTTCAAAAGAAGGTTTGATAGTTTGATGTCTGCAAGGGACATCTGGTGATAGTGTTTATGCCCATTTTTATTGCATGAATGGTACTAGTTTATTTCATATATTACGTACATTTAGGTGATAGATCCCACAGCTCAACACAAGTGTTGTGGGATATAGGGAGGCAGCATCTTGGGTTAGGGGATACTCTCTGTCCTTACACACCCCATTTAAAGAGATTCCTCTGCCGATCGGTACCCCCCATAGTACTGTGAGGTATTGTAAAACTCATGATCTTCACTTGCCCCACAAACACCTTTAAATGGGAGACCTACACTTTTCCTCCTAAGTATATATATTGTAATGTATATGGATGTAAATTGTGACTTGGTCCGCAATTGATATGGACCGTGACTTATTTTTGGTTGGCAAGGTACTGGTATTGATGGATACCGTAATGAAATTGACTGGATTCTTTGGATCTGATATATTTGCTTGTCGGTTATAAATAGATACAGAGTGTAACATATTTGTGGATAGTATTCTATTATGAGTTGATCCTCTCGATCCAGAGATTGTATCTTTAGTTTTAAATTGATAATTAATTAGTTTTAAATTGATAATTATTTAGTTTTGTAAAAACTGGTTGTTGCCAATGTTCAGGCAGTTTTTACATAGTGGAGCCACCTCGATGGGCCGAAGTGGCCTCTAGTGTGCCCACTATAAAAATTTATTTTGTTCTTATATTCTTTGTGGTTCGGAACCCACGTAAAATTGTAGGTCCTCTCCGCCACCACGGAGGACATGCACAATACACAATTACGAACACAGGTAGACCAGCGATGAGTGGATCCTAGGGTCTTTGTTGGTCTGAAACATTATAACATATACTGTGCATGTTTGTATATATATATATATATATATATAATATAATATATATATATATATAAATAATATATATATATATATATATATATATATATATATATATATATATATATATATATATATACATATATATATTATATATTATATATATATATATATATATAATAAATGGAGAAAAAAATAAAGGATTGTGGGAGGAGCATACAAATTTGTAAGGAAAACTACCGATTTTAGCACTTTGCCCGAATCCAACACAAGATCAAATGAAATGCTTCCAACCAAGGTTATAGTTAATTAAAAAAATAATAATAAATTGAAAATTAAAAATAAAACTTGTAAGAGCATACAAATTTATATTGGAAATCTGCCCAGGTTTTAGCACTCTGCCCTTCTTGTCTAAGTCCGATTTATATAAAAATGAATTGAAAAATAAAAATTATTAGAGAAGTATACAAGTTTACCAAAGGTTTAGCACTCGACCATTCTTGTCTAAATCCGTTCTAAACGAATTCAAAACAACGGGTTCGAGTTGAAAAAGACCTTTGCTTATGTTGAAGTTACTTGTAAGTTGGATAATAGCAGACTCAAGAATATTTCTATTAACAATGTTGCTAGAGTGAAACAAAACTGAAGCATTATTCCAATCAATACAGTGGGATAACTCTGACAAATGGACAAAAAGGGCACTGGACGACTGTCCCGTTAGGCCTGTTCAAAAATCAACTTTTTCTTATTTTCATAGGTTTCTGTACATTTTCCCATGCTTTTTGACCTGAAAAAGCCGAAAATCACAACTATTTTGACCTAGGATGTTGGGAAGCATTGCCGCATGGAGCTTTAAATTTTCTGCCTTGAAATCGGCCAAAGCGCCAATTCCGGGGTCCCTTGAATTATGTTTTGCACTTTAACTTTTGATCTAAACAAGATAGAGCAACAAATTAGGTATCAAATGAAAGAGCATAAAATTAATAAATAATAATAAAATAATAATAATAAATAATTAATAATAATAATAATAATAATAATAATTATATTATTATTATTATTATTATTATTAATTATTATTTATTTATTATTATTATTATTATTATTATTTATTAATTTTATGCTCTTTCATTTGATACCTAATTTGTTGCTCTATCTTGTTTAGATCAAAAGTTAAAGTGCAAAACATAATTCAAGGGACCCCGGAATTGGCGCTTTGGCCGATTTCAAGGCAGAAAATTTAAAGCTCCATGCGGCAATGCTTCCCAACATCCTAGGTCAAAATAGTTGTGATTTTCGGCTTTTTCAGGTCAAAAAGCATGGGAAAATGTACAGAAACCTATGAAAATAAGAAAAGTTGATTTTGAACAGGCCTAACGGGACAGTCGTCCAGTGCCCTTTTTGTCCATTTGTCAGAGTTATCCCACTATTGATTGGAATAATGCTTCAGTTTTGTTTCACTCTAGCAACATTGTTAATAGAAATATTCTTGAGTCTGCTATTATCCAACTTACAAGTAACTTCAACATAAGCAAAGGTCTTTTTCAACTCGAACCCGTTGTTTTGAATTCGTTTAGAACGGATTTAGACAAGAAGGGTCGAGTGCTAAACCTTTGGTAAACTTGTATACTTCTCTAATAATTTTTATTTTTCAATTCATTTTTATATAAATTATCTATCATTTTTCAGGAAACAACAGAAACTCAATCAGAATCTAGAAAACCATCTACAAGTTACAACTTCACAATGGCATTAAGCAAGGAGCTGAGGGAGCTCCGTGGGCGCACAGTTGATATCTCAGAACCTCCACGTACTGTCCACAGGCAGGTGTCAACTGGGCCATCTACCAGATCTCTCACTGAAACTTTCCTGGTTGGATACCCTTCAGCTTTTATCAGTGGTTCCCAGCTTCCCACCAACAGACAGGCGTTTTAGTATTTCCTTAATCTTCAGAATTTACCGGAAAATGCAGGGAGGCCCATGGTTCAAGACCTTGCATATGAAACAGTTGAATCTATCATCCCATTCTGGCAGATGGCTAGGATCAAGACAATGACCAAGTACAACGCAATGAAGCTCTTCATGAAACTACATGAGAAACATCGTGCTCTGGTGAAAAGCAAAGGAAGAGCAAGTAACCCTGGAGGAAAAAGAGGAGCATTTGTGCTGGGATTAGACAGCCTGTTCGATATAGGAGCTCCAGATGCAATCCAGGAAATACAGAACAACAGACTGCTATCCAGAGAGAAGAAAGATGAGGATATCAGGTTCTACGAAGACCAAAAGACTGAGAGGAAAGGTCATATGTCTGGTCATGACAAGATTTTTGAGACAAGATCCCTGCAGCAAGCAGCGAGGAATGAAAGACTGCAGCATAGACAAGAACAAGGTAAAACTAATTACTTTGAACGCCACAAAAAGTTTTAAGTTTTACTCCATTGCGATATTTAGCATGTACTTAACAATTACTGTCTTAACATGTTGTACTATTTTACAGCTGCAGCAGAACAAGAGGCAGTTGTTCATGTGGATGACATTACCTGGGGTGACTCAACTGACAACGACGCTAACACAGAGGACATGGATTCATACCATCAGCCTCGTCCTGGATGTTCTCACCATCAAGAGACTGTGACTAGTGTGACTTTGACGTTTCCAAGGAAGGTCATGGAATGTGATGTCATCTGCAATACAGCTGATCGCCTTGGTTTATCAGACAATGAAGTTACTGCCATGGTTTCTGCCACCTTGAAAGCTGGAGGGGCTGATCTGGATAACTTCGTCATCTCAACCTCAACAACACGTCGCAACAGAATGCTGTCCAGGTATAATATCAGCCAGAGTCACATGTCCAAGTTTTGTGAAAACCCCCCACAGTACGCTGCCTTACACTGGGATGGAAAGTTGCTCAAAGATGTCTTGGGCAGTGAACCTGGAAGTACCTCAGAGACTTTAGCTGTGCTAGTGTCTGGTCCACCTTCATACACTGAAGGAAAGTTATTGGGAGTACCTGTCATCGACAATTCTTCTGGCACAGCTCAGGCTGAGGCTTCAATGGATTTACTGGAGACATGGGAACTTACGGATAATGTTACTGCCCTTGTTTTTGACACTACATCCAATAACAGTGGAGTTCACAGAGGAGCTGCCAAACTGCTAGAGAAAATGCTGAACAAAAAGGTTTTATCTGGCCTTTCGACATCACATCCTGGAAATCCTAGTAGGAGCAGTTTGGGAGAAGCTGTTTGGGAAGGTGAAGGGGCCAGATAATCCCTGGTTTGAGCATCTGAAGGATGTTTGGACGGACTTGTCCAAGGAAAACCCAAAGATGCTGGCTATCAACAGCAAATGGCTGAAGGAAAAGAAGAAGAACAGTGAAGAAATACTCCAAGACATTTTAACAGCAGAAAGGCTTCCAAGAGCCGACTACAGGGAAATGGCTGAACTGACAGTCATTGTTCTTGGAGGAACGCCTCCTCGAGGTATTCACTGGAGTCGACCAGGCGCCATTCATCAGGCCAGATGGATGGCCAGAAACCTGTACTCCATGAAAATGCTGATGTTTGCAGATCAACTTGAGTACGACGAAGACACTATATCAAAGCTGGAAAGACTCAACACCTTCCTTGCGCTGTTCTACACTCCTGTATGGATGATGTCAATGTCTGCTGCAGATGCTCCCGTGAATGATCTAAGTCTAATCCAGGACATGTTGAAGTACAAGAAAAAACTGACCCAGAGCTTGCTGATGCAGTACTTAATAAGATGGAAAACCACAAATGGTACCTGACGCAGGAAGTCGTGCCATTTGCCCTGTTCAGCAGTAGATTGAGTGACACATTGAAGCACGACATTGCTGCCCAGTTACATGCCACTGAGAAGCGACAGCTTCAGAACAGAAAGCCTCTATTCCAGAGAGTCCAGCTAAGACACCCTGATTGATCTCATTGGCCAGAATCACATTTCCTGCTGGACACACTGAACATTGGATCCGAGTGGCTTCTGGAACCTGTCACGTCTTGGCCACAGAATGAGGACTACAGAAAAGCGTTGGACTATGTTAAGAATCTGAAAGCGGGGAATGACATTGCTGAACGTGGTGTCAAGATGATGAGCGACTTTACAAATGTCATAACAACAGATGCCTAGCAAAGGGACTATCTCCTTCAAGCTGTGGAGTTCAACAGACGCCGCTTTGACAGCTTCAAACAAAACTCTCAACAACTGACTGTGTAAATGTCATTATGAAATTAATATCATGTAATGCTTTCACTTCTTGATCGATTAGACTTTGTGACAAAATGTTAATCTCAAATTTGTGTCATGAATAAGGCGCCTTGTCTGCCTTGAGTGTGAGAAAACGAATTTTGTGATATTTCTGAAATCTTTGTATGTACCAATGTGCCATTTCTTGTTCCAAGACTATCATAATTGTATAAGTTAGAAAGAGGATTAAAAACACTTTAATTTGGTGCCTATTTTGTTGCTCTATCTGTTTAGATAAAAGTTATAGTGCAAAACATGATTCAAGGGACCCCGGAACTGGTGCTTTTGGCCGATTCAAGGCAGAAAACTTAAAGCTCCATGCGGCAATGCTTCCCAACAACCTAGGTCAAAATGGTTGTGATTCGGCCTTTCAGGTCAAAAAGCATGGGAAAAGTACAGAAACCTATGAAATAAAAAAGTTGATTTTTGAACAGGGCTACTGTCCCGTTCTAAGAATATTGATGCTGTTTTACACGCGTGTGCAAATCCTTTCCCGTGACCAATGTAAAAGGAATCACATTGTTTACAACCAATTTTATAGATAATGCCTGAATTATTGGTGGGGCTATTTTTTACTATGATATTTTTCACAATATTGTTATATGAAAATACTACATTAATATCCAAGGTTTAAGTACATTAGCAATGCCTAAAAAGCCCGGAAAAATGGAAGTACTAAAATATTCTTTGACAAGTACGAGTGTTATTATTCACACGATAGAAGGTTCGTTTGCCTTGTTGAGAAAAGATTCCATAAACGCAGGTGGGTAACACAGATCACTTCCAATACCGTTGATTTTTTCCAATTCGGCATCGATGTATTCCGGACTGGCGATCCTAAGGGCGCGGAGAAACATTGAAGAAAAAATGGCCTTCTTAGTGGGGGTGTCATGTCCAGAGTAAAAGTGTACGTAGGACAAATTGTTCGTTTTTTTCCGATCGATACTAAACTTAAAACCTGGGCTTTCCCTATGTACACGCACATCCAAAAACGGGATTGAGTTGTCTTATTCCACTTCTAAAGTAAACTTAATGGAGGGGACTTGATCATTTAACTGAAGGAGGAAGTCATCCAGGTCACGATTCATGGGACAGATACACAAAATATCGTCGACGTACCGCAACCATGGGATACCAACCCCGAGGATTCTCGGAATGTAAGTAATTTTGAAAAACTCCATATAAATATTGGATCTTACTGAAAAATTGAATAATGCACGTACTGAAACCAACGATAGATTGATCAGTTTTGACGTTTGTTCATTGTTTACAAAAGTGCCGATTGACAATATGCTTGACTTTCTTTCCCGAGAAATACATAAGTATGACCTGCCACTACCTGCACACATTGTTTTGGAACTTATTAAGCTTTGCATCAAAGACTGTAAATTCACTTTCAATAACGAGTATTATCAACAAATTTTTGGGATGGCCATGGGCAACCCCTTGTCGCCCCTCCTCTCCAATATTTATATGGAGTTTCCGATCTAGATTATAAAACGTTATTTGTACCGACATGAATAACATACGTTGTGTCCTCAGAGGTTTCGTCTGTAAAATGGTCAACACTATTAGTTATATCCTCCACCCTTGCACCAGGGTAGCAGTAACGGCGCCGACGACGAGGGTTTCTCCCACAGAATTCCTCGAGCTGCTCTCGAACAATGGAATCGCCAAAGTCGTATTTCCGGTTCATCACCATCTTCGAAACCTAAAACAGAAAACAGTAGTATAGCCGCAAAAGGGGAGAGTGCAAGAATGTTGCAGGTTATTATGTAATGTTGCAAAGGGGGGTGGGGTTTGTTGCAAAGGGGTTTGTTGCAAAGGGGGGAGGGGGTTGTTGCAAGGGGGTGGGGGGAAGGGGGTGGGGGGAAACTTGGAGGCGGCGTTATCCCCCAAGAGAAAGGAGGAGGAGGAGAGAAAGGAGGAGAGGTGTTCACCTGGCAGGAGCCAAGTGCACACTAAGACTTCCAGCCGGGCTGGCGTTGTTTTATAGGCTCCTAATCAGCCAGAATCAGCCAGTTGGCTGAGCCAAGGGGGGAGCGACGCCTGAAGGAGAGAGAGAGACAGCTGGAGAGAGAGCTGAAGAAGAGAGAGAGATGCCTGTAGGAGGGAGAGACGCCTGAAGAAGAGAGAGATGCCTGTAGGAGGGAGAGACGCATGAAGGAGAGAGGATAGGTACACATGCTGGAGTACACATGCTGGAGGTACACACACATACATGCAGGAGTACACATGCAGTAGGTACACATGCTGGAGGTACACACATACGCAGGAGTACACATGCTGGATGTACACATGCAGTACACATGCTGGAGGCAAACATGCAGGAGAGAGAGAGAGACGCCTGAAGGAGGAAGATACATGCAGGAGAGAGAGAGCTGAAGGAGGGAGAGAGACACCTGAAGGACAGAGTGGAGTTCTCCCCCAATTTATTTTCGTTTCCCTAACCTAAGGGGCCACTATGGGGTTTACCAAAGGGCCTCAAATAGAAGGAGCAGAGCTCCTTACTCGGCCGGAGCCGAGGGGGGAATGGTTCTTCACCAGCTTCGCGATCTTTTATAATCCTCTATTCTGGCTGAGTTGCCAGATAGCGCAAGGTATTCCAGATAGCGCCATGTGTCCCATTAATCGTGTAACACATATATGACGATAGTTATTCCAATTAAATTCTGTTTAAATACACCTTTATTAATTGCATACCTTTCCAGTTTTTTTTTGCAATGATCGGATTGCTAGATATATATTATTATGCTATATATATATATATATTATTTATTTTATAACATTTAATTTTAGTTTAGAAGCAAATTTAACATTAACTCCATTGAACTTAAAGAAACAAATAACATAGTTTACCTTCGAAAACGCCATAATAGAAAACAATTAATTTTATGGGAAACTATTTCGACATAAGTTTACTATAATTGTATCAGTCTTTTAAATATCTTCTGATATATATTATATTTATATATTATATATATAAAATACCACAATATATATTTATAGTTATTCAGTAACACATTAGAAAAATTTACGCAATAATAGAATTAACAAAGTTACCCAGCTTCATTAAACTTGAAGATGAACGAAACAAATAACATAGTTATCCATAATTCAGCCCTCACGAATAACGAAACGAAATGATCATTTACGATACAATTCGAAATACGATAATTTACGATACAATTCCACCAAACGAGATGAAAACTTATGAAACATATAGCCTCATTCCCTGCGAAGAAAAAATGAAAACGAAATTAAAAAAACGAAGAAAGTTGGATTTTCCCAAAACACAGTCCACTATAGCGAGGTTGGTTTCGGAGAAAATCTGCTTGCGAGAGACCTTTCTTAAAGACAGCTCGATAAGTAACCCAATGTTCCAAATATTAATATTGCCATTATAATTACTTCTACAATGAATCCAATTAAATTCTGCTTATTAAATAACTTTTTTAGACACTTGATTTTTTATAAATATTTAAGTCACGAATAACAGTGGGAAAAACGTACACACAATAAATATTATATATATATATATATATATATATATATATATATAATTATATATATATATAAAACAACTCATGCACACGCACACACACACACACACGCACACACACACACACACACGATGAAAGGCAGAAGCTAAATCAGTTCGAATCGTGTCTCTAGGGACACGATTCGAACGAAAAAGGTCTCTAGGGACCTTTTTCGGGCCGAGGGATTATCCTTCTACAAGCTATTCGAGCAGAAATCACCACTGACTTCAGATATTAATTTTATCATTCTTATTACTTCTACAATGAAAATATTTACGCGTAATTTGTATGGTGTCATATAGAAATATAATGATATATATATATATATATATATTGGGGGGGAGATCTCTCACCCGTTCTTCGGCCCGACCCCGTTTCATTGTAGAAATAATAATAATAATATATATATATATATATATAATATATATATATATATAATATATGTTAAACACAGACCGTGCATGGAACAAGGAACTCTTCTGGGAAAATTAAATCCACTATAGTCCGAATAAGTAATGGTAAATGACAAATACCATAGTTTTTTTTCCTTTTTCATGATTTTAGCCCGACGTGGGCAACGGGTCTCTCGCAAAGAGATCCCATAAATATAGCTTCCCTCACCAGCTATCTGCAAAGCAGACAGGATCCAGCTTTGGGACGTGGATCTAGGGTTTAAAGCAAGCCTAGATCCCTACACTCAGAACCTCTATATAAGTAAAAGACTCGTTGCATTCACGTCGTGTTGAATAAATCAAAGAAAAAGGGGGTAACTATTGTATTTTTAGCCAAAAAAACCAAAACTTAAACCTCAACCGGTTCTCAGGGAACCATTCTGAGTTTGTGTATACTAAACGGACGTGTTTCGTGCCTTGAAAAGTGGACGCTCAATGTCCCGGTTGAGGTTTAAGTTTTGGTTTTTTTGGCTAAAAATACAATAGTTACCCCCTTTTTCTTTGATTTATTCAACACGACGTGAATGCAACGAGTCTTTTACTTATATAGAGGTTCTGAGTGTAGGGATCTAGGTTTGCTTTAAACCCTAGATCCACGTCCCAAAGCTGGATCCTGTCTGCTTTGCAGATAGCTGGTGAGGGAAGCTATATTTATGGGATCTCTTTGCGAGAGACCCGTTGCCCACGTCGGGCTAAAATCATGAAAAAGGAGAAAAAAAAACTATGGTATTTGTCATTTACCATTACTTATTCGGACTATAGTGGATTTAATTTTCCCAGAAGAGTTCCTTGTTCCATGCACGGTCTGTGTTTAACATATAATGTTCTCAGGGAACCATTCTGAGTTTGTGTATATATATATATATATATACCCTTTGGATAACCTTTGGTTAGCTTCCGCCCGAATTGTTCATTCTGACGAAGGTCAAGGGAAAAACGTACACACAATATATATATATATATATATATATATATATATATGCTACACACAGACCGTGCATGGAACAAGGAACTCTTCTGGGATAATTAAATCCACTATAGTCCGAGTAAGTAATGACAAATACCGCCTCGGTGGTGTAGTGGTTAGCGTCGCGGACTACGAATCCATCGGCCCAGGGTTCGAGACCCGACGGCAGCCGGCGCGCAGCAAAGCCCAGCTGTTCATCCTTCCACACAATAAAGAAAGTGGTTGGTAGATAAATGGGTACCCTAGGAGGCCTAGTGGTCAAGACGCTGGGCTGCTGATGGGTCGTGGTTCGGAATCCACGTTAAACTGTAGGTCTAAGGTGGAGTGAAAAGCTTGACCTTCGTCAGAATGAACAATTCGGGCGGAAGCTAACCAAAGGTTAGCCCGACGCGGGCAACGGGTCACTCGCAAAGAGAATTTAATCATTGGTAAACTTCCTTCCAGACCACTCTTTCTATATATATATATATATATATATATATATAGAAAGAGAGCGAGAGTTTTGTTCAATAAATAATAATCGAAAAAACATCATTGCACGATTTTCTATGTAGCAATACTAATTAACTCTTTCTCGCCTACGGCGTTACAAGAAACGTGCACTCGCTCGTAAATTAGACCTCCAGTTTAACATGGGTTCAGAAATACATCTCGTCGATGGGGTTCGTTGCTTACTCTACCACATGGACTTTTATATGTAAGAGACCTAACCTAACCTACGAAATACATCTCGTCAGGGCCGATCCTAGAGCCATATATAGCAATGGAAATGAGCGCGATGTGTCGTTAAATACGTGATTTAAAATAACAGGACCATTTTACCCGAGGCAGTAGTATACCCGAAAAACATCGTAATGCACGATTTTTTCTATGTAGCAATAATAATTAACTCTTTCAAATACGTGATTTAAAATAACAGGACCATTTGACCCGAGGCAGTAGTATATCCGAAAAACATCGTAATGCACGATTTTTTCTATGTAGCAATAATGATTAACTCTTTCAAATACGTGATTTAAAATAACAGGATCATTTAACCCGAGGCAGTAGTATGCCCGAAAAACATCGTATAACCTAACTATAATTTACAACTATAGTTTACCTTGACTTTCATATGCTTCTATCCTGTTTTATTAATAAAGATTTTTAACTTTTAATAACGTATGAATAAAGATTTTTAACATTTAATTTTATTTTAGTATTTATTCATGCCACGCCGCCTTAGACCACAGCTTAACGTTGAAACCGAATGTTCTTTTTAAAATATAATTAGGATATAATTTCTTTATTATAAAATAAGTTAACAATTATGTTAACAAACAATACTAATAATTTGTAAGTAAAAAATATAATATAAGGGACTACCATAGAAATGTAAGTGCCTATAATTCGATTTTATATATATGTTACTCGTCCGGTCTCGTTATAGCGGATTGGTACACGTCATAGCTCCACCCAGCTACATCGGCAGCCAATCACTACGAACATCTGGTCTTTTGGGCGGAGCTTGGCGAATGTGCATATAAAAGGGGATATTTTCAGTTGGGAGTAACAGTAGCTATTTTCGCATCAGTGAATAATCAACCATGGACCTGTACGTCTCCCCAGACTTGTATGAAGAACGTGATACTGCAGCATTAACCACAATTAGTCTTTTCAATGCGGCTGATTGTGGCGAACTATTTTCGACGCAAACCGTAGAAGATATTTGCAGTGACGCTCCTTACAATCCGACGCAAGGGACTACCATAGAAATGTAAGTGTCCATAATTAGATTTTATATATATACGGAGAGTTGTAGTATTCGTCAAATAGATACTAGTCAAAAATGTCAATCAATGTTATTTCCCCATCATGCTAAAATCGAAATTGGTAATCGAACCAAAGATATCTTCACATAATGGGGATCTGTCTGTCTGTCTGTATATGTTTTCCTTTAAGGTCCGATGAGGATTTGACACGAGTTATACAATCTTTTGAAGGGAATACGGATGATATACTGATCAGTCAGCAGTGTCACACATCCTCCACCATGGACCTGTACGTCTCCCCAGACTTGTATGAAGAACGTGATACTGCAGCATTAACCACAATTAGTCTTTTCAATGCGGCTGATTGTGGCGAACTATTTTCGACGCAAACCGTAGAAGATATTTGCAGTGACGCTCCTTACAATCCGACGCAAGGGACTACCATAGAAATGTAAGTGTCCATAATTCGATTTTATATATATACGGAGAGTTGTAGTATTTCGTCAAATAGATACTAGTCAAAAATGTCAATCAATGTTATTTCCCCATTATGCTAAAATCGAAATTTTTATGGCGTTCACTCCTCGAACCAAAGATATCTTCACATAATGGGGATCTGTCTGTCTGTATACTCTGTATATGTTTTCCTTTAAGGTCCGATGAGGATTTGACACGAGTTATACAATCTTTTGAAGGGAATACGGATGATATACTAATCAGTCAACAATGTCAAATAATGTAAGTGTTTTTCGATCTTTTTGGGATAAGAAGACAATATATTTTCATAAATTTATTAAATGAAAGAAATCAGTACAATAAACGAATATACAAATATACGAACAAAAACATTATAATATACAACGAGTACGTACAATTGGAAAACGGTTTTTTATCTGTCTGCATACCATTTCATCGTTTCGGTGAGTGTGACACGGGTCAAATAAATTTAAAAAATTTATAAATTCTTTATCATTTGACATATGCATGAGAAATGAGACACAGTACATTCCGCAAACATTAGTAAAATATCCCTGCATACGAAATGGGTTCCATACAACTTCGGGAATATGTAACTGAGCGAGAAATTTTACAATAATAGGGTCACTCCAGGGTTGAGTACCGAGTGAATCAAAATAGTACAGGCGCTGTCTATTTTTAAAATAGACAGCGATCCAGTGAATCCCTTCATTACCGATGATGTCTGTGTTCACAATAAGACTACCGCATTCTCGCGTACTTGGCAAACTCAATGTTTCATTCTTCGCAAACACGCCGATAAATTTGGAACGTGTGACTCGCTCCATTACTTTCTGAAGTGTATTAGCATCCATTTTAAAAGTCAGTGATAACGCTTCTAAATCTATCTACTTCTATTAGGGCTTGCGATTCGAGATATACTAGTACACTAATAGGAGCGTCTATAGGCTTGGCGAATTCCAGCCGCACTGAGATGTTACCGCTCTGCTGTGGTGTTAAATGGGTATTTACGCTAGCAGATAAGTCAGGTGTAATGTCAAACGGATAAAGGTTAAATTGATCAATGAATTCTTCCTGCGTTACCCCATTACCAAGCTCATCACAATCACCTGCAATATGGGTCAGATTACTATAGGCTCTGGCACAAAGAGGTAACACAGCGTCTGATGAATAGTCCGTACCCATTGTTCCACCCAAAGCAGTGCCATTAACGTATAGAGTTATATTTTTAAGTCCGAAATTCTCGAATTTAAAGGCACTCTTTTTATATTTTCCATTCACCGAAGCGTGGTCCTGCATGCCGATTAATATCCTTTTAGGAAGATTTCCCAGGGCAATGTTTTCTATCTGCTTCGATGCCAACCCTGCAGGAACCGTATATAGTTTGATCTGCACTCTGTTAATAGGATATTTCACTGTAGCGTTTAGTAAATTTTTCTCAATTTCTAGTTGTTTTGGTGAACTTAATTTCACTCGCCGTACGCGGAGGTATGTGTCCATAATGTGAACCACAACGGACTTTGCGCCCTCTTCTTGATTCGCATCCAGATTTAAGCAGATCTCAGGACTCGTGCGGGTGAGCTTTATTTTCATATCCACCCCGTTCACAAGCAACTTCTCCTGGAAAGTGAAATCTGTGTGCAACCGTCCAAAACACTCGTATATTTTCTTTTTAGAATTTTTAAATTTGTCCTTTATACTATTTTCATCTTTAGTTTGATAATATCCCTCCGCACTTAAAAAGGTAGCCTTCGCTTCTTTGGAAAAGTTGAGGACATTTTCCAAATAGGCTCGTAGATGATAGTACCCCGTGCCTGCCGATATGTTGGTCTGATTTAAATATACGTCACACTGGTTGAATATGGCGTGCAGAAAGTTTGTTTCAGGGTATACAGCATATTTGTCATCGCAGGCCGTTCCATCAGAATGGGCTATACGTAGCTTAGCGTACATGTGCACACAGCTTGGATCAAAAAAGTAAGGACCTGAGCTGGGTATCACGAATTCTATAGGTGCACTCGGGGAACTAATTGTGTTTAAAGGGTTAATTGTAATAAAGTCACTGTGCTCAATAGAAACTTGGGTTGGCGGGAGCTCAAAAAAGGACAGCTCCGACTTACAGCATTGTGAACTACATGGGTGGATGAAGCGTGCCATGGCGAAATAGTGACTCCTCTCTCGACAAGTGGTAAACAAACTATGATTCATGAGATCAATATCCTTAGCTTATATCAGTCAAAAAAGTGGTCAACCATAGGTTTCATTCGCTTACAGCATTTCTTTTTTGATAGCCTTTTACGTTTAATACCACGTGACCCTTCTTCTTCTTCCGGGGGGCCCTCTTCTTCCCGCCACCACGCATTTTTCTCTTTGCATCTTTGATGATTTCGTTCCGTGTACGCTTTAAATGTTTTTTTAGGGCTTCTTTAGGTTTAGCCCCGGCCAATATGTCTTCTGCAGTGTTAAGGCCTGATTGTAGCGCTTTCCTTCCAAGGTATCTGGCACCCCTCTTCAGCAAAGGAACAGCCGTACGTAGTATGGATGAAAAAATGGATCCAAGTCCACTACCGCGCTGGTATCGCATCCCTCGATAGACGGTGAAAGGCTTTCTATCCATTATAACTCAGTGCGTCGAAAGTGTAGCTTCACTGTTAAGCTCCCGTTACCGAATGGGAAGTTTTCGCCCTCAATCGTTCTTATATATATTGTGATATTGGTTATTAAATTAGTTGCGACATTCACATAATGGGGTCTGTCATATGTAATACTCAAACTCCTTCCTCTATGGTTGGGGATGTGAGCAATGCGCAGCAGGCGTGCCTGGGTATCCCCAACAAACTGGTGCTCCACTATATTACTGTAAATATAGCACATGTCTGGGGACCTTTCAGCCAATTTCTCCATCTTCAATTGATACATTAATCTGGACAAGTTATACTGTGTCTCGTGAAATGTGTCTCTTTGGAAGGCTGCGCTATATCGGCCGTTGGTTAGAATTTTGAACTTTCTATGTTCTTTAAGACATCTGTTAGTCTTTGATTTTAGGATTAGTGTATGTGCAGGGTTGTTTACGATTTCATATACTAAATCATTCGTAAGGTTTGAGTTTCTTAAACTTACGTTTAAGCCTCTCACAACATCCTCGGCCGAACCATATTGACCCGGCCCTAGTCTTACTTCTGTACTGTAATACCGTGCAATCTTAGTCCAAGCGATGCGCATAGTTTCATCCATAGCTACCCCAGCTTTTTCACACTCGTCAATGTCTCTAAGAATCGTAAAAACGGTTTCTTCATGTTCAATATTTAAAAAGACGGTGTCCAGCTGAATTTCGCATATCCCCACCTCATACGAATCACGACCCAATTCAATGTGCCCATGGAGTTCTGTTACAAAGTTGGCTAGCGTGTTGTTAGGGTGTACAGACAGGGACGAGGAGGACGGGAGTGTGACGTAGAAATGGTTAGGAGCCATGTTGCATACTATTTAAGCTTCATTATTGCATCAGCTTTTATATAGGTGTTGAAGCTTTCTGGGTACCCTAGCCATTTCACCAGGTACATTTTTCTCCTTCCTGAACCTTTGCTTCCTAAAATTTTCTCAATTTTAAACACATTTTTTTCTAAATTAAACGCAACTTTCTGCAATTCCTCGCGGTAAAAGCCTCCTGAGATTTCTTCCCCATTCAAATCTTCAATGTAATACATCATTATCACACCTTTAGGTCTCACAGCCCTAACTTTAAAAATCTCGCGTGTCCATCCTTGCTCAAAACCCTTTGCGAATTTATTCCCCGAACGCGACAGCCTTACATAATCATTGATTTTGAAGCGCACAGAGTGTGGTGGTGGTGGTGGTGGTGGTGGTCCATCTCTTCTCGGGAGCGTACCTCTTTCTAAAACTTCGTTAGGTGTTGCCCCAATCGTGCGATGGTGTGAGCGGTTGTAGGATGATGCCAATGGTTCCAGAATGTCTAGAAATCTGTATGTGTTTTTATGTGTAAAATAACGGTGCATGCGTTCCTTTATGGTGCGCTGAACTCTTTCAGCTAAAGAAGCCTTATGTATAGAATTGGTTGTGTAATAGCTGATATTAAACTCTGTCAACATATTCTGAAAAGCACGGCCTATAAACTCCTTCCCCATATCCGTACAAAAATAGCCAGGAACCCTGTTTTCTTTTAACATTAGCGTTTTGGTGGCTTTAGCAACTGTTTCAGGTGATTTATTTTTCAGAGGAACTAGCCACAGATATCTAGAGAATACGTCTATTATGAATAGAATGTAGCGGTAACCATCGTTATACACAGAATATCTTTGCATGTCTGTTAAATCTGCTTGCCAAATAGAATCAATCGAGGAAGCCGTTGTCTTGGCTGTTTTAAACCTTTTTCTCACAGGCTTATGAAGCGTATAAGCGTCCTGCTCCCTCAAAAATCTTTCAACATCTTTTTTTCCTACTCCGTAAACGTGCAGTCTATCTACGCCGCCGTAAGAGGATGGGGTAGAAATGTCATAATAACGTTTAGTTAATACGTTAGCCATTTGCGTATTTTAGAGGCGTGGGTAGGGTTGGTTTAACCTCTTCTTTCTCCTCTTGAAAGGTGTTACCGCAGGGGGTGACGGCGTCTTCAATTGTGCCACAGACGTTGCGTGTTCCAAGTCTTTTAACCTGTTCAGATTTCCTATCAACGTTTTAGGGACATTTATTTGTTGTAGTCTTGCTTTAATATGCTTCCATCCTGATGGTGATGGCCTATCCCACTTTCTCACCAGATCATGGACAATGTCTACGATATTCGATCCCTGTACCTTTGATCCTTCCACAATGATCTCCCCTGTATCGGTCCATTGTATGGCGGGATCCTCATTCAATAGATTATAAAGACTTAAGCCTTTACTCCTCAATGTAAGTGGGAGGGTATTTTTTAATACATGTTCGATATGTTGTGTGGCTAATCTTTTTGGTTGATCAGCTGTATCGTCGGGTACAGGTCCTATGTCGCCATCGCCCCCGTGCTGTGCCTAATAACCACAGGAATCTCCGTAGGGCTCTTATAATTTTCGTACTCGTGAAGAAATTTCTGCAGAGCTTCTTGGTATAAGATTCTTTTCTCATCAGGTGTTTTTTCACTGTTTAATAGGGCTAACAATTCGCTTTCCATTCTTTTAAGTCTGCTTTTACGGGGATCTAGATCCGTGTCTCTTTGCAGTGAAGCGTACACCTCGTGGGGAATCACTACCACTTTCTTCATTATATTAATCTAGTCAGTAAAGGGCCCAAAACTGAAAATAAGATGGGGAGAAATGACCCTCCTGTTTGCACAATAACTCGTTTTTTCTTCGCTACAGTTTGACTTTTACGAGCGAGTGTACGTATTATGTTCTTGTAGCGGCGTAGGCGAGCCTTCTGATGGGTTTTCATTGATACATTGCAATTTATAACGTTAAGACAGATTTCACAGATGCATTTTAAAAAGTCGGCGTCGATATTTTTAATAAACATCTGCTGCATTGCCCGGGGCAGTCGATGATAGATTTTTATTAATTCATGGTATTTCTTTAGTCTCTTTGTCATTCTGGAATATACACCGTTTCAGGCTCGTTTGGAAATATATTCGTTCGCAGAAGCACTCTAAACGTGTTTCGCGGATGAAGGTCGCAAAGCAAATATCCGTAACGCGTGCTTGTAGCTTCTTTATAAACTTCCAAAAACTCCTTACGCTGATTCGGGAACATTTGATTGGCTAATACCCCAATTTGTGATACATCTCTACGTTGCGCGAATAAGACTAGATATTGCGTATTTAACGACACATCGCGCATGTATCTATTTTTGAAAAATAGATTCTGATTGATGAAGAACACGCTTATGTTAAGATGGTGGGAGTATACTGTAAATGTCTCGGCAAACGTTTTATCCATCTCCAACATGAGATCGTCAATTACAATGATTGTATGTTCAGTTCCCTTTAGCGAATTAACGTCATATACACCTTTGTGGAACAAAATATCATCTTGGTACTCGTTGAACACTGATTGATACGTCGAATAGCACCATATAACTTTATGCACAAATTTCGAGAACATCTCGCCCTTTTCTTTAATGATTTTAAGCATAAACACAGTTTTACCACATCCTGTAGGTCCAGATATAATACATGTGGATGGGCTCGTGAATCTGAATTTTTCTACAGAGTCCATTTCTAACACGTCACACTCCTAAGTGGGTCATTTACAAAATATTACAAATTTTGAGTGCTGATCCTTATATTTCTTCTCCCACAGAACCGACGATGAGGTAGAGCACCCTATCATTACGGATGACGATGACAGTGTAGTTGTGATCTCCTCCCCTGAACCCTCACCAGCGATACAGGTTGCACGTCCAAAGCGGAGGTATGAGAACCCCACATCAGGTATAAAGCGCCGAAATACGTACCTGTTGCAGCAGACCCCCAACCCTCAACCTCTTACGCAACAACCTCCCCAGCAGCAGCAGCACCTAATATACCCCCTTATTCCGCCCCCCGTTCTGTTAAGTCTACAATAATAGATCCCCAACCCTCCTACGCAACAGGGCCCCCATCAGCAGCACCTAATATACCCCTAATTCCGCCCCCCGTTCTGTTGAGGATGTTATTACGTTCGAGTTAGTGCGCGCCGCAGCCCCCACCCCCGCCTTGACTAGAAATCGGTATAGAGTCAGGGTCGACCCTAGAGCCCTGTATAGCAATGGAATTGAGCGCGGGATACGCAGGGTAGTACAGCGTATTATAGAGTTTGCTCTTCAGAATCGCGACGAGCGTGAGGTCAGGACGAGTCTGTCCTTTGGGTTCGGGTCAGATGACGGTGATGTAGACGATTATTGGGTGATAGTACCGTTTAGACGTTTGGCTGCTGAAGATGTAGAATATATATTAGGCGTATAATGCAAGCCGTCCAAAGTAGTATAGCCTTCAATATGGACAACTTCACGGTAAATATTGACCGTGTATTCCGTGTTGCGGGTCATAGTGCCATACCGTACACTCTTAACTTCAATTCTCCAACTATTTACCGAAGGCATATAAACGTCGATCGTGGTTGCGGCTTTATAGCAGTACTCTTAGCACGTATGTTTACTGTACAAAATACACGGACTCAAAAAATTTGGCTGCCTACGATCGTTGAGCGTGCCCGTAAACTAGCTGTAGACTGTGAACTTGAATTTGACTGTCTATGGGTCCTGAAGAGCTGAGAAAGGTAGAACAGGAAATGAATGTGCGCATAGTTATATTTGGTTTGGATGATCGCCGCCGGACTGTGTATGTTTTTAAAAGCTGTGTGAGAGATCGTACAAGGCCCCTACTTATTTTAGGATTGTCAGGAACAACGTATCTCCCATCCGTAATATAAGGGGGCTTTACGCGAGTTATGACAAAAGTCGAAAATATGGGAGACATCATGATTTGTGTAAGGGGTGCCTCGAGTTTGCGGATGATATAGTGAGACATTGTAAAGAATGTCACATGGTATGTGAGCAGTGTAAAAGCACCAAATGTGAAAGCCGTGTAGTTGAGAAGAGAGACTGTGATGTGTGTAGACGCACATTTTTCAATAATAGCTGCTTTGATCTCCATAAATCAATTGGTACGTGCAGGAAAATGAGAATCTGTGAATGTGGTATGTTTCACACAATGGATAATTGGGGAAAATTTAAGCACAAGTGCGACGTAATTCACTGTCCTACATGCCAGGAGGAATATAAGGCGGATGGAGTAAAGCATGTGTGTTATATGAAAGATGCTAAGCCTAAAAATAACCCTTGTATAACTGTGTACTACGATATAGAAACATATACGAACGCTGAAACCAAAGAGGTAATTCCACATTTACTTGTGAGCCAGACCATCTGTGATGAGTGTATGGGTATCGAATGTGACGAGTGCCCCAAATGCGGTAACGGACAAACGTTTTTAAAACGAATGTCAGCGATAGTCCTGTGAAACTATTTGTGTCCTATATTGTCAAGTTAGCCGACAAGTTCAAAAAAATGACTGTGTATATTCTCGCCCATAACGGGGCAAAGTTTGACACGCAGTTCCTTTATAAGGAGTTGCTTGAACACGAATCCTCTGAGATATTTACAGGTGATCATTGAAAAGAGGCAACAAATTAATACAGATGCAGATAAGAGGCAATGTACAATTTAAAGATACTTTATTATTCACACCTTGTAAATTAGCAAAGCTACCCAAGGTGATGGGAGTAGCAGCTGAAGTTTCCAAAGGATACTTCCATACACTTTCCTCACCAGCGAGACTTTAAACTACGTAGGCCCACCACCCCCCAAACATTATTTTGACTGCATGGATGAACGTGAAGACTTTGATCGATACTACGACAGTTTTAATGAAAGTAACCCTTATAATATAGCTGATGAATGTGAGCGTTATTGCGTGAATGATGTGCGCGTGCTTAGAGTATGTTTCCAGGCCTTTAGAAGTATGTACATAGCCGTTTCAAATGCGATCCACTGCAAGTCGCAACCACCATCGCATCATTATGTTTTACGGTGTTCAAGAATAACTTCATGCCTAAAGACACCTTAGCCATTATTCACCGAAACAACCCCCGCAGTTACGGACACAAGGCTATTTACTGGCTCATACACCTGCAGCAACAAACAGGTGTATACATAAAGCACGCCCGCAACACGGGTGAAGTACCCATTAAGATTAATGGGCGTGTTTTTTTGGGTTGATGGGTTAAGTGAAAACCGTGTCACTGGTGTGAAGACTGTGTATTCCTTTAATGGATGCTGGTGGCATGGATGCCCCCGCCCTGAGTGCGGTATCGTCGGAGATATCCACGGTAGATCTCCTGCCGACTGTCTTGCAGGGACCCGCACCCGCGATCAACTTATAGGATCACAGTTCACTCACAAAGTCTTGTGGGAGCATGAATATGATGCACGGATGGAGACAGACGATGTATACCGTGAGGAAATAAAAACGATCAAGCGTTCAATGGTGCTGGATCCTCTCAAATGTGGTGATAGCTTGTTTGGAGGACGTACAAATCCTTCAGACTATACTTCCACCTACGGGGCGTGAAGCTCCATTACTACGATTTCTGTTCTTTATACCCATACGTGATGAAGAGCCATCCGTACCCCGTGGGCGCTCCTGAGAAACTGGTGGGGCCTAGCCTACCATCCATCAATGAATTTTCAAAAAATTTGAATGATCATTACTTTGGGCTCTCTTTCGTAGACGTACTCCCCCCACGCAATTTATGGATGCCGATCTTACCTGTCGTTATCGACGACAAGCTCATGTTTCCCCTGTGCGTGAAGTGCGCGGAAGAGGATAACGGCGAATGTAACCATATACCCCACCAGCGTAAGATCAGAGGCGTATATACAAGTCCTGAGCTGGCCCTAGCCGTACGCCATGGTTATAGAATACTGAAGATACACGAGGTGTGGAGGTTTCAGAAGCTCCCCAACCTTTTCACACCATATATAAACGCCTTTTTGAAGGATAAGGTTGAAGCATCAGGGTATCCGCGAGGAGTTGATACCGAAGATGAAAAGTCTGCCTATATTCAACGTTACCGCGACCGCGAAGGTATACAACTTGATCGTGTCCAAATTGTAAAGAATCCTGGCAAGCGCTTTAGTGCAAAGTTGTGTCTAAACAGTCTATGGGGAAAATTTGCGCAGAATACCGGCAGAGGGAACATTCATTTGGCACAAAGTTATAGCGATGTCTGGGATTATGCCAATGCCCCCGATAAAGAGGTCATGGAGATCGTGAATGTAGGTAATACTTACGTAATAAAGTACAACAACACTGAATTTGCCACAGATACCTCAAGGGTTACAAACATACCTGTGGCGAGCTTCACAACAGCCTACGCCCGTATAAAACTTTGGGGTCTATTGCATTCTCTTGGGCGGAGAGTATTGTATGCCGATACAGATAGCGTGATATTCACAGAGAGGGAGGGTGATTACATGCCCGCTATTGGGGAGTTCCTCGGCGAGCTCACTGATGAGATCAAGGATGAGTATGGGGACGACGCATACGCCGACTCTTTTATCTCAACAGGACCTAAGACTTATGGGGTACGGGTCAGGGTAGGGGATGAAATGAAATATATCGTGAAGGCAAAGGGTATTACGCTCAACCATGCGAATCGGGAGGTTGTTAACTTTGAGTCGTTGAAGGATCTAGTATGTTTGCAACCTCACCAACTAATTGTAGGCACCCACAATTTTCGGGCGCAGAAGCTGGGAGGCGTGAAGGAACTTAGGGGTACGATGGTGTGCCGTAACACCTATAGGAAACGTTACCAGTTACCTGGCACCTATGATACCGTACCCTTTGGATACCAATGATGCTTCTAACTCACACGTCTTGTATATAATCGTATCTATTTGTAAATATATATTATATATAACTTGAATATCTCGAATCGTATTTGTAAATATATGAATATCTCAATAAATCAAATAGCGTTTCACTTTCTCCTTTGTGTGTGTGTGTGTGTGTGTGTGTGTGTGTGTGTGTGTGTGTGTGTGTGTGTAAAAGTTCTAAGCTCCGCCCACTGCGTGAGTCATGCTACTATCTGGGAGTCCCTGCGTGGTCAGTCGACCGCAGTAAGCCCGAGAGATCAGACGTGTATTCAGATCAGACGTATATTGAAATGGCTACCTTTAATATTGCTTGCACAACGTTTATGAAATGGTATTCAGTAAAGTGTGAGGATGTGGTGGATACCGAAAAACTTCCTATTCCCCCCTCCTATGCCTCTTTTAAAGCCACATTGGATTGTGCGAAGTTCCAAGATGTACAAATACTCTACGGATGTTCTGGTGAGACTGTTGAAGGCTTTCGTTGCACAGACGATGTGCTGAAGTATGCTGCAGGGCTAAACTTTATAAAGTCTCACATACACCGTGAAGTAAAAGAAACAACGCGTGCAGAAGAGAAGCAGCAGGTATGGATAATGAGCCTTGTGGATGGGTGGTGTGACAAGCGGTATTACGTCATGCTACACCATGTCGATTACTCATACCCTACGTCTGAAAATGTGAATCTCGTGATCATGGACAATCTTAGGTGTTTTTATCACTATATTAACGTATATCATGATGAGGTTCATAGTGAGGTTGTGGCTAGTGCCATGCGTGAGTTTTTAACAGATTTTAGAGACGAGTATCGTTTGATGGGTAGAAAGGAAAAATATGAGCATATGTTCCTCTCAAATAGTGCGCCGGAGTGTGGAGATGATTAGCGCCTAGTTCTTATCCAAAGTGCGTAGGCTGGTAGTGACGAAACGGAAAAACAAATATGTGCAACAATTCGAGTCGTACGAACATGCCCATTCACGTATCATCGAGTCAGCCGCCCGTCGAACCGTTCCTGCCTGTGCCTCACACGGCTCATAGTTATCTCAGAGCTTGAACCGAGTAGACGTGCGCTCCTCGAATACGATGGAACTTCCTTTGAGCAGCATTCTCAACGCCTCGTACGATGTGTCCGTGACGAAATCGTTGCGCGTGTTCAGGCGTAATTCCGGTACCATTAGCTATGTACTGGAAACGGAATGTAGACCGACAAACAAACGGGTTTATTTAAGTATCGAGGAGATGAATAGAATCTTTGTGATAGTTGATAAGTGGTGTGAAGATCGTTATAAAATACCTGCTAACGTAGGTACAAGAAGAGAGCAGATTAGTGACGCGCCCTCATACGCCGTTGTATGTACGTTGTGTATAAATAACGATCGGCCATGCATTGATATAAGGCTTGTGGAAGAATGCTTCTGATAATAACGCTCTTATTCCTACGCGAAACCGTTTCATCCTCGACAGAATGTTTGAAATCGTCGGATTCCGTAAACTGAAACCTATATTAGACGCGCGTGTTACGGATATGCTTTATTTTGATACAGTTCTTGAATACGCATACACTGCTCTGCTCGATGGGTTTACCGAGTGTAGGACTGGTGAGAATGGTCTAGTGCTGGATGTTTATTTAAAAAGTTTAGACTCTTTGAAATACCATGAACTTTGGTACAAAGCAATTGATCGGTACAAGGCTGAGCTCACCTACACCGTTCACCCTGAAGAACTATTTCTTTATATAACGCGCAGTTGCCGTAACGATTTAGAAGATTATTTCAATTGCCGTTATGTTGAGTGAAGAGTTCACGATTGAAAAGCTCGAGTCGGTAGAAATAAACCCTCGATTGGAAAAGCATTCTTATAAACTTGCGTTTAATAATGTAGCTAACGATGAACTCTTTGTGCGTGCTTTTGATTGTATTCTAGACGTATTTAAAGATGACTTGCCAACCGGTTGTAAAGTGGGGACAAAAATAGTACTGAACGATATGAAAGCCATTCATATCGAATACAGGTTTCCCTATACTTTAAGCGGTGAAATATTATTAAGCCGCATAGACTGCGTAATGCAGAGCAATAATGATGTAATTGTAAACTCGATTAAGACCGATTTTAGTATTTTGAAAAAAAAGTGAATTGTATATATATATTTTGCTTGACGATTATACGCATATTTCTATTGATTTGTGTTTATATATATATATATATATATATTTTGCTTGATATTTCTCCTGTACTGTTATGTACATATTGAAGTGTATATGAAATGTATATTTTATTTTATATATCACCATAATTGTGTGTGTGTGTGTATATTTCTCCTGTACTGTTATGTACATATTGAAATGTATATGAAATGTATATTTAAATGTATATTTATTTTATATATAATTATGTGTATATATTTCTGTTATGTACATATTGAAATGTATATGAAATGTATATTTTATTTTATATATATATATATCCATAATTGTGTGTATATATTTCTGTTATACGCATATTCCTCAAATGTATATGAAATGTATATTTTATTTTATATATATATATATATATATCCATAATTGTGTGTATATATTTCTGTTATACGCATATTCCTCAAATGTATATTTATTTTCTATATATTTATAATAAAAAGAATGATGCAATGTTGTTTATTGTTATGCCTTCTACTACCGGTATTCTGTATACAACAGGTATCTGGCAATATTTAAGCCTTCTAAGCCAACTGGCTGATTAGGAGTCTATAATAGTGTATACAATGGTATCTGGCAACTCTGTCTTCGGAATACATGGCGCTATCTGGCAACTCAGCCAACTGGCTGATTAGGCGTATATAATAATAATGTATGCAATAATACTGCTAAAAAGAGGTATCTGACAACCAGCCAACTGGCTGATTAGGCGTATATAATAATAATGTATGCAATAATACTGCTAAAAAGAGGTATCTGACAACCAGCCAACTGGCTGATTAGGAGTCTATAATAGTGTATACAATGGAATACATGGCGCTATCTGGCAACTCAGCCAACTGGCTGATTAGGCGTATATAATATGCCTTTCTTCTACTACTTCTTTCACCACCTTTCTCTACAAAAAAAAAAAAAATGGTGTCAATAATCCAGCAGGGTTGAAAGCACCTTAAACAGAAAAAACAAACAATGTGCACTTGGCTCCTGCCAGGTGAACACCTCTCCTCCTTTCTCTCCTCCTCCTCCTCCTTTCTCTTGGGGGATAACGCCGCCTCCAAGTTTCCCCCCACCCCCCTTTGCAACAACCCCACCCCCCTTTGCAACAACCCCCACCCCCCTTTGCAACATTACATAATAACCTGCAACATTCCTGCACTCTCCCCTTATGCGGCTATACTACTAAAACTTATTGTTTGTTATTACTGGTAGACAAGTCTTAGGTTTTCTCAATGAGGCTCCCTTACGCACTTGAACGAAGGGTTCGGAACTAGGGAAGAGAAAGGGCTATTAGTACTATTTATCTTATTAGTCTGAAGTCTCAAGGGATTCTAATTCTAATTTTGCCGTCAGGAGCATCACCCTTTCTTCAAGCCTCACTCTGGCCTCCCTCTCACGTTTTAACTCGTTCCTCAGCACTTCCATGCTTGAGCACCACCTGCAAACTAACTGTTCATTATTATTAGCCAAAGTAAACGCGTAAGCGGCAAAATTCCCTTCACAGCGACTGCAAGTACTTGACGGGGGTGCTATGATATTAAATAAAAACAAAAAACGAGCGTTTGGAAATTAATAGATTACAACGTAGGTCTACCGCGTGCTTATTGTGCCGTCACCTGCACAAAAAAACCGCAAAAATGTTCTTGAAACGATGAAACAGGTTCTTGTAACACAAATTTATAATAAATTTGTTATTTACCATTACTTATTCGAACTATAGTGGATTTAATTTTCCCAGAGGAGTTCCCTGTCCAACGCACAGCCTGTGTGTAGCATAAAAGTTTCTCAGGGGACCATTCCGAGTTGTAATATATATATATATATATACACACACACACACACACACACACACACACACACATATATATATATATATACATATATATATATATATATATATATATATATATATATATATATATATATAATCATGCGGGTTGAATTCCAAAAAGACCTCCTGGGTAAAAACTTCGATTCAAAAAAGTTTTTTGTCAGTTTTGATGTAAAGTCACTTTTCACAAATGTACCTGTATCTGAAACTATTGCCATTATTTTAGATAGGGTTTTTAGCTCAGTTGATAATTTTCATGGTTTTTCATTGTCTCATTTGAAGGAACTTTTAGAATTGGTCTTCAAACAATGCTATTTCACTTTCAACAATAAGGTTTACCAACAAATTGATGGGGTAGGGATGGGATCACCAGTCGGACCGTTAGCAGCTGACTTTTTTATGACTCATTTAGAAAGTGTAATTTTTAGACAATCTCCCACTCATCTCAAGCCAATTTTCTATCGACGCTTCGTTGATGATTCGATAGCAGTCTTTGATAATGCGGTACAAGCGCAACAATTCTTTAACTTCCTAAATTCTTTGCACCCCAATATAACGTATACAATGGAAACTGAGCAAAATGGCTCCCTCCCCTTCTTAGATCTTTTAATTTCGAAAAAAGGTGATTCTATTACTACATCAGTTTACAGGAAACCCACTTTCACTGGTTTGGGCATGAATTTTTTTAGTTTTACTGATTTCAACTATAAGATGTCTTGTATTAAAACTCTCCTGTTCAGAGGATATAATTTGACCTCTAATTTTACCTTACTTAATGATGAATTTAATAATCTAAGATCATACTTTACTAATAATAGTTTTCCTGTTCAATATGTAGACAAACTAATTAGATCCTTCTTAAATAATGTTTATAGCCCTCAACTTCCATGTATTACAGTGCCGAAGGATATAAAATATTTCTTGGTACCTGAAATGGGTCCTTTGAATAAGGAATTTAAGCTTAAATTTACAAAATTGTTAAGGAAATTTTTTTATCATACTGATTTCCGCATCATATTTATTAATAAAACGTCTTTAGGTAGCTTTTTCTCAGCGAAGGATCGAACCCCTGACTCGTTGCGTAGCGGTGTTGTATATTTATTTACCTGCCCCAGGTGTCTCCTTGGGAATTACATCGGCAGCACTGTTCGCTCTCTCAGGGCTAGATTTTATTCGCATATGGGAATAAGTGGCCGAACAGGTAAAATTTTAAAAACTAAGGAAGCCTCGAGTATTCGTGAACACAGCATTAAATGCAAAATTGATGTCACTTTAGACAATTTTAAAATTCTTGGTTGTAATACTTGTCCCAACTCACTAAGAATTTTAGAATCCCTTTTCATTAAAGCATTGTCCCCTAGTCTGAATGTTGACTCATCGGCCGTCCCTCTCAATTTGCTATGATCCCTCCTCCTTCCCCAATTCCTTATAATCCCTCCTTCCCCAATCGCCCTCGCCATCCTTCGTGTTTCCCGTTCTTTGCCTCTGCTCAAATTAGTCAGC
>JAJOZX010005029.1:0-315000 GCA_023014485.1 Bathynomus jamesi | reverse complement strand
TTCACATTGTATTTACCAACAACATGTTCAGTTCTAGATGGCCAATCATGTTTTTTGTAGTGGTTCTTGTCATCTCTGCTGTTCCATAGACACAAAAAGCACATATGCTTTGTGTAGCCCAACTGTAACCCAAGAAGTAATGATACAACTTTAAGGTCGCCACAAATATTCCATGTGTGGTCCTTATATTTGATGAGTCTTAGCAGCAGTTTCATCGATTCATAAGTCTCATTAAGGCCAGTGGCATGTGCTACAGGTATTGAAGGTTTTTCATTGCCGTTGTGCAGTAATACAGCTTTAAGGCTAGCTTTACTAGAGTCAATGAACAGTCTCCATTCTTTTGGATCATAGCGACAGCCAATCCCTTGCATCAGACCACTGATATCGTGGCAGAAACAAACGTTTTCTTCCTGTAAGTAAAATGATGAAAACTGCAAATGGCGATGGCGGAAATGGGAAACTTTGGTGTTTGGTTGGAGAAGATTAAATTCTTGAAGTCTTGAACCAAGCAACTCTACCTTTTCTTTTGGTAATTCCAAATCGCGCACTAAGTCATTTAACTCCGCTTGACTTAACAAATGTGGGGAAATATTTGCATCTGGAACATATATGCCATCTTTCCCTGTTTCTATATCACTAGCAGAATCTTCAGATGAACTGCTGTCTGTTATCGTTGCTGGTGGAACTGGTGGTGGATTTGTTTCATCATGTGGTACTGGTTTCATTGCTGATTTGCAGTTTGGGTACGTGATCTTTGATTTGTTTTTCTTTGTGAAACCAGCAATCTTTGTCAAACAAAAATAACAATCATTGAAGTGATTTTTTGGCTCACGCCAAACCATGGGGACAGAACGGCATAGCTTTTCTTTTACCATTCATCCAAGCTATTAACATTGCATTGCACTGTGCACAGCAAATATGTGGTGCCCAGTCCCTCTGTTGGTCTCCTAACTTACAGTCAAAATAACACTTGTAGGCAAGTTTAATCTTTGTTGTTATGTTTCTACGTTGTGGCTTAGGTGTATATTGTCCACAGACAAAGCAGAAGTTGTCTGGGTGATTTACACAAGCACGTCTATTTGATGCCATTTTGAATTACCATACAATATCTGAAAAAACGTAGAAAGTAATTATTACGATGTGCAAAATAAAAAGAAATACACACCGTAGTACAAAACAAATGCTATAAAAACACACAAGTCACCACAACCTGTCACTTGCTCATCAGCAGAGAGCTTCAACAACCGTTCTGCTTGACTGACCGTTGGGCCGTTTCCCGTTACTATGCTCTTGACTCAGTGTTGCCAACTCGGGATAAATTTTATTTATCAAAATTGTTCGAATTTGTATATAGTTGGCAAAAAAAATTGCTTTAACCTTGAAAAGCAAGTTTCATATTACTGGCATTAAGCCGATTAAAACCAAAATCTGGACGTGGTAGAAAATTTTACTAAAAGTGATTTGCATTTTACACAAAATCTAGACGTGATAGAAAAAATCTAATTATAGATTTGAAATCAGCATACCGAAATTAGCTAGGAGCACCTATTTGGTCTTCTGTAACAAAATCTTTGTTGCCTAGTGTTATCAAAAAGCCCAGACTGTGTTGGTGTGTTTGTTTTGTTCACTGCAAAGCAGCTCATGTGGGTGCTGAAGCCAAATGGTCAGAGTTGGGATGGACAGTATTTTCGTGATATTATTCTATCCCAGCATGTCATTCCTTTTCTAAGAAACCCAAACAATGTTATGGATGTCGATCAGGTCACACTTCTGCACGATAAGGCCCCCTGCTTTAAGGCATTAGCCACTCAACAGTTGTTGCGGAACCATGAGATCGATTTCTTTGGAAATGAAGAATGGCCAGGAAATTCTCCTGACCTGAACGTCTGTGAACACATTGGATCAGTTATAAAGGACAAGGTTGAATGTTAGCGTGTAGCGTCAATGGGCAAAGTGTAACCGATCAAGAGGCAAATTTCAGGTTTTGTACAATTGACCTCCCTAAATACAAAAATGAAAACAAAATTTTTTTGTGACAAGTGCAACACCTCCTTTTTCGTCTGTGAAAATCATGAAAATTGCTAGTTCCCCATAACTTTTGGACACTTGTTTTCCTAGGGTTTGAGCTATCATTTGACCCCTTACAATGTACTGCTTTTCAGGAAAAATAGAAAAATTTATTTTTGGAATAAACATATACACTGTAGGTAGGTAGGTAGGTAGACTAGATAGTTTTATTTAGTAAATGATACATTAAAATCTTGTTTAGTTTTGAATGACGGCATAAAGTCACGGGATTTAAGTACTGCTCTCAGTGGCGGTTCCTCATATGGGCAATATGGGCAGCCGCACAGGGCGGCATTTGTGGAGGGGCGGCATGAGCGCCTGCAAAAAAAATGAAAATAAAAATAAATAAATAAAGAAATAAATAAAAATAAAAAATAAAATAAAATAAATAATAAAAGATCAATAAATATATTTTTATTAATAAAAAACCATCGATTGCATTTTCCATAAACCTTCCCATAAAAGACCTAAACAATGCAAAATGCTTCCAGATTAATATTATTGGGAATAAAGGCCCATACTTTAACATATGTAATGTTATTTTTCTGGGTTTGGTTAAATAGTGAAATGTATATTATTTATTACAGAACGAATCTTCACACTAAGCCACTAAGGTCTGTCAAATAACCGCAAATGGATAAGAAGAGGTCAAAGCTATCAGGTGCTCAGTTTAGAAAAAGAGGAAAGAAGGAGGAGGAGAAACGAGCAAAAGATAAAGGTATAGAGCTATGTCATCTACTCTTCACTGCTATATTGCACTGCTATTTTGTGATATAGCTTTCTGAGTCATTTGAAGTGTACTATTATGTATATAATTAGCCATTAACCAAGGAGGTTGTATTATTCATTTGTTTCCTATTCTAAAAGTTTAATAAATTGTGCTTAATAACATGTTAAATTAATTGTACTAGCCTATTCATGCATTGGTCTGTTATGTTCTATTTTACTATTTGCAGGGGCACTTTTGGAATATTTTGGAACACCCTCTGCCACTAGCCAGGATGAGAAGCCGTCTACTTCTGCCATTATTGAGGCTGAGGGGCCATCTACCTCCTCAGCCTCACATATGTCTCCACAAATGCAGTCTGATCCTGAGGATGAAGACCCATTTGCTTCTACTTCTCCCCGGCAGGACTCTTCAGGTGAGTTTGTGTGCACATATGTCTGTGAGTGTGTGCGTGTGTGTGTATGTGTATGTGTGTGCATCCCTGCAAAGCATTTTGCAAACAGTTATAAATTATAATGTTATTATCACTGGGTCTGGGTTACTGGGTATGTGTGGTGTTTCACCACCATAATTCCATAACACCACCACCATAACAAAGTGCTGTGAATAATGTGTTATCTAACTTAGGTGTGTATACTAATGAGTAATGCTCTTGTTCTTTCTATTAGAAATGCCTGGAGCAGAATCGCCTCCTGAGGATGAGTCTCTGTCCACCGACCCTGCTAACTGGCCTTCAGTTCTGACTGAGAGAATTCGGACACAACTGGTTTCCAGGGGACCAAGTCAAGTACCATCTGACTTTGTATTCCCTAGAAACGACAGTGACGGAAGAAGTTTCCACCATCAATACTTCAGGAAGTCATTGGTTAGTGGGGAAAATATAACCAGAAGTTGGTTGGTCTATTCCTTAAAAAACAACAGCCTTTTCTGTTTCTGTTGTACATTATTTTCCAAGAGGAAAATAAATTTAACAAGTTTGGGACTCTCGGACTGGAAGCATGCAAGCTCATTGCTCACATCACATGACAACAGTTCAGAACACCTAAATTCTATGAAAATCTGGAAAGAACTGGCAGTGAGGATGAGAAAGGGGGAGACCATTGACAAGCAGGAGATGGCACTTCTGGAGGCTGAGAAGTTGAGATGGAGAGCGGTGCTGACACGTCTCACTGCTATTGTGCATTCTCTGGCAGTTAGGAATTTGGCACTAAGGGGACATACAGAAAAATTGTTCTCACCATCAAATGGCAATTTTCTGAAAGAAGTTGAACTGATGGCACAATTTGATCCTATAATGCAAGAGCACATTAACCGTGTCCAAAAAGGGACCTCCAGTCACACCAGCTACCTCGGCCACCACATACAAAACGAACTCATTGATTTGTCGAGCAGCAAGACCATTTCAGCAATGGTGAGCGACATCAAACAATCAAAGTTTTTTTCAATAATTCTAGATTGCACTCCAGATATCAGCCACACTGAACAGTTGTCAGTTGTGATTCGGGTTGTGTCACTGGAGGGGAAGCCCCATATAAAGGAACATTTCATGGGGTTTTTGGAGGCAGAGGAGTCCACTGGTCAACATTTGGCATCTCTGATTCTGAAGAGACTGGAGGAGCTAAAAGTTCCTTTCATGGACTGTAGAGGACAATCATACGACAACGGGGCCAACATGAGGGGAAAAAACAAGGGTGTTCAATCCAGGCTCCTAGAAATTAATCCCAGAGCTCTGTTTGTTCCATGTGGGGCTCATTCTCTGAATTTGCTTGTGGCCGATGCTGCTAAGGGATCTATTGATGCCACAAGTTACTTTGGCATCTTGCAGAAGCTTTACAACTTGTTTTCAGCCTCCACACAACGATGGGCCATTTTGAAAAAACATGTGAACATCACATTGAAGATGTGGTCTGATACAAGGTGGGAAAGCAAGATCAAGTGTGTGGAGCCCCTGAGATATCAGGCAGCTGCAGTGAGAGATGCACTGATCGAGGTGAGGGACCACACCAAAGACTGTAATAAAGGTCGAGGCTCAATCTCTGTCAGAGGAGGTTGGGTCATACCGCTTCGCCATTTGTTCAGTGGTGTGGCATGACCTGTTGTGCCAAATTCAGCATGTGAGCAAGCAGATGCAGTCTCCTAGCATGCACGTTGATGTTGCAGTAAATCTCCTAAAAAAAACAGAGAGAGGTCTCCGCAATTACAGGGCAACAGGTTTTGTGGCTGCACAAATGGCAGCCACAGATATCTGTGAACAAATGAATGTGGAGGCTGTGTTAAAACAAAAACGGCTGAGGTCCACAAAGCGGCACTTCTCCTATGAAGCATCTGATGAGCCCTTGATTGATGCTTTGAAGAAGCTGGAGGTGACATTTTTCAATGCAGTGGTTGATGCTGCAACATCAGCCATTCAGGAAAGATTTTCCACGTTAGAAATTGTGGGAGAGAAGTTTGGAGTGCTGACACATTTCCAAAATCTCACATTTGAGGAGCTGACAGAACAATGTGTGAACCTTAGTACTACACTACACTTTAAGGGACAATCTGACTTGGATGGCAGAGAGCTTGCACAGGAGCTGAAGAACTTGCCTGACTTGCCATCAAAGACCATATCCTTGCTTGAACTGCTGACATTTATCCATGAAAGGGAGCTCTCTGAAATATATCCAAATTTGTGGACTGCTCTCAGAATTGGTCTTACTCTTCCAGTCACTGTTGCTGAAGCAGAGAGGAGCTTTTCAAAGCTGAAGCTCATCAAATCCTACCTGAGGTCAACTATGTCACAGGAACGCCTTACCGGTCTGGCCATCATCAGTATAAATCATACAATTGCTGAGCAGATTTCATATGATGATTTAATTCATGACTTTGCATCAAGGAAGGTAAGAAGAGTCAGGCTTTAGATGGCAGTTGTGCTGTGGTGCAATTTATTTTGTTTCTTGTTCAAAGTGTAGCATAATAATTACCCTCTCTTAAGTGTCTTATTCTATTTATGTGATAGAGCATTTGTACAATTTAGAAATTTGATTCTCTAGTTTATTTATGGCAGTTGTGCAATTTAATTTGTATTTTTCCTGTTCATAGTATCATAATTACATTCTCTTAAGTGAGTTATTCTATTTACGTGATGAAGGATTTGTAAAATTCAGAAATTTGAGTCTTTGTTTTGGTTCTGAAGTTCCAACAATTAGTCCAATAAAAAGTTATTTTGTGAAAGAGTTATGTCTGTCCTTTATTTTGGGGAGATTCGAATGTGTGTGTTGGCGAACAGGGGGGGGGCGCTGAAGGTGAGGTTCGCCCAGGGCGTCATGTAAGCTAGGACCGCCACTGACTGCTCTAATGTAACCATCTCTTGAATCCTTTCCATACACTGCCCCAGACGCTTCAGTTACCATCCTAACACAGCGTTCTACACCTTGGGAGTGACATGGTATCCGGACAACAAGGGGCTCTTCAGTGATCTTATCGAGTTGTTCGTGAGTGGTGGTTCCATTGTGCACGAAGTATTTATAATTGGTTTGGGGTGCGGCAGATAATAAAAAGGATGCATGGAAGTATCCCGAATATGTACATTAGGGTTATGACTTTTTAATTTTTTGTCATAAATATTGCTTCCTGTATCATCAATCGATGAACGTTTGCTTGAAAACAATAAAAAAGGGCCTAATTCTTCAAAATTAAAAAAAAATGTCACCCCGAAAGCAAATATAGTATATTAATATTATTAGTATATTAGTATTTTAAGCAATAAGTAAAACAATAATAGAGTAAATGTATAATATTGTATTTGTATAATTAATATGTATTGTATAGGTATAATGTTGTATAATATAATATATGTTTATGTATAATAATTGTGAAATAAACATGCAAATTTCTATGTATTATTGTATTAATTTTTTATTTTTTATTTTGGGGTGAAGTTTTTTCAAAATATATCGAAAAAACTGTTATTTTCATTGTCAGGGGGCAAAAGTTCATCGATTTATGATACAGGAACAGGAGGTTATAAAAATGTCATAACCCTAATGTACATACATGTAAATAGCTTTATTATTAATTCCAAAAAAATATTTATTTAATATATATTCCCCGATTTGTGGGACGTCAGCACGAATGGCTGACGCCCATCGGCTGACAGTCATAGGTCACCCCAGTCTGCTTCAAGAAGTCGTGGTGATAAGTTGTGAGGCTCGATTGCATATATGGTGACACTCTGTTCTGTTGCTCCTGAAATAAAGTAGATATATTTCTATTGGTTTGAAGGCCTTGAGATTGGAAAGTTAATGAATCAGTTCAATGTAAGTGCGTGCCAATGTAAGTGCGTGTCTTGCTAGCTGGTGACAGTAATCGTAGCAGCTTGATTTGCTCCAGGAAATGTTTTGGGCCATCTGTGCACCTTGGATGGCACTTGATGCTAAACCACATAGGTCCATAGTGGCACGCGACAAACTGTGTGAATGAATACAGTTCATCACTTGGCTGCGCCATCGCTACATATAGCCGACAAATTCTGCTGGCAATTGTAACCCATCTTGCATGCGAGATTGGTCCAGGCTTCTCTCGTAGATCTTCATTAATGACACCAGTCCTTATCGCTTTCATCATTCTGTAGAGGTAGGCTTGGTCACGACTCAATTCAGTAAGGTCAACATCCGGGAGAGTGTGGCCATCAGGATACATTGAATTCCTCTAGAGGAAAGTGGCAAACTTTCACATGTGGCCAAAGCTTTGCCAATTGGTCCTTTCCATTGAGTTGCAGATTCTGTTGGGCCGATGAGTTCCTTGCACAAGTGGCGCAGTGGGAGTTCATTTAAATGCAGACTACAGATGAACCAGTGCAAAGGGCGACCCAGGTGGCACTCTAGCAGGTGTATTGCTCCACTTCTGTGCCCTGTGTTTGTGGCTGTGCTGTCGGCTCCCACTGCAATTATCTTGTCTGCAATACCCATTTCTTCAATCGCATTTTGAAGTCCATCCGCAATGACAGTGCCAGTTCCTCGTTCCAGTGTCAGATGGCTTAGATAGAAGGTTCCAGGCTCTCCGACCAGCACATAGTGGTCCTCAACTTCCTTTGTGCTGTACCATTTGTTCCCCCTTTTCTCTTTGACAAGTGTCATGTCTTTCCGCCCATCAAAAAATAAAGCAGTGAATTCCACATCGTGGTAAGTTACTGCTTCCTTCAGATCCCTCCGTACCTTCTGCCGTGCTCTCCATACTTTCTGGTGGTCAATTACGTTTATCTGATCATCAGAACTAATGATGCCATAGTCAACCAATGTTGCAGTGCTGATAGCTGCAGCAGTCCTGTTCGATACACCATACCAGTCAGCTTCCAAAGCAACAGTGGGAATCGGTGTGATGTTCCTGTCCTCCTGGGCACTATCACCCATCCACTCATCACCAACAGTTTCACCACTGGAGTCTGCTTCTGCTTGAGCTGATTCGACTACATCTGCAGAGGATGCTACCTCTTGCCATTCCGTTTTTCTTCTATTCTCTTCTTCTTGTCTTTCTTGCATCCGATCCTCTCTTGACTTCCTTCTCTCCATCATCTGAGTCACATTCGTATCCACCCGACTGATCTGCATGATCCGCATGGTTCTCTGGTCGATCAGAAAGGCATGCTCTCGTCGTGGAACTTTCATTTCTTTTTCACAGTGGCATGCAGACAGATCATCGCATTGGCAGACAGCTATGTCAAACAACTGATTCAGGCTTTCCTCGAACTTCTTGGTTTTTGTGGCCTGCTTGCCTTGCTTCGATGCTTGTGAGCTTTTTTCCATCAATCGGAGCAGCTTGGTCTTCACATTCTTGATTGGCTGTGATGGAATGTTAGCACGATTCCAAAGGTCAATGAGTGTTTGGCATACCTCCGGAAGAATCTCCCTGTTGCTGGTGTACTTGTTCTCCTTCAAAAAGAGGAAATGCCTTGCAACTTGTATACAGGTTGGAAGTTCAGACAGAGGAAGCTCTGATAGTGGAGAACCAAAGACAATGTGGCTGGCAGATCCCCGTGTTCTTTGCGTGCTCATTGTACCAGCAAAACTCAGCAAGTACCACACAGGAACACTGAAACAAAAACACAAACGTATAAATAAAAAATATACATGATTATGAGTATATATATATATAAGGCTTGGTTTATTGGTAAACAATAAGTTTACCAATATATATACAGTATATAAATATACTGCACACACATATGTATTATGTATATAAATATCCATAGGTATATATATATATACCCTAAGACATATAACAAACTTATAAACAATGTAAAACACAACAAAACAAAGAAATGTGTATAATGTATATATCACAAAACGCACCTTTCGTTAGTACCTTGGGGTTTTCGAACACCCAATCCACAGAAGAAACACTTGTTTCTCTCAAGCGAGCTAGCATAGAACTAAGAAATTCCAAGGGATGACTCACTGAGAATAATTAGAAAGCTGCCAGAAGTACCATGTCAGTCAGTGTTGCCAACTGTAATTAACCCTTTAATGCTCAGTGTGTGAAATTTTCATCGTTAACTTTGGAAGCAATTTTAGACCTTCCAGTTCCCAATGTGTGAAATTTAACACATTTCGTATTTTATTAATTATGAACAATAAAACTTTTGTAAAATATATTTTTCAGTTATTTTGGGTCCAATTAAACGATTTTTATATCCCATTTTTTTTTTTTACTTTTCGACTTAATTTGGGTATGAAAGGATTAACAAGAATTTTGTATTTTTTACATGCGAAAAAGGAGGTGTTCCGCTTGTTACAGAATTTTTTTTATTTCTTTTCTGAAATCAGCAAGGTTGATTGTACAAAACCTGAAATGTGCCTCCAGATCGCTCATGACGCTTCACGCTATTGAATGTCTCTTGTTTCAAGAACCTGCAGCAAATCGATTTTCGAAGGATACAATGACGCAACACATTGAAACTGTTTTAGCACATTTGCGTAACGATCAAGATCTATTCACGTCACTTTCGGCAAGCTACCCAAAGCGAATTCAGGCTGTCTTGGAAACCAATGGCGGAACACCAAGTTTTAATTGTTTCTCATTAAATGCAGGATTAAATTATCTTTTGTAAGGTATGTTTAGTTTTACTGTACCTCTAATGGTTTAGGCCATGGGCGGGGGGGGCTAAGGTTTATTGGAGCCCCGTACATATATATATATATATATATATATATATATATATATATATAAAATGAAAATTATTTCACGAAAGGCAATAGCCTCTCACAATTAAAAAAAGATGGTAACAAGGCTAACACCATAGTTATTATGGACAAAGTGGACTACATTAGAAAGATGAACGAGCTTCTCCAGGACCTCGCCACATACAGAAAACTTAGGAAGAACCCGCAGGATGACGTCATCAAATCATTCAATAGTGGCTTCAAACGCATTCTCAAAGATCATAAGGACTTAATTCCGCTTTTCACGTCCACTTCACCTTCTCTTCCCTACCTTATAGGGAAATTATTATTAAAACCCACAAACCTGGCAATCCTATGCGCCCTATTATTAGCTCGGTGGGCTCTATTACCTATAAACTCTCCAAATGGCTGGTCAAAGTCTTGTCCCCCATTCTCGGAACTATCTCTGATTCACATGTAAAAAATTCCATGGATCTTACTGAAAAATTTAATAATGTACGCACTGAAACCAACGATACATTGATCAGTTTTGACGTTTGTTCATTGTTTACAAAAGTGCCGATTGACGACATGCTTTACTTTCTCTTCCGAGAATTACATACGTAAGTACGACCTGCCACTACCTGCACACATCGTTTTGGAACTCATTGAGCTTTACATCAAAGACTGTAAATTCACTTTCAATAGCGAGTATTATCAACAGGTTTTTGGGATGGCCATGGGCAACCCCTTGTCGCCCCTTCTCTCCAATATTTATATGAAGTTTTTCGAAATTACTTACATTCCGAGAATCCTGGGGGTTAGCATCCTATGGTTGCGGTACGTCGACGATATTTTGTGTATCTGTCCCATGAATCGTGACCTGGATGACTTCATCCTTCAGTTAAATGATCAAGTCCCCTCCATTAAGTTTCCTTTAGAAGTGGAACAAGACACCTAAATCCCGTTTTTGGATGTGCGTGTACATAGGGAAAGGCCAGGTTTTAAGTTTAGTATCAACGGGAAAAACAAACAATTTGTCCTACGTACACTTTTACAGTGTTTTACTCTGGACATGACACCCCCATTAAGAAGGCCATATTTTCTTCAATGTTTCTCCGCGCTCTTAGGATCGCCAGTCCGGAATACATCGATGCCGAATTGGAAAAAATCAACGGTATCGGAAGTGATCTGTGCTACCCACCTGCGTTTATGGAATCTTGTCTCAACAAGGCAAAACGAACCTTCTATCGTGTGAATAATAACACTCGCACTTTGTCAAAGATTATTTTAGTACTTCCATTTTTCCCGGGCTTTTTAGGCATTGCTAATGTACTTAAACTTTTGGATATTAAAGTAGTATTTTCATATAACAATATTGTGAAAAATATCATAGTAAAAAATAGCCCCACCAATAATTCAGGCATTATCTATAAAATTGGTTGTAAACAATCTATTTGATCCTGTGTTGAATTCGTTCAGAACAGATTTAGACAAGAAGGGCAAAGTGCTAAAATTGGTAGTTTCCCTTACAAATTTGTATGCTCCTCCCACAATTTTTATTTCTATATTTATTATTATATATATATATATATATATTTTTTTTTTTGTGACCTATATATAGTCTCGAACTCTATTTACTTCAGTGTTCCTGAGAATGTCATTAGACGAAAGCGCTTGAGCACCATTCTGTGTTTCCTTTCCTTCGTGGTTTTATTCATCATATATATATATATATATATATATATATATATATATATATATACAGTATATCAGTGGCGACTCCTGCACTCGGGCTGAGCCCGAGAGGCAAGGGGCAAGGAGAAGCATGAGATAAAATTGTGTATTTATATATTTAAGTTTAAAAAAAAAAAGTTTTAAATACAAATTGTAAAAATGGTTTTTGGCTGGTAGTATGTTACTATTTTTCTGTCTAGCCTTCGTCACGCAAGCAAATTTTGAGCGCATTTAGATACCCTTACTATCTATAAAAACACTATATTGACACATTAAGTTTTCGTGTAATCTTTCAAGATCCTTTACTCGGGCGCAAGACATTATGCCCGATAAAGTATAAGTAATATCGTATATTTAAAGTTCTTTTAATGAGTAATTATTTGCTTGCATACGGTTACATAATAGTCCTTCTTCTAATTCTCATTAAATAAAATACGTTTTTCCTCCTATTAATATTTTTTACAAAGAAAAAACATTTCAACTCAGGCTTATATCCTTCGGCTTGTAGAGGCACAATTTTTAATTCTGGCGATACATGGTAACATTTTACGTTTCGATAAGCGTGCCTTCAACTGCCTTGGGCGGCGGTGCAGTTTGATTTTTGCCGCAATGTGAGGTTTTCGCTTTTCTTAAATAATCTGATTTATTTTTAATATTATATGTATTCTTAATGCTTTACAAACTAAATATCCAAATGTAATTGACTCCAAATCCTTAGTTAACGAATTGAAATATCTTTATCGTGACAGTGACTTTAGAAAATGCAAATTTGCAAATGAAATTTTAGAAGTCTTTCACGAACTAGGATTATTGTCTGCGATGTCGGAAACCACAAAGCTGATTCAGCTCCTCCTTATCATACCTGTAACTTCTGTTTCAAATGAAAGAAGTTTCTCTGCTTTTGATCGAATTACATCATATTTAAGAAACACAATGGCTCAAGAACGGCTCTCGTCCCTGGCTAGGATTTCAATTGAAAAAAAAATACTTATTGATTTAGAAAGCAAAAAGCAATTGACCGAATATTAAAGGAATTTGCTTTAAAACCAAGACGCTTGGACTTTATGTTCAAGTAAATAAAATTCAAATAATTTTTTTTACCGAGGTATGTATTTATTTATTTTATTGATAATCTTAAGTTATTGTCATGCATTTAAATGTCGGCTCATATGTAGACTTGAAAATTTAAAAAGAGCCCAAGTAGTCTTGAAGAGCTGGAGTCGCCACTTATATAAATATATATATATATATATATATATATAATATATATATATATATATATTATATATATATATATATATCAGATGGGCAAAAAAAAAAAGGGAGACCTCGAACTTTGGCTGTAAAATCCAGTTATGGTCAGATTTCAATATTTTTTTCACACCCCACAACTAAGTAAATTTACTATACGGTGAGCGGATTTCAAAGAAAACTAATATAAATTACTGATTTATTGAACATTTCTTTATGCCACTGGAAATTCTCCATTTACACTACTACTGCATAGTCGGGTCGGCAAAAAAAAATGGAGACCTTTTAAATTCTTCATCTTGGCAAATACAGTACACAGAACCATGAAATTTTAGTATGTTAGTATTAGGTAATTTTATGCTTTGTATGCCATCTTTCATTTTAGCTGAGAAATTGGATTTATGGCGAATATTCCAGAAAAATCTTGCTAATCATAAGTTCAAGTTGATAATTAAAGTGATTTTAATTAACGTAAGCTAACTGCAGGAGGTGTGGACAAGCTTTTCAAGAAAATCGATAAAACAGGAGATATCAAAAGAATACCAGGTAGCAGTATTAAATATGGCCACCAAACATTCCTGATTTAAATCCTGTCGATTACGGCCTTTGGGAAAATTTATCACAGAGAATTTATCGGGTCAAAGTAAGAAATGTCACTCATTTACGACAGCTTCTGGAAAAATGGGATGAGCTACCACAAGAACAAATCAATAAAGCCATAGATGAGTTCCGTCCTAGACTGAAAAAGATTGTAGAAGTTCGTGGTAAACATATCGAGCAGTTTTTTTTAACATCAAGGTAACACCATCTGACCATAACTTTGGATTTTACAGCCAAAGTTCGAGGTTTCTTTTTTTTTGCCCACCCGTCCTTCACACAGGACTTGGGTGGATGAAGCAGAAGGGAAGGATCTGTTGTCATTTCCAATGCCTAACTCGCGGCAGCTGTTCACTTTCTGGGTTTGGATAACTCCTTTCTTGGGGCTGCGGACCCGGAGACCTTGCCGGAGCGTTCGGGTTATCAAAAGGCTCTTTGAGTTGTTAGGAGCCTAAAGGTAGTCAACGACTAGGCAGAGCGCGGAGTCGCTCTTATCCAAGACTACACCACCACCATCACCAAGAGGAACCTGTGAAGAGCAGAAGCAGTATCTGTTCCAATTTGTAGAAACCCACCGGCGTTAGTTCCCAGATACAAGGAAGGAAACGCCGGTTGAGGGTCTTGAAAATCCGATCTAGTGACAATGAGTGGTTTGCAGCCATGACATCCCCCTCCTTTGAGAGGCTGATACCAAAGTGGGTGAGACTTGGGCGGAAATGAACTTGATGTCACTCCCCTCAGGGTCGACAGTAAAACTTTTGTCATTCTGCGCAACTCCAGATTAGTTTTGAAATTTTCCTCAAATATGCACAATGCAGTTTCTGTAAGAAAATAACAAAACACCAGGGTTCCGAGTGAAAAAGTTAAGAAGGTGGATTTTAAGAACCACCCTAATAAATGAATAAATAAATCGCATATTATTATATACCTCCTCATTAACCTCGTTCAGGTTCCGTGTGTTGGTCTCCCTTCACACGAAGGTCAAGTTGGTGGCCCCGCCTGTAGGTCTGGATTGGTGGAGGAGCGAGTTGCTTTCTTGCGCTCGCCACCGTACATAGCCAGGTACACCCGGCTCATCTCGTATCATCCTGAGCCAGGCATCTAGTCTTCCTTTGAAGACCTCAACTTTGACTCCTGTAACGTTTCTGAGGTCCTTTGGAAGCTGGTTAAAAAGTTTTGGCCCCCTGACAACCAAGCTATTTTCCTCCAGTGTTGAGGAGTTCCCTTGTCGGGCCTTTAATTTGGGAACACTACACATTCTGCCTTCCCGATTTTCCAGCGTTGTTTGGCTGGTAATTGGGTTTAGTTTGAGATTTGGTACCAATTTTTCGATCATTTTCCATATGTAGATTCTGGTGTACCTCTCTCTTCTTCTTTCCAGGGAGTACGGATTTAGTTTATGTAGTCTTTCCCAGTCGAAATGGGACGATTTGGCGCCGCCGTTTGGGCGCGGAGCCGGTTTGGCGCCGGCCCCAGGTCTACACTCAGGACTTAACATTTAAAGTATATAACCAATTGAAACAATAAAAAATTATAAAGATTTATTTAGAACCATCATTACAATATTTTTATCTGCCCCCTTGACGATTGGTTAGGTTCAGTCATGATATTTTCGTTAAAACTAACAAAAATATCACTACTTAACCTAACCAATCGTCACTTCCCGGTTAGGTCAACTGTACGCCCTTGACGATTGGTCAGGTTAAATTGTGATATTTTCGTTAGTTTTAACAAAAATATCACGACTTAACCTAACCAATCGTCAAGGGAGCAGATAACGGAAAATTACCCATATTATATATACACCTTATATTGTTTTCTGTATGTATTCGTCCTTTGCACTGACTCTTTTGCTCGCACCGCCAAAAAAGTAACGAAGGGTCGCGCTTGCTACATTTATCAAACACACACAAATATCCATTATGTGAAAACTTCTGTTTCCCTTTCTTACTTGATATATTTTCAGACATTTATGTTATTAAGGGCAACAACACAACTTATCTGAAAAGACAGACAGCACTTCAGGTTAATAACTAAGTATTACTATTTAATACTTAATACTAATTAACGGCGGCGCCAAACCGGCTCCGCCAAATCGTACCCGACCGCTTCCCAGTAGTTGAGTTCTTTGCAGCCATCAATCTTTACTGTGAAATGTCTCTGAGTTTCTTCTAGTTTATTAGTTTCTTCCTTTTTATATGGGAACATCAGAATTGAGCAGTGTTCAAGTTTTGGTATGATCACTGTTCTCAGCAGGGGAATCATTAGTCTTGTCCCTCCTTTTGAACGTTCTTAGTACCTATCCCGCGACTCTTTTTGCTTTGTTTATTGCTATCTGATTTTGTGTCTCGCATTTGGCATCATCGGTCATTATTACCTCAAAGTCGACCGCTTTCGTGTTTCTCTGAATTTCCTATCTCTCTGGAGCATGATATGTATCCGTTTAAGTTCCTCATTTCTACCATATCTCAAGAGCTGAAATTTCTCGGTGTTAAATGTCATATTGTTTTCGTCTGACCCTGTGTATATTTCGTTCGTGTCCCTCCACAACGCCTTCACTTCATTTGCATCGCTGATTTTTCTGCTGATCTTTGTATCGTCTGCAAAAGATGTTACTATACTGTTGCTGTTTACTCCACTGTCTATTTCTGTTAGCATGATAAGAACAGGAGTGGGGCTAGTACTACATATACCTTGTGGTACTGAGCTGCGTACTTCCGATTCTGATGATGATACACCTTGAATTTTGACGACCTGTAGGCGTTCTCTGAGGAAGTTGTAGATCCATTTTCTCACTTTGCCTGTTATTACCATATGTTTCATTTTATGTGCTATTACACCATGATCACATTTGTCGAAAGCTTTAGCAAAATCCGTGTATATGACATCATAATTTTCATTGCCTTCAAATGCATCTAGGATATTGTTATAGTGCTCTGTAAGTTATGATAGGAATGATCTTCCTGATCGGAATCCGTACTGGATTTCGTTGAATCTTTCCAGTGTTTCCAAGAAGTCATAGATTTTCTCTGACTATTCTTACAAATATTTTTGTGAGATGGGACGTCAATGACACTGGTCCGTAGTTCTTTGCTCGAGATCTACAGATCTACAGAAGCTAAGGCTAACAAAGACCCTAAGATCCACTCTAAGGCTAGCCCGAGAGAAAGGAAAGAGTAGGGGGGTTAAGAGAAGAGAAGAGAATAAGGGGTTAAGTAAGGAGCAACACCTATCATTCGTGGGTTAACATTCATTCAGAAAAAGAGGAAAAAAGTTTCACCATCATCATCCGCCGGCCACTGCCGACAAGTCAGAAAAATAGTCGGAGAAAATAGGAGAGGGGTGAAAGATGAAAAGAAGTAAAATAAGAACGCTCACAAACCATGCAAACAGTCTTAACTCACTGTCATACCATGCAAACTACAAACATGCAAGGAAAGAGTTAGACACATGCAAGTAAGGAGAGGAAAAAAAAAAAAAAAGTAGGTAAAGTTAAACAAAAAGTGGGTTAGTTTACGCTAAGAGCTACATCTACGTTCGTGTTAGTCTAATTTTTTTTTTTTTTTTTTTTTAATTTTATTGCTGGCATCACACGCTGGCATGTCACAAGCTGGCATTCATCGTCAACAGACTCATCCCCGAGCACCACCACCAGAGCTCCTGTTGTTAACTTTCTTTTTTAATTTTAAACAACGTTAATATTTTTAAAATGTCTGTCAAGACGGTTCTTAAACATATTAACACTGGTAGAATGAACGACTGACGCGGGAAGATTATTCCATTTATCAATTACTTTAAACGTAAAGAAGTTTTTAGCGATATTAGTAATGAAACGTCTGCCACGCAACTTAAATCCGTTATTGCGAGTATTACTATTATCGAAAGTGAACAATTTGTCAAAATTTACGTTATCGATGTTATTAACGATTTTGAAAACTTCAATAAGCTCCCCCCTTAATCTCTAGTTTCGAGTGAATACAGTCTAACCTTTAATCCTATCTTCATAAGGCTTATTGCGCAATGACGGAATAAGTTTCGTGGCACGACGCTGAACCCTTTCTAACCTATCAATATCCTCACGCAAGTACGGGCACCAAAACTGAACGGCATATTCTAAATGAGGCCTGACTAGGGACTTGTAAAGGGGCAATATAATATCCTTCGATTTAAATTCGAAATTACGCGCTATGAAGCCTAACATCCTATTAGCTTTTGCGCAAGACTCCAGGCACTGGTTCCTAACCTTTAAATCTTTAGTTACGCGTACGCCTAAATCTACTTCCTCGTCAACGCTCGCTAACTCCCTATCATCCATCGTGTACGCGTAATTATTGTTGCGAGAACCTATATGCAAAACTTTACATTTATCTACGTTAAATTGCATCTGCCACTTATCTGTCCACTCCATAATCCTATCTACATCGTCTTGGGATCCTATTTCTATCGTCCTCGTTAACAACCTTACCGCCTATTTTAGTATCGTCCGCGAATTTTGACACGTTACTAATCAATCCTACATCTATGTCGTTAATGTAAATTACGAATAGCAATGGGCCTAACACTGAACCCTGTGGGACACCGCTACCTACATCTAACCACCCCGATTCACTACCATTAACTACGACCCTCTGTCTCCTAGCACGAAGCCATTCTTCTAACCAGTTAGCTACCTGACCGCGTATACCGTGCGCTTTAACCTTCGCAATTAGTCTCCTATGCGGAACTGTATCGAACGCCTTTTTAAATCTAAATAAATAACGTCAGCTGCTCTATGCCTATCGTATTCGCGCACTTTTCGTTATAAAATTCTAACAAATTAGTTAAACAAGACCTATGGCGTCGAAACCCATGCTGACTACTATTAATCAAACCCCTACTTTCTAAGTGATCGATAATACGATCCCTAACTACGGATTCCAAAGGTTTACCGACAATTGACGTTAAGCTAATGGGCCTATAATTGCTAGCTACTGCGCGGTCGCCTTTTTTAAAAATAGGCGTGACGTTAGCTAATTTGAAGTCTTCAGGAATAATCGCCGTTTCGAGTGACTGATTAAAAATCTTCGTTAAGGGGCCTACGATAACTTCTTTCAAATCTTTCAAATGTCTAGGATAAAAAGCGTCAGGGCCTGGAGCCTTGCTAACTTTTAGCCTATCGATATAATGCGCAATCTCAGCCTCGTAAACAGCTATTTCATCTAAAATAGTCTCGCTACTAAATGGAACGATATCGTCCACGTCGGGGACATTATTTACGTCTTCTACGGTAAAAACTGTCGCAAAAAAGTTATTAAAAATACCCGCCATCGCCTGAGCGTCAGAAGCCAAAGCGCCATTAACATTCACTAGAGGGCCTATGTTATCTTTTACCGGCTTACGATTATTTACGTATTCAAAAAACTTTTTGGGATTATGTTTACTATCCGCAGCTATAACTATCTCTAAATTACGCTTGGTATTCCTAACTGATCTTTTAACCTGACGCCTAAGCTCGATATATCTATTAAAGTTAGCTGCCGTGCCATTGCGCTTACTAAGTCTATACGCTCTATTAGAAACTCTCCTATTTCCCTACTCCACCACTTCGGCCTACCACGATTTCTAACGCGCTTGGGCCTACGAGGAATAAGCTCCCTTTCAATATTCCTAAAACTTTCTTTAAACGCCACCCAACGCAAATTTGTGTCATTACCCATAAATAAGTTATCCCAGTCCACTACTCTCATCCTATCCGCAAAACTATCAAAATTAGCCCTACGAAAATCAGGGATTTCCACTACATTACTATCCTGAGTGTTTTCTATCAATAACTTAAACCTAAGAATTTGATGATCGCTACATCCTAAACTCTCGCCTACTTCTAAACCTCGACTATATTCTCGCCGTTCGTCATCACTAAATCTAAGATATTATCACCGCGCGTTGGTTCGGTAACTATCTGTCGTAAAAAGTTATCGTCCATAAACTCAAACCAGTCTCAAACCCTCTTCATTACCCGTAAAATTCTCGTAATTAACATTAGGGCAGTTAAAGTCTCCAACAATTATACTATTCCGATTGTCAATAAAATTACCAAGAAGTGAGTAAAATCTAGTATCTATATCGAGGGGTTGAACGGGAGGTCTATAAACAACAACAAAATTAAAACTAATACTACGCGCCCTAACTTCAACACAGATCGCATTAATTGCTGCCGGAAAATCTAACTTAACCTCGATAGCCCTAAGGGAATTACGAATGTACAGCAAAACGCCTCCGCCAAATCTATGTAACCTATCATTAGTAAAGAGTTTAAAACCCAGTATATCAAGTTCCCCCAAGTCCCGAGTCACGGTATTTAACCAAGTTTCAGTGATAGCAACTATATCATAGTTGCCGGAATAAATTACCGCCTTAAATTCATTTAATTTATTTCTAATACTACGCGCGTTGCAATAAAAGACGTTTAAGTTATTTTTTACCACGGGCCCGCGTTTTAAACTATTTATCACGTCGGGCCCGCGTTTCCCGGACCTACAACGTTTAAAGAAGGCTTCGACCTATACAGCTTTCGCACGTTTTCGTCTATTAACCTACCTAGCTTAGCATTACCTATTTCATTAAAATGCACCCCCATCTTTTATAAAAAGGCTAGGATCATTGAATTCGGACCACAGCTTTACGAAGGGTACACTTTCCTCAGCACAAATCTCTTCTAATTTGTTATTCAAAATATTGTTTTTTGACGTAATTCTAAGACCCAACCCGTGCCTAGGGGTAATACCTAGAACTAAAGACCTATCTGACCTCGCCTTCAGGACCTAATTAACCCCCTATATCTCTCCAAAAGGTCAGGCACTCTCGTATCGGGCCTATACGAGTCGTTGCCTCCTACCATCGTCACCAACATTGAGTGACGGGAAGCAACGTCAACCCTATCCACTTCGTCTCTACTCTGTCAACCCTGGCCCCTGGGAGACAGACCCTCCTCCTATTGGTTGGATTCCGTTTAACGAACTCTTTGTCCATGTGGCGCACTAAAGAGTCCCCAATTAAAATAGTTTCCCCCTCATTCACGTCCCTTTCCAAATGGGCGAAAGGGTTCGAAACCTCGATAGGGGGGGGGATTCCTATCACCTAATGTACGCGGCCTAGCTCCACCCTTAACCTCTCTAAATCCCTCGCTATCTACTACTCTCGGACTAACCTTAACCCCTTCCTCAACTCTATCTAACCTTCCCGACAAGCTACCTAAACTAGAAACTAAGTTACGCACCTCACCCTTCAAATTACTAACGTCTTCAACGTTAGTGTTGGTTCGGCTTCCGTCAACCGTAGCCCTAACCCTGCCCTCATCAAGCGTTGCAAGTCTATCCGCTACCTCACGTACACTGCGTTTTATGTCAACTAATTCCTCCATGAACTCGCAAAAGAAACAAACTGATCTATCGGTAATCGCCATTGGACCGCCGTTATAATCCTTAAATTCCGAATACCACCGGTTAACCCTGCACCTAACACACGACGCTTTCTGCGACGGCATCGCGGAGTTAAAAATTTAAACCGTCACAGGTATAAGTTAAATTAAGCCGGCACGCTATGAAAACTTCTAAATCGCTAAAAACCACTAATTCAATTACTTAACTATAACAACGTAAATTTAAACGCAAGTATATAAAATTCAAAACTATCCAAAAGTAAAATTCTCAACAATATATAAAAGTAGATGCAAAATCAGAGAGCTATCCCCTCCTTTATATATACAGTAGGTAGGGCCGCCGAGAGCTGCCCCGGGGAAGGATTGGTATATGGGGCCCCCTATTTACTCAGTATTTTATTATAAATGTTTTTTGTGTACGCAACAAGCAAACTGATTATATGTCCAAGTCACTATTCAAAACATACAGTATGAATAAACAACTCAGAAAATGACCATTTTATTTTTTGAATCAATTATATATTAATCTATCACCGTACAATTTACAAATGCAGTACCAGTCCATGCAGGCAAGACAATTGTTTACTGCAAGATTTTCATAATTAAAAGTGTACTTTCTTTGCCTTCTCTCTAGCAAAGTGGTAAATGATTTTGATGAAATTTAAAGTTCGGGCTAACTGGCTTTCAATTACAATGGTTCCCAGATCTGTCAGTCGGTCTTGGGCATTGGTGGACCGCAGATAATATTTTATCTGTTTCAGTTTGACTATGATAATCTCTCTAAAATGTATGTTCATTAATTACACTGGTCAACACTCATTTTATTGCCAATCATATTAGATTGATTTCGGGGTAACTTTGTGGTGCTGATTCCGAATATGACATCGGTTTTGCTAGATTGGCTCTAATTTATGAGATAATTTGTACCCCATTGAAACACGTAAAAATGCAAAAAATTTAATGTTCAGGCGGAGCCTACTTACAAATCGCATTGAAATTGTCTCAAATCATACAAAAGTAAACACATGAAATACATAATGGCATTTTATTCGGTCTCACCATCTAGAATGTTCCGATAGTTTCCAATATGCACGCGTTATGGTTACGTTTCCTATTAATTGAGGGTATTCATTATCTCAAGAACTAGAGCCAAATCGGAAAAACTACTTTCATTTTGGAATTCAGCAACCCCAAAATACCCTAAATTCGTACGAATTTCCTTGGCAACGAAAAAAAAAAGTTTTTTTGTTGACCTGTGTTATATTTCCTCTCTGTTATTTAATAAATTGCTTTATTAATATTTTTAGATTTTATGCCCCCTCTTTCCCGGCCCTTGGGATTTAACCGGGCTTCCCCGCCCTTTCGGCGACCCTGTATATAGGGGCAATATTCGCTCTTTTCAAGATGCTCGGTATTTCCCCAGTGTCTTGGGATCTTCTCCCTATCCAGTATAAGGGTGTAGCTATTTCATTTTGACAGTTTTTAATCAGTAGTGCGTTCCATTTGTCTGGACCTGCAGCTGAATGTGATTTCATTTGTCCTATAGCTCTCACTACATCTTGGGTAAAATCAAAGTCTGTTATACATTCTCCTTGCAATTTCTCTTCGAAGAATGCATCTATGTTAGGTATCGCTTTGTCACTTTTATTATTAGTTATTTATTTTATTATTATTATATATACACTCGTATATTAGAGATAGATAGATAGCACAGTAGATGATCTGCTCCAGGGCCGGATTAAGACCTTTAGAGGCCCTAAGCACTTAAAAGATTTTGGTGCCCCATATACATGTAATTCAAAATATAAACAAAAATAAACCATAAAATAAAATTTTATTTTTTGAAATGAAACAAAACTTACAGTAAGATGGAAAATAATGTTTATTTTTGTATACTTCCACTTCATTTATATTTGAAAAGTTTTCTCCTACTTTTTTTAATTGCAAAGTCTTTGATCAGATCCTCAAAACTAATCTTAGGTAACACATCTGCTTCTATACTTAGTAGAGATAAGGCATCCAGCCTGCCTTGTTGCATAGTTGTTCTGTTGGTATTTTTAATATACTTCAACTGAGAAAATGAACGCTCAGCTGAGCAATTTGTGACCATTAATGTTAAAAATATACGAAAGGCAATTTCTACATTTGGGAAGGCACACTCAATATTGTCTTCTACAATTATTTTATAAAGTTCAGCATGACTGAATCTTGTTTTTACATTTTTTTTTGCACTGAACTTATGGCACACATATGAGTGAAACTGCTGAAGCTCAGCAGAGAAATTAGTGTTCAAGTCCTCTGGGTAAGCATCAATCATCTTTTTACAACCCTGAGAATACCTTTCAATTTCAGTAGATGATGAAGTGGTGACATTATGTGGCACATCACTTAGAAAAGAAAATCTCTCTGCTATTTCTTTGTATATCTCTCCTCTTCTTCTCATCTCAGTTTCAAGTTTGTCAACAATTGTGTAAAAGGTGGTGATAAGAAATTTATCTCTGGCATTCAGATATACTTCTGGTGCATCTCCGTCATTGGGTACCTTCTTTCTGATACGTTTGCGAGTTTGAGCTGCCTTGTAATCAACATCTGGTAGCATTTCCTTTGTAGCTGCTTCATATCTTTCAAATTCATCTCGTGAAGTGCACAGTTGGTCAGCTAATGATCCATACAGATCTGCACATGTTTTTAAGTTCACATCCTTATTCTGTAGAACTTTGCTTACTCTATGAAAATTTTGCAAAATCTCATCCCAAAAATTCAACATAAAAACGAATTCTAGCTCTTGCATCTTATTTGCAATATTATTTGCTTCTCTTCTAGTGTCTCCCTTTTGTGACTGGTCTTCAGCTATACATTCTAACGCTTCTAAAATTTTAAGGAAAGATTTCAAAATTGCTGCTGTTGCCATAGCATGTGCCTCCCATCTGGTATCAGAGAGGGATTTTAAGACACTTTCATTTCCAATACAACCTTTAAGAATTTCCCACCTGCTGGTTGAGGCTAAAAAAAAGGTATAGAGCAACTGCACTGTAGAGAAGAAATTAACCGCCTCTTGACAGCAGTCAACAGCACTTCGGCCTACCAGATTTAGTGAATGGGCTGCACAGGGCACATATATAGCAAACTTGTTTGTTTCTAAAATTTTTGCTGCATCCCCTTATAACGCCCAGACATGTTGGCAGCGTTGTCGTAAGATTGACCCCTACATTTTGAAAAGTTTAGCTTACAAACTTCACGTAAGTACTGCAACACCTGATTTGCCATTTCCTCACCAGTATGGCTTTTCATTTTCAGAAAGGTTAAAAAGCGTTCAATAGGCTGTCCATCTTTTAAGTACCTAAGTACAACACTTAACTGATCGATATGTGATAGATCTGGTGTTGAATCAACTGACAAACTAAAATAACCAGAAGATTTTACTTCGTCAACAATGAGTGCGTGGACCTTTTGAGCCATTAGTTGAATGAGTTCCTCACAGGTGGTTTTGGACAGGTAAGAAGGATTTCCTTTGCCAGAATTTCCATATTTCAAAATGTGACCTGCTAAAAATGGATCAAACCGGCTTATGAGCTCAAGCAGCCCTAAAAAATTCCCATTCTGCAATGATCCAAATCTTTCTTCTGTTCCTCGAAAAGACAAGCCACGTTCAGCTAACGTACAAATAACAGCTATGACACGCCTCAAGACATGTTCCCAGTAATCACACTCTTCCTGAATTTGTTTTTCCAACTGTTGTCCCAACCCCGCACCTTGTCTGCGAGTTAAGTATGTTAGCATAGAGTCTCGGTGAGTAGTGCTTTTTTCATGATGATCAATTACAATAGTATTTCGCCAGTCACTGAACCCTTCTCTTATAACAAAATGTGAGACATTTTTAGGAGCAAACAGTTTACAAACATAACAGTAAACTGATCCTGTTGATGGTGAATACAATAACCACTCTCTCTTGTATTTCTCACCATTGGCTTTTGTCCCAACGAAAAGTTTTTGTGAACAGTATCTTGCTGGTTTGCCACTACTGAAATGCCGGTAAGACTTGTCAAATGGCCCATTGTGGTGTTGACAGTCACTGGGTCCACAAGCAATCCAATAAGCCACATCATCAGCAGAGAAATCAAGCCACAACCCTGGATCTTTTGCTATATTTACTTCATCTTCTGCAGACTGATTCATTTCACCACCATCACCATGGTCCACTAAACTTTCATTTTCAGCAATTATTTCAACCCCAGAATGTCTTGTAAAGCAACTTGAATCAACATTTGCAGTAGAGGTATCAAGAGAATTTACAGGCAAAGTGAGATCAGTAGTGAGACATGTGGTAGATGAACCTGCTTGTGACACCTCGGTGATTCCAACGTCATCATATTTTGATTTTGAAGTGATCAAAGTGGTATTTGTGTCCACTTCTGATGACGGAGATTGGTTTTGATTCAGAATCGGTATATCATGTTGACGTTGTGGTCGTGGAACTTGTGTGAAGAAATCAGTCAGCTTTGCAGTCTTGGACTCTAAATCCAAAGTCTTCTCTTGTTTCTCTTTTGATAGTTTTCGCTTTTGTGCACCACTTAACTGAACACGTTTCATCTTGGTTCTTGGGGTCTGTAAAATACAGAAATAAAAAGAATATTTTATTTGTATATTATGTGGCAATCAACACAGTTACACATATCACAATCTTGGCTTTGTTCTTTTATTCTCAGAAAGACAAAATGGGAACCGTACACAACCAAAGTGGCAATTTAAATATAAGTGGCAATTAAATATAACTCAACCGAAATATCAACTCGAAATGTTGAATACAAATCAAATCGAAAGAAGGAACCAAAAGAAGGAACCGAAAGAAGGAACCGAAACCTATAAAATAAAAATACTTAACATTAGAATTAATAATACGCAATCTATAAAAATATCAATATTAACATTTCACTATTAACGAGCCACATTTTATATTTACATTTATTTATTTATTTAAAACACAATATTTAATTATAGGAAATATGAACATTTGCTTAGGGCCTAAATTGTCCTAACTACGTTTGATGTTATATATACATTACAAATTATTCACTCTGGTTATTACAATCTAAATTCTTTTATACTGTTATGACAATAGATAAATAAATTATAAAATAAAGATACGTGTATGATAAAATATTGTTATATATACAAATAAAGTACACTTCATAGACTTACCCTAGAGAAGAAGAGAGAGCAACAGATAAACTTCTTCAACGCTAATTAACTTAGGTCAGTATATCTTATTATTATAATGGCCGTGATAAACATCACTTGATACAACAGCAATATAGAGAGTTTATAGTTTCTTTTATTTTAATATTAATTTATATTACAATTCTATAAACCTAAATCTTTCTGTAAAACAATACCAAATGATTATGTAAAATATATATTTAATATTATATGCACAAATCACACGTTCAGAATAACTTCCTATAGCACACGAAAATATTTAATCTATATGTATTTTTAATATGGCGCTCAAAGATTTGATATAAACAAAATAATAACGCAAAGCGTAAAGTGTGTGATTACAACGAAATATATTTATTCTCTCAAAAGGGTTGTTGTTCACTACAAATTCAAACAATGAAAAAAAATAAATACTATATATGAATATATATAATTCAGTTTTCAACAGCTTATAGGCTATAAGCCGCGATTATAATAGTATAATAAATCCATGGTAAATCCGACAATGGAAAATTTCTGTGGTGCCCCCCTTCCCTTGATGCCCTAAGCACGGGCTTATTTTGCTTAATGGTTAATCCGGCCCTGATCTGCTCCCACCAATGTAAATATTCAGTACTTCTCTATAACTGATTGAAGTCTTTGAGGCATTGACTCCATGCATCTCTATGATGTGCTGCATCTTTCAGACACTCCCATGCTTTGAAAATATGCCGCGGTAATGCCTTTCGTGTCCGTCCTTCTTGTGGGTTTCATCAGCTTATGATATTGGCCCATAAGTTTTCTATCAGATTCATATCACAGCCTTTGCTTGGCCAATCTGATAATTCGACGTCTCTTCGCAACTCAAACTATCGTCGTACCATTCTTGATGGATGTATGGGACTTTTATGCATAAATATTGTCATTTCAGGATGTGGAAATGTATGTGCTCTTACCGAAGGCAAGAAAACTTCCTCAAGAATTTCAATACATTAGTTCTCTGAATTAAAGGAGCTTATTAGAAAATCTAGAAGAGGAAGAGCCATTGTTATCCCAAGGCGATATGATGACTAAGCTGATTGATGCAGCATTGCTTGTATATATATCCATCTCATAATTGTAAGGTTAGTGAAAAATTCACTTAACTTAAAGCTAGCATTTTTGGGCTCTTGTGGCATCACTTTTTGGGGGGGGCACTGGCGCGTCCTTTCTACTCGTTTGTTGAATGCGGCACTTACAGGGCGTCGTCTTATACAGAGCATTCTTCCAATTCAGTTTGGTTTAGATAAAATATTGTTGCATCGTGCAATGATGCAGGTTGCGTTGTTGTCGCAAAGTTTAGAAAGAAGACCATAAATAGTGCCCCTTTTGTTTTTATCTTAATTTTATGCAACTGAGGCCTAAGGTAGGCCCACATCGAATAAACTAAAATTTAATTTTAAAATTTAAATTTTAGTTTATTCTGTTGTTTTATTTTTAATGGGTTTAACTTTTGTTGCTTTATTATCTTACAATCCAGATAACTTTTTTTAAGCTATTTTTTAACTATTTGCTTATTGTATTAGGTTTTATTACTATGTAAAGTATATTTATCTGACACTTGTATTTACTTTTGTTTCTTTAGTTATAATATTGTTTTTTTGGATGCTTTCATTTCGTCACTGAAGATGACCCCTGAGTGGACCGAAACGTTTGGCCAATAAATGTTGAGAATCTTATCTCTTGTCTTTATATTCCTATTGATATATATATATATATATATATTAATATATATATATATATATATATATGTATATATATATATATATATATATATATATATATATATATATATATATTAGGGTGACAATAAAAATCGAAATTTGGAGTTTTTTGTTGGCCATTTGTTCAATGCTGCTACTACATGAGAAAACAATGTACTCTAAATATTAGGTCATTCAGATAATATTTAAGGGTGTCTCAAGTGAGGTAAATAATTCTCCTTATAACAAAAATTAATTATTCATTACCTAGTAAAAATAAATTAATATTTTTTTTAATTAATGTAAATAAACGTTAGTTTTAGTTCATAAGGTTTAAGTGCAGGCGTACTCCAATCGTAATAAGTAAATAATATATTTACTAAATATACTCCAGGGTGTCTTTCATTCAATTGTAGACCACCCATTAATTCTTGCTTTTCCTCAAGCCATACCACTTTTTCATTGTACCAGGCTGAGACTTCCTATGATCCTCAACAACCTGCAAGAGATGTTGGCGCTGTTCTTCATTCTTCGTAATCTTTGTATTGAACGCCTGGATCAAGGCAATTCCCCTCTCTGCCATGTCATTGACGACTTTTAGTCCTTCAACTATAGTCAAACCAGTCTTGAAATCTTCGTCGTCCGGCCAGGTCTCTGGTTCCTTGGACAAGAAACCATCATTAATTTTTAGAAGTTCAAAGAGAAGCTTTGATCCTTTCGAGGCAAAGTCCGAGAGCTGCTTTGTTGAAATGGAAGAAACAGCAGGTATTGGGGCTCGCTTTGGAGGATCTTCAGCAGCTTCTTTTTCGAGGATTGATCGAGCGATATTCTTTTTCGTCGTTGCATTGATACCTTTATCAAAGATTGCGAGACCAATCAAGTACTCGCTGAGGTACCATAAGTGACGACCGAGGACACTAAGGCAGGATGCTGAGATCTTTTCATCGTGTTACTTTGCTAGGTCTTGAAGAAGCTTCAAATCGTTCGCGGGAGCAGATGAAGGACTGCTGGCCGTGAACCACGCGCTGACATATAACTCCAGGGCAAAAAATACAAATCGTTTTAAGCCAGACATTTCACGAGTTGTAAGTCTGAACTGATGGGAAAGCAGCAGGATTTTTAATGAATAAATTACTTTTGCCATCCAACGTGCTCGGTGAAGTGCAACAGGTCGCCGAAACCTAAAGTTAGGTAAATTACCTCCAAGAATTGTAATCGACAACTCCAAGAATTCACGGTAATCATCCCTCGGCTGATGTTTTGTCAGATATAGATTCCAGCAAGCGATCAGTTCTTCTCGATTCTCATTCAGACTCGATGGAAGGTCTGACAGGGTCTTGTACTTATCTTGGCAAATTGTATTCCACGTCTCTTTGGAGCGGGAGAATAGGAGGATATCTGGACCAGATGATGGTCCCATGCATTCCATGTACGCCTTCTCAACGACAAGTTCTAGGATGTGATGGCGACATGCAAGGTATAAGAGTCGGCGGCCGAGTTTCTGCTCCAAAATTACGCATGCCCCAGACAAGTAACCAGTATTTGAAGCTGTAGTGTCGAAGCTCATAGCTGATACCTTTTCTGACACATTCCATTCTTTGAGCGCAGCATGTACCACCGAGGCGATGACCTCACCCGTTCCTGATGTCAGCTTAGGTACACCCAAGAGCTTCTCGGTATCAACTCCGGTTACGAAAATGGCTAGTCGGTCACACCGACCACCTTCTTCGTCTGGTAGAATTTTTCCGTCCCAGTGAACAGTGAGCACTTCGTTGGGTGTGAACCTTTGTTTAATCTTTCCTGCCGTCGCCGAACGGAGCCTTTCTCGTGATTTTCTAATGGTTTCATAGTTGAGCGCGAGTTTTTGTGAGTTATGGCCGAGGCTTCTAGCCGTAGCGTCGATAATCCGGTGTGCTGAACGATGACTGATACCTGTGCGATCCAATGTACTTGCCAAGTCGTATGCAAAATGAACTTGAAGCACCAAAAGCTGATCATCCAAAGATTGATACACATCATATTATTTAACGATTTATTTATGAAAATTTTAATTTAATGAAATAAATTAATCGATTTGCATAATCTATAGTATGAAATAAAGGAAACAATTCTATTAAATTATATAATACACTTGCATTCTCGAAACATTTTTGTTTTTGAAGCGTTGTCGAAACTCGTTCATTCTTGAAATTTCTCCCGCGCGACAGTTTCATTCATGTGACTCGAGGCACCCCTAAATGCTTTCCGAATTCCATGAGATTTCGTCTACGGTGTTTCCTCATAGGGTGGCAGCATTGGACAAATGGCCGGCAAATTGTTTTGAATTTCAAATTTTATCCCTATAAGAAGTTGTCACCCTAATATATATGTATATATATATATGGCCTATCAGAGGGGGATGTAGGAGGGCCATTTGGCCTGGACCTCAAATTTAGAAACGTTCAGGTTTGAATACAAGGTTTTGCAGTAAAAGTAATAATTGGGTTTAGCTATGGTCCTCAAAAGCTGAAAGTGGGCCGGGCCTCTCTGGACCTCTGAGAGAGCCTGTATATATATATATAAGCACACCGGACAAAAAATTAGTCACCCCTCTCAGAATGTACCTAATAACGTGTGACGGCGCCTCTGGCCTTGATAACCGCACGAATCCGGCGAGGCAGAGACTCTACGAGGTTGTGCATGTACTGAACATCGATTTGCTGCCACTCGTTCATCAGCCGGTCCCGAAGTTCCGCCAGAGTCCTGCGCTTCACTTTCTGTTTCCAGCCTGAACAACACCTTCGACGCATTCAGGATTAAAGGCTTCATTGGACCTGCGATGTACTCGTCGCCTCCCATCATTGGAGAACAAACAAAAACGGGACTCATCGGACCAAATTACACGTTTCCAATCTGCCGCAGTCCGGTTTTTGTGCCTCTGAGCCCATTTATAACGTGCCAATTTGTGACTTGCTGTTAACAGCGGCCTCTTCCGTGGTACCCTGCTCCAGATGTCCATCGCATGCAGTTCTCGTCGCAATGTCCGTTCGAAATTGGTCGCTGGAGAACCTCATTGGTTTCTTGGAGCAATTGTTCTCTGGTTTGAAAACGATTTGCAGTTACTAGACGAGAAACATGGCGGCGGCCCCTATTGTCGAGAATTGTTTTCCGGCCACAGTTACGCCGTCGATTGTCAGTTGATTGCGAACTACACCACTCTTTGTAAACTCGCTGGACAGTACGCGTTGACACACCAACAAATTGGGCTACTTCAGACATTTTGTGTCCGTGGGCTCTGCCAAACACGATGGCTCCTTTTTGCAACTGAGTAACGTCTGCCTCACGACCCATTTTGCAGACTATATCCAACACACACTTTGTTCTTCACCACCTCACGAAACAGATCTGATCCTGTGTGCTACGTCACCGCTACTTGTCACTTACCAATGCTACATCAGCGCCCTCTGTGTGACCTTGAACTTCCTACTATCGGTGCTATTAGGGGTGACTAATTTTTTGTCCGGTGTGCTTATATATATACACACAGGCCCGGATTTAGCTATAGGCGAACTAGGCGATCGCCTAGGGCAGTGATGGCGAATCTATGACACGCGTGTCAGCAGTGACACGCCGCAGGGTTTCAGGTGACACGCGATGGATGTTGAAAATCTTTGGTATTCTGATGAAAAACTGCAATAAATCGTCTACGTCCTAGTACTTTCGATTAATAAGTCAGCTATCTATGATTTTGTAGTTAAATTTAAAATGCATGTATGCAATTGACACGCCAACAATATCATTATTTAAAAAACACGAATTTTGGCACACTTCGATAAAAAGGTTCGCCATCACTGGCCTAGGGCCTCGCGCCAAAGGGGGCCTCGCTCAAGCCGTTTTGTGCGTTCTGTTCAAGTGATATTAATGATTCAGAACTCTATGAAGAACTTAAAGTACTTTGCAGGTTTATACCTGAGAAAACAGATCTCGGAAATGCCCTTGTTTATATAGTGCAAAAACAACTAAGTGAGATTTATCCTAATGATTATGTTGCACTTCGAATACTATTAACCATCCCAGTTACTGTTGCTTCGGCTGAAAGAAGTTTCTTGCGTCTCAAACTTATTAAAACATATTTGCGTTCCACCATGTTTCAAGCGAGATTGCAATCATTAGCTGTTATCAATAGAAAACGATATAACAAATTCATTAGATTATTCTCAATTAATTGAAGAGTTTAGCTCGAAGAAAAGTAGAAAAGCATTGCTGTAATATTCAAGGAGCATCTGAACCAAATATTAAAGCATTAATATTTAGCCTGATAAGTCGATCGCTCACTATTATAAAAAATGAAATATCAACATCTCTTATACACATTTAACTGCAATGACCACGCAGTATATTAATGTATAGAAACGACGTAAGTATAGAGGAGTGTTCTGCACACGAGGAAGAGAAATAACGAACAAATGAAAAATGAGGTGACCGCCCGGGAATCGAACCCAGGATCTTCCGATTGCCGGTCAGATATGCTACCACTACACAACGGGCCTCGATCAGTCAGAAGTCGTAAGTCTCCTACATAGGGCAGAAACCAATGCCTTGAGAGGACACCCTCGCAAATCGTGAATATGTACATTTAACTGCAATGACCACGCAGTATATTAATGTATAGAAACGACGTAAGTATAGAGGAGTGTTCTGCACACGAGGAAGAGAAATAACGAACATATGAAAAACGTTTGTATACTGTGGAAAGTCATTACCTATAATATTATATAAATCTTAGAAATATTTCTTATATTTTCGATACAAATCTTGATTCATATTATAATTTATACTTATTTGTATGGTTTATTTATATTTCTTATACAAATTCCATGCGTGATTATTTTGGTTTGGTTTAATTTTTAAGTGCTGTTATAGGTCTGTCTATGCGGGATTCTAATATTGCTGGTATAGTACCGATAATTAAGTCCATATTTTCATATATATAGGCCTAGGGCCTCGCAACTTCTAGATCAGGCCCTGTATATATATATATATATATATATAATATATATATACTGCGGGCACTCAATATATTTTGCCCCACCCTTTTTTCTTAGCTAAATAATAGGCCATGGGGCTGAAACATCTTTTGGGCCGTAAGTTTGAACTTTCTGCACCTCAGATAACCGGATTTTTCCAGTTTGAACCTCTCATCCTTGTATAAAACCGCTTTTAAACGCCCTTGTATAAAACCGATGGTTAACGCAGTTCCGAAAATGGCGTCTGACACTGATGTGCGTCGTAGACAGAGAGCTGTTATCTTGTTCTTAACCGCAGAGAAGGAAACAGTTGGAAATATTCACAAATGTCTACAAAACGTTTACCGAGATGCTGCTGTTGATCGAAGCACAGTTGGACGCTGGTCTAAACGTGTGAGATCATCGGAGAGAGGGAGAGCCAGCCTCGATGATGAGCCACGCAACTCGCCCGGCATCGGCTGACATATCTCACACTGTGCAATGTGCTAACAGCATCATTCGATCAAATCAGCGAGTCACATCCAAGGAACTATCACTGGAGCTAGGAATTAGTGAAGGAAATGTGAATACGATAATTCAGCAAATGGGATACTCGAAAGTGTGTTCACGGTTTGTTCCTCGCGAACTGACTGAAGATCACAAAGCCCAAAGAAAAGAAATTGCTTCCGAGTCGTTGGTTCGATACGAAACAGAAGGGGATGACTTCCTTTTACGAATTGTAACTGCGGATAAGACTTGGGTACACCACTTTGAACAGGTCTCAAACAAAACGCCGACCCATGGAGTGGCATCACGCAGACTCCCCACGCAAGAAAAAGTTCAAAATGGCTCCCTCTGCAGGAAAGGTTGTGGGACATGAAAGGGGTGATCCTGGTGGACATTATGAAGAAGAGATAAACAATCAATTCAGAGGCATATATTGCTACCCTTGTTAGAAAATCTAGAAGAGGAAGAATCATTGTTGTCCCAAGGCGATATGATGACTAAGCTGATTGATGCAGCATTGCTTGTATATATTAAGTTAAGGTGTATATATATCCATCTCATAATTGTAAGGTTAGTGAAAAATTCACTTAATTTAGAGCTAGCATTTTTGGGCTCTTGTGGCATCAGTGTTTGGGACTCTGGTGGCATCATTTTGGGGCGCTGCGCGTCCTTTCTACTCGTTTGTGGAACGTCGTACTTACAGGGTATGGTCTTGTAGAGAGCTCTCTTGCAATTCAGTTTGGTTGTTTAGATACAAGATTGTTGCATCGTGCAATAGTCCAGGTTGCGTTGTTGTTGCAAGGTTGAGAAAGAAGACCATAAATAGTACCCCTTTTGTTTTTATATTAAATTCATGTAACTAAGGTCTAAGGTAGGCCCGCATCGAGTCAGCAACCCTGAGGTAGGACCTAATAGGATCTCAATTCCGTAAGTTTTAATTTTAGCCTAACTTGGGCTGTAGGTTGAATTGGCCCTTTAGAATTTGGCCGTTCACGGCTCAGCTGGGATTTTGAACCCAACAAATAAATAAAATAACATGGTCCTTTAGAACCGGATTCTAGCCCAAGACTGAGTCAGTGACTATTTTTCGGCAAAGTTCTGATTGTGCAAATTGTAGCCCAAGTTAGGCCTAGACGGGTTGAGTATTATTGAGTTAAGGTCCCAGGGTAGAAAGTTTGGTCGCCCAATTGCGAAACTTGGCCAGTCGTCTGTCGTTGTTTTTGGCCTACATTTTACCGGTTTGGTTAATTTTGGGTTATTATTGAATTAAGGTCCCAAGGTAGAAAGTTTGGTCGCCCAATTGCGAAATTTGGCCAGTCGTCTGTCGTTGTTTTGGCCTACATTTTACCGGTTTGGTTAATTTTGGGTTATTATTGAATTAAGGACCCAGGGTAGAAAGTTTGGTTGCCCAATTGCGAAACTTGGCCAGTCGTCTGTCGTTGTTTTTGGCCTACATTTTACCGGTTTGGTTAATTTTGGGTTATTATTGAATTAAGGTCCTGGGGTGGAAAATTTTGTATTCCATACTGGTGTTTGGTTAGTACCCCACCCAGCAATTCAGTTTATTTGAAAGTAAAATTTGCGTTTGATCAGTTTGGTTAAGTATTTCTGCCAATTCAGCTCATTTGGCATTGAGCCCAATTGTTGTTTGCATTGAAGATGAGTGCATCTGAATTGAACAAATTTATAAAAAGGAGAAGCGCCTACAAAGGTCTAATTACAAAGGTCATTGCCACTATAGATTCTGCCATAGAGCAAGAGGATTTACGCTTAGTGACTGCGCAGCTTTCCATATTAGAAACTAAAAAGGTTGCTCTAAGTGAAGTAAATGTTAAAATTGAGGCTCTTATAGAAGAGGATGAAATAGAAAATAACATAATTTACTTTGAAGAGATTATTGATGATATAATTAAAGTAGGCCTCCGAGCAAAGGAGTTTAGCAGCTCAGCACAGTTAGAGACCAGGTCTAATAATGAAACACAACACTCAACAATTGATGTTTGTGAAGTTAAGGTTAACAGATCTGTAGTTCAATTACCGAGGCTTGTACTCAAACCATTTTCTGGGAGTATTCAGGAATGGCAAGGATGGGCAGACAGTTTTCAATCAGCAGTTCATTCTAGTCAAGTGTTAAGTGCCGTGGAGAAGTTTAATTATTTGCAGTCCCTCTTGGAAGGGGAGGCAGCAAAGACTATAGCAGGATTAGCATTAACAGAGGCTAATTATAATGTGGCTTGGGATATATTAAAGAAACGGTTTGGTAAGCCAGAGATCTTAATTAAAAGCCACCTCCGTGCACTTTTAGCTATACCTCCTGTTAATAATCCTAATAGTGTCAAGGAGTTACGGCAGTTATATGATGAATTTGAAATTAGAACTAGGTCCTTGGATAACTTGGTAGTCCAGGCAATTTGTAGTTAGACCTGGGCAAAATTGCTTCAGAAGCTTTCTAAACTGTTTCCAGCTCAGGAACCATTGCCGAATAACATATCCAAAATCCGACAAAATTGGACCCCGGGAACACCCCCAAAAATGAAATTCAAAATGGCGGACTGGATGTTTCCTACGAAAAAAAAAAAATAATAATTTACGCTTTTATTTATAGAGATACATTTGATGCTTTTTCTTTCAGTTGTAATGTTTTAAATAATTCAACAATATACAACACAACCAGTTATTACGCAAATATAATGTTATATAGCTTTTTACAGATTTTTATAATCAATAATACAACAATTATTTTTTTCCCAGTTTCAAGTTATGTTCATTACAGAAGTGATACCTGGTCACAAACATACAGAAATTAATCCTCTTCATCACTATCATCGGATAGATTACCGGTACTTGGGTTGTTATCGCAACCACTGATTTGGCACTCGCCACAAGCGGCTGAACAGGGCATTCCATTACGCTTGCATCCACATCTTGAAGTAGCACATTTCGTCTTGCAGGAGCAGCGGATCATGTTGAGTAGATAATTTGGAGCTGGTGGCTTGTCGCAGGCTGTAGGGTAGTAGGAATTATTCTTTACATACCAACCCCACTGTTCTGCATCGATCTTCTCTTCTGTAGACTTCCAGATTAGTATTTGAAAGTATGTGCGAAAGCTGTGGTACTTTGTGGACGCATCAGTAGGTGGCAAACGTTCGGGTGTAACAAAAGATTTAGCTGTAGCTACCTTTTCAACTAACATTCGATGACGTAGTGCGTTAGTGGATTCAAGTGTTTTGCAGCCATACAACAGAAGCATTGCCTTTCTTCCAGCGGCTTCAATGTCAGAGTGTTGGCAACAATCAGAACAGAATGTATTTGCAACTGAACGGAGTTCAGCCACCTTCATCAGTGTATCGAATGCTTTGGCTTTACCGATCGAAAAAATTCTGGATGTGCTATCACAGCCCGTGAAAGCATGCACAAACAGGAGATACTTGCAGATGTCATTGCCTAACAATGATTGAATGCTGAGAATATCATACACAGGATTAGGAGATGGTCCCCGTCTTATATCGCTGCGATAGTACAACTTGAAACCACTGTCCTTGGCATGGTACAGAAGGAGAATCAGCAAGTCGGTGTCTTCCCCTATTACTGTTGTAGTTGCATTTTCTGATGAGGAAACTGCTGCACGAACGATGTCCACATCAGCATCCCCATCTGCGTTGTGAACAGTACACCCGTGCTTCTTCAACATCTCACTTACGAGGGAAATAAATGCTTGCTTGTTGTTTTCATTAGCTAAGAAGTGTTCCTTCTGGCCAACAACTTCATGCTTGGACTGAGATTCACATTTCTGCTTGTCTTGGTGCTGCGTCTTCTGTGGGTCATGTCCTTGATCGTAGGAGAGCTGCTGTAGCCATCAAAAACAATGATTGCTTTTCCATATGTTTTCAGAGTGAAATCGGCATATGAGTTGGTGATGCTGTCATATGTTTCATCTTGACGCCAGGAAACACGATGTAGTAGAGATCCACCATCCAATACGTACTGGTCTGTGCACTGAATTTCTTGAACTTCTTCCATGCGTAAAGTGTCAGTGTATTTGATTATTGCATGAGCTAGCTGAGACTTATCGGGTTTCCTCAAGATACTTCGTGATTCGACAATGCAGGAGGATATGCACACAGTTCGTAACACATGACATCTTCAAGATTCATGTCTCCGCCAGTGGCAACAGTCATCATTCTCTGAAACAGTAGTGCAGGATCTACTTCTATATCTGAAGCATCAGTGATCACAACGGCAGAAGCAGATCCTAGTGTTTTCACTTTGTCAGATCTTTTGGCAGAATATGTAAAGGCTTGTTTCCCAATCATTTTTACGACAATGTTCGTACCGATTGAATGCAATTGATGAACGTTAACTCCAGGATCAGCAGTTAGCCCTGTTACAATGTTGCAGAGACCCGAGGTAGAATGGAATGGGGATAAGGATTCCAGACGTTCAAGTACTTTCTTCATGTCATTACTGTCCCTGATTTGTCTACTTCCCCTCATTTCCTTGTGCTGTTCACTACTTTCCAACAAAACTCTGGTGTATTCCTGCATTGCTAAGTTATAAGTGGAACACAGAGGCATAGAAAAGAGCCACGTTGTCCTTTGGATGTCTGTAAATCCACTTCCGCGTGTCAGTCCGCCTCTGCTTTTCAGGGAACGCATTAGTACTTGTTCTATCACCAGGTCTGTGCCGAGTCCGGCCCATAATCTGTCGCTTCTTCTTACCACAAACTTACCTTCCTGGAACATTTTGTTAACGGCTGGATTTTCAGAAGGCAAACTTAACATTTTCTGCAGGTACAGGTATATCGATTTCAGGTAATTGTGATGTCCGACTGCTGCAATTATGGGGATGGTCTCCAGCATAGCTTGCAAGTGCAAATCCCACGAGCCGGTTCTGTCTGCTGTTATCAAGGAACGTGCAATGTTGATCATTCGCTGATATTCCAACCAGAGTTGACTTGTTTGCGAAGTAGATTGTAGGTCAGTTTTCTTCGCATCCAAAGTGGTAGCAATCTGAGACAATGCATTCGAAGATTCCACATCCTCAACTGATTGTTTGGCGGTCATAACATCGTCGAGCAGGTCACAAGCTTCCTTATGGAGGTCATGAGGAGTTCCATCTTCATTACGAGGGAAAACGTCTGCGACTAGTAAGGTACTAAGAGCTGCATCTACTATCATATGACCACGTATCGCTCTTGAAACAGCTTTTCCAGACATCATGTGTTGCACGGCATTTGGTCCGTATATTTCTTGAAGTACTTCAAACAATCCTGAACCATTCATAAGAGTACCGACTGCTCCCAAAAGATTCATCAGAGTGTGAAATGATCCCAGCATTAAAACAATGTCCTGCAGGTCTCTCTGTTCATTGATGATTTGGGAAGCTTTCCAGAACAAAGGCTGATCAAAGGTAATAATGCATGGGACTTTTTGATCGCGTGCTATCTTGCTCAAATATAGTAATGTCGAAAATATGCAGGTCATGTCAGTTGGCGACATATCTATGATGGGAAGGAACGTGATCGACGCCACACCTGGATGTGAGACACTTGATCCACCGTGAATTGCCTGCATTGTTCCGGACCAACTTGGACCTGATTTTTCTGCTGAAGATATCTGCCAGAGAAGACTAAGTCGACTTATGGTGGCAGTGGGTACTGGAAGTTCGCGGAATGAGATGTCCCTCAACATGCTTCTCGCGTGTCTATATTCCCTAATGTCAACGGTTGCAATCTTCTTAATGTCATTGTCACCAACATTACGCCTGTGAATAGAAGGGTGGATCTTGATCTTCGGAGTTATTGCGGCAATCATACCCATTCCATGAAAGGTATTCTTCCCATCCAAAGTGCAGACATCATGATCGACGTTATCTGCTGCTAGAAGGACTGCAGTGTTTTCATCAACAGTAAAAGAGCCAGACCCACTTGCCAGCGCCGCGTTTCTTTCGAATCTTGTTACTTCTGCATACGACGAACAGTAACCCAGCTGATGGAGAACGTCAATAAGGTACCTTGACCTAAAGTTGTGGTGTAGCTGAACAGACAAACCGATCTGTAGTGGACATAGTAATCCTCTAGGACGGGTTGCTTGCATAATGCTCTGCCCAATTGCACCTATTTTTCTTGAAGCATCCTGTCCCGCAAATGCTTTTGATAATAACAATTTCAGACTGTTGGGAATGTAATCAAGAGCACTTTCTGCAGTGATGTCATTTGGAGATAGATGGATACACATCTTTTCTAGGCGAGTCGACAGACTTGATATCACTTCTGATTATTTTTGCAGCAGCTTCTACTAGGTAAATCTTCTGTAGCTCTATATCTATATCACATTCTTTCGACTTTTTGTGATAATCTATAAGAATTTCATTAGCTGTCTCTCGTAGTGTTACTACATCTGCCTTCCCACTTTCACCTGATATTATGATCTTGTCTCCGTAACGTTCTAAAAGCTTTCTCTTCATGTGCCTGCGTTCGTAGACAGAGCTCTGACTTCCTTGAAGATATTCCTCCATTTTGGAAATTAGGTCTCCAATCAACAGTTGTTCATCATCATTCTCTTCCAGTTAAGCACAGTTCTGAAGGAATGCTTGGTGTTGCTCTTCATTAGTTGGTCTCCCTTTCTTCGAATCACGATCGTCAGAGGAGTATGCGCGAGGAATGTTTTTTCCACTTCGAAAATTTACGCTGCAGGTGTGATGGTAGACACAATCTGCAGCAGGAAGATCACGAAGATAATACTCCAGACGGCCTTTTACATTAAACGACCATTCATCGCAGCGGCTTTCACAGCACCTTTTTATGGTTTCGGAGAACTCTGTAGTTCTTATTTTGACATGCTCTGATTTTGGTTTGTGTTTGGAAAAAAAGTCCACAAAGGTATCACAAAACAAACAGTGAGTAGCACTGGAAAATGCGTATTCATGAAAACGAGCACTTTTCCTTGGTATTGCCTCGGCTGCGGTCTGTCGCTTCTTTATTTCAATGGTCTTTTTATCCGTAAACCTTTTCCTACATACAACGTGAACACTTATTCCAGCTGTTGCAACAACATCGCTTCCACGGCTGCGGCTGGATGCATTTATACCATCTGCTCCTTTTTGCGAGATGTGAACCACTTCCTGTCCGCTGTCCAATTTCTCCTTACAAATCACGCACAATTCTTCAGGGGTCTGCATTCTTGAAGGCGGACGCACACCGAGTCAGCCGTACACCGAGTCAGTCTGAAACAGAAAACACAAATTAATAAACTGTGTTGCAGTATTTAAAAGGAGTACATAATAACAGTTTTAAAGAAAATGACAAGCACAAATACGCAGATTTGATAGTGGGTAGTAGGAATTAAAGAGTTGTATATAATATAAGTTTATAAAGATGTAGCAATGTCCATTCTCACATACACTCCATACAGTATATTTTATTTACATTACGTGACGTCATAGTTTAATACTAGCCGCCTAATACAATTTTTAGTGTCATATAGGTTAATTTAGAAACGAAAATGTGTTTTAAAACATTTTACTGATCAAGAAAAACGTCATAACTCTCTCTACAAAGCGAAATTAAAATTTATTGTATTTCGTAGGAAACTGCCAGTCCGCCATTTTGAATTTCATTTTTGGGGGTGTTCCCGGGGTCCAATTTTGTCGGATTTTGGATATGTTATTCTGCAATGGTTTCTGAGCTGGAAACAGTTTAGAAAGCTTCTGAAGCAATTTTGCCCAGGTTGAAGCTATTTTTGCTCTAGATTGCCTGGACTATGGGTGTAGGAATGGAAAGGTATGGTATAATGTTGGTTCCTACACTGGAGTCTAAATTGCCTAGCTCAATTTTGCTTGAATTAAGTAGAGGACACTCTACAGAACATGTGTACATCCCCCTTCAGCAGATGTTAAGTCTTTTAGGCACATAACTAGCAAGACGAGAGGGAATTGAGTTTGCACAATGGGATGGTAAACAAGGGGACAAAGGCAGACACAGCACCAAAGTTTCCACAAAAAGGAATAACCCAGGTACAGTGTCAGCTCTACATGCATCCTCTGAGAATAAATTAAAGGGAATCAAGGAATGCATATTTTGCGAAGGCAACCACAAGTCATATAAATGTGAGGTGGCTGAGGCATTACCCTTTGAGGAGAGAAAGGACAGGGTAACTAAGTCCATAGCATGTTTTAAATGTTTTTTGAAAGGTCACAGAGCAAGGTTTTGTAAGTTTAAAATTTTGTGCAAAAAATGTCATGGTAGGCATCAGCCATTATTGTGTGAACACACTCCTAGTAGGCCTACCCCAGAAGTAGAGACATCAGTGGCACATGCCACTGCTATGCAAGGGAGTAAAAGTAAAGGGGGATTATTGCAAACAACTGCAGCATTATTAATTGGGAATGAGGGAGAAGCTACTGTAAGTGTTGTTTGATAGTGGTAGCCAGTGTAGTTTTATTAAGACCAGAATTTCCAGAAAATTGAAGTTTAAAGAACTTAAGAGGGAAAATTTAAGAATTTCTGGGTTTGGGGGTTCTGTTCAAAACCGAACCAAATTTAAGAAGGTAGAAGTTCTGGTTAAAGGGTTGTTACCGCAAAGTCCCACTATCAAGGTCCAAGCTGTAGAGATTGAGGAACTTTGTGCTCCAGTCACTACTTGTTTAGATATGGCATGTGTCCAAGAATTGCAAGTTAAAGGAATTAATTTGGGCAATAATAAGTTTGAAGGAACAGAAGATATTAGTCTTTTGATTGGAGCTGACTATTATTGGGACTTCATCACTGGTAATATTGTCCGCACATCTCGAGGCCCGGTAGCTATTGAAAGTAAGCTAGGCTGGATGCTACATGGTAGTTATTGCAATGAAATGGAAGTTAAGGCTCTTTTTGTTAAGATTGAGGAGAACAGCCATGGTCTGGAAAGGCATTTGAAAGCGTTTTGGGAACTTGAATCTATTGGCATAAAGGACAAACAGGCAAGTACAGTGAACAATGATGTTTTAGAGCAATTTGAAAAAGGGATTGGGTTTAGATATGGTTGCTATGAAGTTGGCCTACCATGGAAGGATTCTTGCAAACCCGGTTCAAACCTTCAGCTAGCTAATCGGAGGTTGGAGACTTCATTGTACAGGCTAAGAAAAAATGAGGAGTTGTTAATTGAATACAATGAGGCCATCCTAAGTTATGTAAGGGAGGGCTATGCTGAAAGGGTGCAAAGTGAGCTGGTGAGCCAGGAGGCACATTATCTGCCACACCATGCAGTGGTACGGCGAGACAAAACTACCACCAAACTGAGGGTAGTTTTTGATGGCTCAGCCAAGGACAAAGGTGGTGTGTCCTTGAATGACTGTTTGGATGCTGGGCCAATTTTAAATGCAGATTTATTTTCCTTGTTACTGAGATTCAGGTTTGGTAGAGTAGCATTGACTGCAGATGTGAAGCAAGCCTTTTTGCGGATAAAGTTAAAACCAGAGGACAGAGATGCAGTAAGGTATCTGTGGGTGGATACGAAAGACTTGTTGGAAAATGAACCTAAGGTTCAAGCATATAGAATGAAGTCAGTGTTGTTTGGCCTCAGCTCTAGTCCATTTCTGTTGGCAGCTACTATGCAGTACCATTTTAAGAAATATTCTGAAGTCTATCCTAACACTATTGAACACATAAGGAAAAAATTTTATGTTGATGATTTGCTGTGTTCCGTGGATAATACAGAAATGGCTAAACAGATATTCATGGAGGCTAGAGCTATAATGAGGGAGGCTGGCATGGAGCTTAGAAAATGGCAGACCAATCATTCGCAATTACAAGAGTTTATGAGTCATTCCTGTGTAGTACCTGATGCAGCAGAAAGTATTGAGGATTCTGGTATTAAGGAGTTGTGGGCAATAGACGCAAAGGTGCTAGGCATTGTTTGGCAGCAAGATGATGATTTGTTTACCTTCAATGGGAAATCTTTAGTAGAGCTGGCTGAGAATGAGACAAGGTGGACAAAACGTACAGCTCTTAGTTTGGCTTCAAAGGTCTTTGATCCTCTTGGATTCCTGGCTCCATTTGTGATAAAGTCAAAAATTTGGTTTCAGAGCCTCTGGGAAATTGGACTTGGTTGGGACCAAGAGTTACCTGATCATATGGTGGTAAGGTGGAAATATTGGTTCAAAGAATTGGCACATCTTGGAGACATTGAAATCCCAAGATGGTACTTTGGAGAGTTGAACAATAGTCCAGACAATTTGGAGCTGCACATCTTTTGTGATGCAAGTGAGGAAGCCTATGCAACTTGTATTTATATTAGAGGCACATTGCAAGAGGAAGTACGTTGCAGGTTGGTTGCTGCAAAGAGCAGAGTAGCACCTTTAAAAAGGCTTTCTATTCCAAGGTTGGAATTGATGGGTGCCGTTATTGCTAGTCGGCTTGCAGTTACAGTGCAAAAGTCTTTGGCCCTCTATGAAATTCCAAGCTATTATTGGACAGACTCCACTGTAGTTTGGCACTGGTTAAGAAGTCAGGCAAGGAAATGGAAACCATTTGTTGCCAATAGGGTGGAGGAAATTCAAGCGCACACAGATCCCAAGCAATGGAAGCATTGTCCAGGTACCCAAAACCCCGCTGATTTACCAACACGAGGAATTTCAGTGAAAGATCTTGCACAGTCAAGTTTGTGGTGGAATGGGCCAGAGTGGCTAAAACTTGGAAGTGAAAACTGGCCTTCTAATCAGCCTATTGTAGGAGAATGCCAGGCTGAAGAAGCATGGGTGAGTGAGGTGAGAAAATGCGCTGTGAACAGTTGTCAAGTTATGTAGCAGGACCCCATATTGAGGCTTGAGGACATTAGCAGTCTGAAAAGATTGTTAAGAGTGACAGCATGGGTATATAGATTTACCAACAACATTAAGGGAGAAACAAGAAGGGAAGGAATTCTGAACAGTAATGAGATTCAGCAAGCCAGGAAATACTGGGTGGTATATATGCAGAAGGAAAAATTTGGTGGAGAGAGAATTGCTCACCAGCCATCCATTACAGGTTCTACCAACACATTCTGCGCTCAAGGGTTTGGATGTGTTTTTGGATCAGGATTTATTGAGAGTAGGAGGTAGACTACAGTTTTCTGGGCTTCCAGAGGAGAAAAGACATCCAATTTTGCTACCTTCTGGGGGCACTTTGTGGGCCTTTTGATCCTGGATACTCATCATAAGCTGTTACATGCTGGAGTTAGAGAAGTGATAATAGAGATTAGACAACAATTTTGGATTCCCAAAATTAGACAAGTAGTAAAAAAGGTCTTGCATAAATGTGTGGTTTGCAAGCGTTGGAGTGCAAAGCCTTATTATGAAAAGGTGGCTCCACTTCCAAGAGAACGGTGTGTCTATACTGCCCCATTTGATGTAGTGGGAGTAGACTTTGCAGGGCCAGTCTATGTGTATGAGCGAGGGGAGTCTAACAAAGGTTATATGTCTTTTCACCTGTGCTACCACCAGAGCAATCCATTTGGAGTTGGTAAGCAACTTAAGTAGTGATGTATTTCTTTTGGCCTTGTGATAGCGTGGGGTAGACACCCCAGTTAGGTTACTTAGGTTCTAGCAAACAATCAAAAGCACTTACCGGTGCGTTGAATTAGGTATTCCTTGAAGCCTACCGTTTTATTCCTGTGTCCCACAAACAGCCTACCTAACTCTCTCTTACATTACCAATTTAGAAGCTATAGACATTACCCCTAACTATACTTAAGTACGAACAACTTCCTACCCGATTTGTCACCTTAGATTCATCACCTAATTTTACTCAGCACCAAAGATTAGGTCAGATAGGAAAAAACATGTCTAGGCCAGACCAAAGCAATACGAACAGCCGCGTTGGTTCGTTTATGACTTGATCTTGCCATTCAGCTTAGATTTAGTGATATTTACCCTTTAGTGACTTTTAGACTATATACATATATATATATACATACACGTCACCTCACTCCTCCCCTACAAGTTTAGTCTGTCAGGGGGATGAGGGACCCTAGACGACCTGCGGAGCGGGGTTGATGTAGTAGGATTAGGTGCAACCTGTATAGGCGGGCAAGTTGAACCATTTTCCGGAGGATCAGTTCTCTCTTCCGGAAGACTCTGGTCCTTCTGCACTTCACGTTCCCATATCTGGTCCTGATGGCGTTTAATAGAACGACCATCTTCTAGTTGGCACTTGAAGGAAACAGGGCACGTTCTCTCCTGCACAGTTGCAGGAACCCATTTTGGTCCAACCCCATAGTTGCGAATCACAACTGGATCATTAGGTTTCGCTTCTAGAACTCTCCCTCTTTTAGTGTCGTGGTACAACTTCTGTTTTTCCTGATGGCGTAAAACTCGTTGTTGTAACGTTTCGTTTGGACGTAACAAATCGAAAACTGAACGAATTCCCCGGCCAATCAGAAGTTTAGAGGGAGACACCCCCGTCGTGGTGTGTGGTGTTATTCGATATTTAAACAAAAATTTATCCAACACCACTTGCATTTCCTCCCGACGAGAATGACGCAAGGCCGACTTGAAAGTACGGACCATGTTTTCCGCGAGACCGTTAGTAGACGGGTGGAAAACACTAGACCGGACATGTCTAATGCCATTTAGGTGGACGAAGGAACGAAATTCCTCACTGGTAAAACAAGTACCATTGTCGGAAACCAGGACTACGGGTAAACCCCATCGAGCGAAAACTGAACGGAGTAAGCGAATAGTAACACCCGAAGTCGTGGAAGTGGTTGGAAAAATTTCCACCCACTTAGAGTAGGCGTCCACAATGACTAGGAAATAAGTATTATTTATAGGACCTGCATAGTCAACATGGATCCTATGCCACGGTATAGTAGGCCATTCCCAAGGATGAAGTGGACTTTTCCTTGGGAGATCTCTGTTCTCTAGGCAGCTTTGACAGGAACGAACCAATGATTCGAGTTCTCCATCTAAACCAGGCCACCAGAAATAAGCTCTCGCCAGCTCTTTCATTTTTGTTGCGCCCATGTGTTCAGCGTGAAGTTCCTTCACTAAATTCGACCTGCCTTTATTTGGAATAATCACTCTGTGGCCCCATAAGAGAGCCATTTTGAATAGAGAGGCCAGACTGACGCTGAATAAAAGGCTGTATTCACTCTCAACCTTAGTAGGCCAACCAACTGAGCAGAAATGGATGACCCTAGACAGAATAGGGTCTGATTTTGTCCACTGCTCTATTTGTACTGCAGATACTGGAGTGGATTCCAAAAACTCCACCAAGTGAACCCATTCTGTAGGTATAGGTACACAATCATTTGGATTTTCTAAGGGCAACCTACTTAGCGCATCAGCCGTAACTAGAAGTTTACCTGACCGATGTACTAAGTCAAATTTATAGGCTTGTAGAATCAGTGCCCATCGTTGAATCCTACCTGAGGCCATAACTGGAATATTTTTATTAGGTGAAAATAAACCTAAAAGAGGCTTATGGTCAGTAATTAGTTTAAATTCATGACCCCATAGATAGAAATGAAATTTTTTTACTGCAAATACTAAGGCTAATGCTTCACGTTCCACTTGTGCATATCGTCTTTCCGTCTCAGTTAGTGTTCTAGAAGCAAAACAGATAGGCCTATCTACACCATCAATGTGGTGAGATAACACTGCCCCAATTCCATAAGAACTGCTGTCTGCTGAAACTACGAGAGGAAGTTTAGGATCATAATGCACTAGGAGAGTGGACTTTAGTAGTACGTCCTTGGAAGCCTCAAATGCTTCCTTTTGAGTTTTCTCCCATCTCCACTGTTCCCCAGATCGTAATAGCTTATTTAGGGGTTCAAGGAAAGTCGATGCATTAGGCAAAAATTTCCTATAAAAGTTTAGGAGACCTAAATAAGCTTGTAACTGTGTGATGTTTTGTGGAGGTGGTGCCTTTTCTATTGCTTCTAGTTTATCCACCGTTGGATGAATGCCTGAGGCATCTATGCGGAACCCTAAATATGAAACCTCGTTAGTGATCCATGAACACTTTTCTCTCTTTAGCTTAAGTCCAGCATCCCGGAGTCTTTTTAGAACCGTGGTTAATCTAGTTAGGTGTTCTTTTTTAGTCGAACCTGAAATGAGGACATCATCTAGAAAGCAAAGTACCCCTGGAATGTGACCTAGAACTTGGTCCATTGTCCTCTGAAAAATACCCGGAGCCGATGCTATTCCATAGCATAGCCTATTGTACTTATATAGGCCTCGGTGCGTATTTATGATAGTTAATTCTTTAGAGTTTTCATCTAAACTTAGTTGAGCATAGGCTTGGGACATATCGAGTTTTGTGAAATATTTACCCCCAGCAAGAGAGCTAAATAATTCATCAGGCTTGGGTATAGGATAGCAATCTAGAAGGACGGCTCTATTTGCTGTTAAACGGTAATCCCCACATAACCGCACGGACTTGTCCGGTTTTAGTACAGGAACTACTGGGGCAGCCCACTTAGCGTGTGTGACTGGTTCAATAATTTTATCTTTTAGCAGCCTGTCAATTTCTAAATCCACCTTCTCCCGCAGTGCATGCGCAATTGAACGAGCCTTACAAAATTTCGGAGTTACATTAGGGTCTACTTCTATGCAGACCTGATGGCCCTTTAGGTTGCCTACTTCAGGCCCAAAAATAGAAGAAAACTCCCTTAACAATGAGTCTATGTCAGATGGATATGAGAGTGTATGCACATCTGCCTGACCCCTTGGCAAGATTTTGTCAATTGGCATTTTCAAAGCATCAATCCAATCACGGCCTAGTAGAGTAGGCCCTTGCTCATCCACCACTAAAAGGGTTAAAGGATGAGACAAAGTTTTCTGGTTGAGTGTAACTGTGACGTATGCTTCTCCACAAATAGGTATTTGTATGTCTCCATATTTTTTTAAAATCGTTTTAGATGCATGTAGTTTAGGTGTGTTTTTGAAAATCTTATCAAAAACTACCTTGGACATGACCGTCCGGGCAGCACCCGTATCCAATTCTAGAGGAACTGTAATTCCATTTAGGCCTACCTCTACAATATATGGGCCTGTATTTTCCCCACTTTGCTGCTCATAGAATAGGTACTCCACTCCAATGTTCGAAGTATTTCCCTTTTGAGGATTTATACTAGAAATGTTAAAATTAGAATTTTCACCCTTTGTTTTCTTTGAAAAACACACTTTAGCTATGTGGCCTATTTTACTACAGTTTCGGCAAACTGCTTCTTTAAAAGGGCAATCTTTCTTCCAATGGTGTTTTCCACACCCTGTACATGGCTTGGAAGGCTTAGTAGAATTAGTAGGCTTAGTCGTATTCGCCTCATACCTTTTATTTGCCTGTCTAGTAGGCTCGTTAGGTCTGCCAGGCCTCGAAGATTTAAAGCTATTTACGTGTTGGGCTTTACTACTATGATTTCCAAAAGCTCTAACATCTTTAGCAGCTGCTTCTCTAGCCGTAGCTATTTCTACAGCCTGACTAAAAGTTAGGTCCTGTATGGCTAATAGGGCTCTCTGGGTAGACTCCTCTTTGAGACCCATTACAAACCTATCTCTTAGCATTTCATCTAATTTGTCCCCAAATTTACACGTACGGCTATGGCTTTTTATTCCTGCAACAAACTCTGCAATGCTTTCATTTCCCGTCTGATGCCTTGAATAAAATTTGAAACGTTCATAGATGAGAACTACTCGGGGTTTGTAGTGATCGGTTAGGGCCTGTACCAATTCATTATAGGTGCAAGTTTCCGGTGCTTTAGGAGAAACTAGGTCCATAACTAAACCAAACGTTTTAGGGCCTATTATAGTTAAAAAGGTAGGTACTTTCTTAGCATCCGGAATGGAATTTGCCTCGAAAAACAACCTCACCCTAGTGGCATAAGCTTCGAAGTCCTCCCATTGTCTTCGTAGGGGCTTATATGGCCAATCACCGACATGCTAGAGCAAAACCGAATTAGGCCAAATCACGTGAAGTAGGTTAGGTTAGGTTTAAATTTGGTCTAGTTACTCCCCAGTTAGGGCTGAATAGTGAATTTTATTAGAGTTAGGGCTGAGTAGTAATTAGTTTTAGAGTTAGGGCTGAGTAGTAATTAGTTTTAGAGTTAGGACTGAGTAGTAATTAGTTTTAGAGTTAGGGCTGAGTAGGAATTAGTTTTAGAGTTAGGGCTGAGTAGGAATTAGTTTTAGAGTTAGGGCTGAGTAGGAATTAGTTTTAGAGTTAGGGCTGAGTAGGAATTAGTTTTTAGAGTTAGGGCGGCGGGACCTACGCTATAGTACGGTAGCTTACCCACACAAACAAACCAAATCGGACGACCCACTAGGCTACATCCAATTTTCCAAACAACCACTTGAACCCAATAAGCCAAATTAACCCAATGAGCCAAATTTAACCCAATGAACAAAATTTAACCAAATGAGCCAAATCCCATCCTCGTCGCCAAATGTGATAGCGTGGGGTAGACACCCCAGTTAGGTTACTTAGGTTCTAGCAAACAATCAAAAGCACTTACCGGTGCGTTGAATTAGGTATTCCTTGAAGCCTACCGTTTTATTCCTGTGTCCCACAAACAGCCTACCTAACTCTCTCTTACATTACCAATTTAGAAGCTATAGACATTACCCCTAACTATACTTAAGTACGAACAACTTCCTACCCGATTTGTCACCTTAGATTCATCACCTAATTTTACTCAGCACCAAAGATTAGGTCAGATAGGAAAAAACATGTCTAGGCCAGACCAAAGCAATACGAACAGCCGCGTTGGTTCGTTTATGACTTGCTCTTGCCATTCAGCTTAGATTTAGTGATATTTACCCTTCAGTGACTTTTAGACTATATACATATATATATATACATACACGTCACCTCAGGCCTTTAAAAGGTTTGTGAACAGAAGGGGTTTCCCAAATAAAATCATATCGGATAATGCAAAAACCTTCAAAAAGGCTGCAAAGGAACTCCAAGAAATTTGGTCCTTGCTAAAAGAGGAAGGATTCCAATCCTACTTTTCACACCAAGGGGTACAGTGGGAGTTTATTGTTGAGAGAGCACCATGGTGGGGAGGATTTTGGGAAAGGCTGGTGAGAAGTGTAAAGTGTCCATTAAAGAAACTTTTAGCTAATGCTCATTTGAGCAAAGAAGAATTCTGCACTGTTTTATGTGAAGTAGAAGCAATGGTGAACAGTAGGCCTATCACTTTTGTTTACAACAGTATGCAGGATGCAGAGCCATTGACACCAGTGGCGGTCCTAGCTTACATGACGCCCTGGGCGAACCTCACCTTCAGCGCCCCCCCCCCTGTTCGCCAACACACACACATTCGAATCCCCCCAAAATAAAGGACAGACATAACTCTTTCACAAAATAACTTTTTATTGGACTAATTGTTGGAACTTCAGAACCAAAACAAAGACTCAAATTTCTGAATTTTACAAATCCTTCATCACGTAAATAGAATAACTCACTTAAGAGAATGTAATTATGATACTATGAACAGGAAAAATACAAATTAAATTGCACAACTGCCATAAATAAACTAGAGAATCAAATTTCTAAATTGTACAAATGCTCTATCACATAAATAGAATAAGACACTTAAGAGAGGGTAATTATTATGCTACACTTTGAACAAGAAACAAAATAAATTGCACCACAGCACAACTACCATCTAAAGCCTGACTCTTCTTACCTTCCTTGATGCAAAGTCATTGATCTTTTATTATTTATTTTATTTTATTTTTTATTTTTATTTATTTATTTATTCTTATTTTTATTTTTATTTTTTTTGCAGGCGCTCATGCCGCCCCTCCACAAATGCCCCCCTGTGCGGCTGCCCATATTGCCCATATGAGGAACCGCCACTGATTGACACCAAATCATTTTCTTTGTGGTAAACGATTAACATCAAGCCCCAGTGTGCCAGAAGACTTGCAACCTATCCAGAGCACTCAAGGAGAGTTAACCAGACGGTTCAGGTACCTTGAAGAGCTACAAGATCAGTTATGGAAGAGGTGGCAGATGGAATACTTGCCAGAACTCAATTATTACCCATCAGGCAAGGTAAAGGACTCCAATGCAAATTGTATCAAGGTGGGAGAAGTGGTAATGATTGGGGATGAAAGACCAAGGCAATGCTGGAAGCTTGGCATAATTGAAGAGTTGTTTGTTGGCAGAGACAATTTAGTTAGGTCTGCACTGGTAAAGACTTCAGGAGGAAAGTTAGAGAGACCTATACAAAAACTCTATGCTTTAGAAATCAGCAAAAACACAGATAGTCAAGATGAAACATTTGAGTTACAGCCTCATGGAGAAGGCTTGGCTAACCTTGCAGAAGGTAACAACAATGCCTCTTCGGTGGGGTGTTAGAAAATCTAGAAGAGGAAGAACCATTGTTGTCCCAAGGCGATATGATGACTAAGCTGATTGATGCAGCATTGCTTGTATATATTAAGTTAAGGTGTATATATATCCATCTCATAATTGTAAGGTTAGTGAAAAATTCACTTAATTTAGAGCTAGCATTTTTGGGCTCTTGTGGCATCAGTGTTTGGGACTCTGGTGGCATCATTTTGGGGCGCTGCGCGTCCTTTCTACTCGTTTGTGGAACGTCGTACTTACAGGGTATGGTCTTGTAGAGAGCTCTCTTGCAATTCAGTTTGGTTGTTTAGATACAAGATTGTTGCATCGTGCAATAGTCCAGGTTGCGTTGTTGTTGCAAGGTTGAGAAAGAAGACCATAAATAGTACCCCTTTTGTTTTTATATTAAATTCATGTAACTAAGGTCTAAGGTAGGCCCGCATCGAGTCAGCAACCCTGAGGTAGGACCTAATAGGATCTCAATTCCGTAAGTTTTAATTTTAGCCTAACTTGGGCTGTAGGTTGAATTGGCCCTTTAGAATTTGGCCGTTCACGGCTCAGCTGGGATTTTGAACCCAACAAATAAATAAAATAACAACCCTACAGAGACTCCTGAGACGTTTAAAGTGAGTTCGACTGGAGAGAAAACTGGAAAACGTCCTTCTTTTGCACGATAACGCAAGACCATACAATAATTTGCAAACAAGAGAGGCCATCACAAAAATAACCGTTACCCCACCCTCCATACAGCCTGGATCTGGCACCTTCAGACTTCCATTTGTTTGGGCCAATGAAGGATGCTATTCGTGGAAGTAAGTTTCAGAGTGACGATGAGGTTGTTGAGGTGGTTAAGAGGTGGCTCCAGCGGAACCCAGCGGACTTTTACCAGCAAGGAATAAAGGCCCTTCTTTCGAGGTGGAGAAAAGCCGTAGAAAAGGATGGAGACTATGTGGAAAAATAAAAACTTGTAAAAAAGGTATGTAACTACTGGTGTACAAAATTTCTGGAACTTACAAGGAAACTTGGAAAGAAAAAAAAAGGTCGGGCAAAACATATTGAGTGGCCCTCGCCGGTCCACTCTGGAAGGTTCCTGTTATTAAATAATTCATTTTTCTTTCAACTATTCTAGCAGTAGTAGAAAACTGAATAGAAAAGTATAAGGCTCTCTCCACACCCTCCATGTCAGAGGCAGGTACGGAAAAAGTTGAAGAAAATACCTTGACCCTAGAAAAGTAGCCAAGGAAATTTTATAGGAAAGTGGAGAACATATAAAATAGCCCTATAACTACGCATGTGCACATAGAAACCACGCTGGCGAACTCCTGCAGGATTACGTTATGTTTCAGTCTTAAACCACGAGAGTATTCAATACTTTGTCCAGCCGATTTTTAAACATATTTACACTTTGGCTTGAAACAACCTCGGAGGGAAGTTGGTTCCAGATATTAACTACTTTATACAAGAAACCGTTGGAGAGGGGTACTAAATGTGTTTAGTTCCAGTTTAAACCCATTATTTCTTGTCGGATTGGAATTAAATGAGAATACGTTGCTGTAGTATACCCCGTCTATTCCACTGAGCATCTTGAAAACTTGAATAAACTGACCGCGCAACCTACTGATCTCTAAGGTAAACAGATTTAGGCACTTCAATCTCCGTTGGTAGTTTTGCATTCTCATTGAAGGGATCAAATTTGTAGCCCTTGCTTGTATCCTTTCCAACCTTTCTATATCCTTCCTAAGGGACGGAGACCAAAATTGCGCACTATTTGAGTTGAGGTCTGACTAGTGAATTATAGACATTACAGTCTTCTTTTTTCTGAACTGGAACTGTCTTTTGATCTAACCTCATATTTGTAAGGCCCTCTTTTCGACTTCTGCACAGTGCTTTGACGGTTAGGATCATTACTGATATAGATTCCTAATTCTTTCTCTAGATCCGTCTCAATAAGTTCCTTCCCAAGAGAGAGTAATCGGTCTTTGGGTTTTTATAGCCTACATGCATTACCTTACATTTGTCCAAGTTGAATAGCATCTGCCAAGTAGCAGACCATTTGCCCACCCTGTCAAGATCATTTTGGAGCGGTCTTAAGGGCCTTGTACACGATCCGACCTGTCGTACGACGTATTCGTCAGCCATGTCGGACGACCTGTCTGAAGAGAATTTAGACGCTCATACCAAAACTTTTGTTCTCAGCAGTCTGTGTTCGTATTTGACAAGGATGTCGCTAAATCGGGAGCAAGTGATTGCAATTGGCATAGCAGTTGCGCTAAAAACGAAGAAAAAAAGGAAAAGATCTAAATGGGTAAAAGAGTGGCTGTTAAAAAGAGAACATTTCCCACATAAAGTTAGTTGACGAATTAAGATGTGAGCCAGAGGATTGGCGTAATTACATGAGAATGGATGAAGCAGCTTATTTAGAACTGTTACAGTTTGTGACTCCCATGATTAGTCATAAAGACACTAATATGAGAAAGGCAATTACTCCTCATGAACGGTTGAGCGTAACTTTGCGATTTCTAGCAACTGGTCGGTCTCTACAAGATTTAAAATTCTCAGCTGGCATAGCCGCATGTACTTTATCACAAATTATACCTGAAACGTGTGAAGCTATTTACAGAGCCCTCAAAAAGGATTATTTAAAGGCAAGTATGTTATATTTTCTGAGTTTCTTAGTATGTTATATTATGTAATATTTCTTACAAGTACACTAGGCATGTACACAATAGTGTAATAACACAATAGTGTATACACTAACATTATAGTATAACATTATAAAGGTTGAAAGTTTGTAAAATACTGTGTTAGTTGCTCATCGCTACCAGAGGTACCACTGGTATTTGACGATTGTGGTAATGGTGTTGTAAATGGTGCTTGAAAAGTACAAGAGTCAGACGTAATTCTGGAAGTAATGGTTAAATTTCCAATCTCTGCTTCGAAGAGGACATCGTTTATTAACTTTCGAGCCACTGTTGCATCCAGTGAACGAAGGCTGTCCAGTCTCTGCGCAACATACCTTCCGAATGCTTCATGCGCGCTATGGGCACCCATTGAAGATTGGAGGCTTTGGGCCACCAAATCTAAAACCTGATCTGATTTCGGTGTTTTTCTTGTCCGTTTCACTGCTGGTGTAGGTGGACAACTGGAAGTACTTTCATCGTTGTCAAGCGTTTCACTCTCTTGTATCTGAAATAAGAAAGGAATATATATATATATATATATATATGCTGTTGATTGGAAGCATGTGCAAATTATAGCGCCACCGCATTCCGGGTCATATTATTGGAACTACAAAGGCTACAACAGCCTAGTACTAATGGCAGTCGCTAATGCAAACTACGAAATTATTATGGCCGATGTAGGAACTAATGGGCGTGTATCAGATGGAGGAGTCATGGAAAACACACAATTTGGCCGGCGACTTGCACAAGGCAAACTTAGTATTCCGTGCGCTGCACCCCCAACTACGTCCGATCGTACTTTACCATATTTCTTTGTAGGAGATGAGGCATTTGCATTACGCCCTGATTTCATGAAGCCTTATCCTCAAAAAGATCTAACTTGCGATCGACGCGTATTTAATTACAGACTCTCCAGAGCACGAAGGATCATTGAAAATGTGTTTGGCATTATGGCTTCAAGGGTTAGGATTTTTCACACAGCTATAAATCAAAGTGGAAAGCATTGAAAAAGTTGTCTTGGTATGTTATATTACACAATTATTTACGTACTAAATGCCAGTCAACATTTTCTCCTGACGAGTGTTTCGATAGGGAAGACAAAGGAAGTAAAACAGAGCCAGGCCTAGCATCTACTCCCAATTCTTTGACAGGTTTACAAAAAGGGCAGAGCTCAAGAAATTACTCGCAAATTGTTAAGGACGCAAGAGTTAAATTCACAGAATATTTTATAAACGAAGGTGCCGTAGCATGGCAAAACGCTTCCCTGTAAACACATAAAAATAGGTACATAATCATTTAAACTCACCTCTTCATCGCCAATGCAGTTGCTTAAATTAGATGCATCCAACGTTGACGCACCCTCTCTTGCAACATCTTGGTACTTCATGAACATCATCTCATTATAGTACCATAATGTGGCCGTGTATAAATCTTCAACTGAATTTCCGGACTTCTTCGAGTTTTCACATTTTTTATATTCCCTTCGAAATGCACTACGTAGATTATTTTTTTTTTTAGCACGTCATCGCGGGTACATTCTGTGTCTAATTCCTTTAGCTTTTCTAGTAAAGCCGATATGGCTTTATTTCTTGCCTCTCTATTAGAATACTCTTTGGATTTAACTTTCCATAGCGCAGGATTGTCTCTGTATATGTGAATAAAGTCTAAAAGAACTGTTCTTTCTTTTTCTTTCATATTCATATCGCACATGGCTTTGAAAATAATACACACGACGATAAATAATACACCGGACGATACTAGTAGCAAGGTTTAACTGATGTTGGCGTCTGATATGCAGTTAGACATTCAGACAGGTCTTTCGACAAGGTGGCTCCGCCTACAAAAGTCTGACTGATCCAGAAAACCAACCGACACGTCTGTCAGACGTGTCTGAAGCATAATACCCTATTTACACGATCCGACCTGTCGTCAAGCAGCGTGTCATCAGACGCGTCGTACGACAGGTCGGATCGTGTACAAGGCCCTTTACACCTTTCTCATTACCTACGCTACTTCCTAATTTCGTATCGTCTGCAAATTTGGAAATTATATTTAGGAGCCCGACGTCTATGTCGTTAATATAGATGATAAAAAGTAAAGGACCCAGAACGGAACCCTGTAGGACACCATTGGTGACGGATGCCAACTCCATTTATTACCTCTCTACTTTCTATCTTTTAACAAATCTTCAATCCAGTTGGAAACGAGCCTGGTGATTTCTAGTCCTCTAACTTCAGCCATCAATCTCGGGTAAGGGACTTTGTCAAAGGCTTTCGGAAAGTCGAGATACACTATATCTATTGCCCTATTTGCAATTATGTCAAAATATTAGAATCTGTATGTATAGAACAAGAAGATAGTTTTAATTTGTGGGAATGTATTTATAAGCGGACCCTGTAATAAAATGCCCTTCCGGTGTCGGGAGAACGGTATCTAACCTAGGTGCTGCGAATTTCTCAATGGTCTCTGGATTGTTTCCTAATCGGCTTTTTTCATTCGTTTTTCGGTTTATAAGTTCTGATAATAAACAACAATATAATAACCAATGTAATAATAAATTTATAATTTCTGTAATAAATAATTATGCAATATTAAATGTAATAAATTTAATAATAAATGTAATAATTATGTAAAAATAAAAAAATAATAGAATCTGTATGTTTAGAACAGGAAGATAGTTTTAAATTTGCGCGAATGTACTTAATGAAAATGCCCTTCCGGTGGCGGGAGAATGGGATCTAACCTAGGTGCGAATTTCTTAACGGTCGGTCCCTGGACTGTTTTTCCCTCTTGTTTTGGTTCATTCGTGTTTCTGTATCCACCCGAGGAGGATGCCAGTGGGCGTCGAAACTGTCGTGGAAATAAACTCTGTCTATTAGAGTGGGTTTTTATTTTCATATTTTGACCTTCACGTAGAAAAAAGTGAAGTTTTTTGCATTCAAAACGATTCTGATTCCTGATGCAGAAGCGGCTGTACAAAACCGATTAAAAGCTAATGACCATATATTTTACTCGACCGGCAACGGAAAAATTGTCCCACGCTACAACAAATGTTTGAATCTGTTTGGTAATTATGAAGAAAAGTAGTAAAGTTGTTGTTGAAATACGTGTAATAATTATTTGCCTTGTAATAAAACAGTTTCTTCAAAACACCTTGTAAACTTATTTTTAGAACAACCCTCGTATATATACATATATATTTTCCATACTCAATAAAATAATTATTACAAGAACACTACCATGTACATATTTATTATTTTGCATATAGTATATAAAAATTAAGTGTGGGTTCAAAAGCGTATCATTTTCACCCAATCATATGCCTCTAAATCTCCCACTAATCAGCACCCAAAACTTCACCAATGAGTTTCCAACATATACATTATACATACATATCATACATAGCCATATACGAACACAGACAAACTTTCCCCAACAACTATACATAATATAAAATTTCATTTTTAGAAAAGTATTGATAACTATGATGAAATATTTGTCCCCCAAATTTAATCTCTCAAAATTTTAGTACCTTACTTTTAATATTTATTGGGGCTACAATCTACACAATTTCATACTCACTGCATTCTTAAATTTACACTCATCAGATTTAATTTAATTTACAACCATCACCTTGTACATTTTCTTATCTGTTTTTAGACAATCCCAATTCCATTATAGACTGAAGTTGGCAGATAACTAGCCAATAAAATACATATTTCTTCAACAGGAAATTTCATCAACACTAAGCCTAACCTTACAGAGTCCAGCCTAACATAATCTATGCTAAGTAAACATAACCTTACCTAATCAAGTAAATATCTACAAATAAATTTTAATTGGTATTTCAGTTTTACTTATACTTTTTCAAATTAAAGAGTTTAACCCACAAGTATGAAGTTGTCTGTCATTTCCTTTACAATGCCATACTCTATTTCTCATTTTCCTTCTGCTGTCTCCTTGTATAGTTTTCTTAATTGATGGTTAAACTTTAGTTCCAAACCGCTTTTTCTTACATCCTCCACTCTTCTCACAAGCGTTCACCTCTACATTTATTTACAAATAGAGTTCCTCGCGTTTCGTCCTGCAGCTGATTTTGAATTATTTGGTTCGATGCTACAGCATAAAAACTGGCTGTTTTACGCCGATTCAAAAGTTTGCACAGAATGTCTAATTTGGGGATTTTGAACTTAGGAAATGTAGATGGTTTTTCTCCAACATCCAAATTTCTCACTTATTTTTTTCCATTTTCTGCTTATTTATATTCTCCACTTATCACTTCAATCCAATGCACATTACATTATTATTATTATTATCATGACCCAGCTGTAGACCATAACAAAGCTCCTTTCAATATCTCTCAACCTCCTCTTTTGATAAGTCTTTGACTTCATTTTCTGACTTAGGAACTTCTGTTGCAGTGTCTTAAGAATCTCCACAAATAACTAGTTCTAAATTTTGGTTTAATAATCTTTGTGTTGAATTTCCTATTCCTACATTGTTCCTAAAAGCCTTTGTTGAAACTGCTCTGTTGTTCTGGTGTTACATTTGTTTTCTTTATCTTTTTCGAAAGTCTTCAAGCTAGAGAATGTCTTAGATGTTCGTTTTGAGTTGTACAAAAGATGCAATCTGAATATTTTGGGGTTTAACTTTTTTTTTAATCATCTATTTTGAGATTTGAACCTCACTCCCAGATCTAATAAACCTCAGCCATTGGCGAGTGACAGTTTTTTTCATTTGTATTCCAGTACACTTTGAGCATCGAGATGCTGTGCCTCAGTACTTCCTTTACCAGTTCCCATGTTGTAATTTTAATGGTTAATTGGTCCAGGTACAGTTGTGTCAATTTTTTTATTGCTGATGTTGCTCCGATGAACACGGGTAAAACCTATGTATCCTCCTGCCACATCAGATGAATCTCGTACCTTAAATTCTTGGTATTTTAGATATTTTACTCTTTCACACTGCAAATGATATGTCTCCTGGTACTTTAACTTCTATTTCCCACTTCTTTTGTAACTCAACTATATCTAGTCTCACTTGTATGTCCAAGACCATTGGTATTTCGCAGTCATATAGTATTTTCACTTGTTCATTGTCTTTTATTCTAGTCAGTGTTTCCAATGTACCAGTACCTTTTCTATTGTTTGGATTACAACAATGTTTGCACAATCTGAAATGAATCAGTTGGCATATCACATTATGCCTCTCCAAATACTTCGCTCTTTCCAACAATACTTTTGATAGAATGATAGAATGTGGCTTACACTTTCTGGTCTTTTCTTACAGTCTACAAAGCTCTGATCCTTCAGATCTTTCAACATTAGTTTTAAACTAGTTTGTTCTCAATCCCGGGTCTTTGGTACCACTACTATTCTCTCCTCTTCCACCATAAAGAATCTATTTTTTAGGCACTTGATAGTCCTTTCTTTGTCTATGTATGGGGCATTATGTCCTTTTTATAATGCCTACTGTACCTATGATCGGATCAAGTAAAGATAATCCCTCCCAACAGAAAAGGGAGGGACTATCTTTACTTGATCATTTTTTGGGAGGGATCATCTTTACTTGGTAAAGTTGGTAAAGTTTGGTTGGTTGGTTTAGTCTCCATCGTTGGGGTATATGGAAATTGTTGACGCATGCAGCGACACTATTGCCAATAATCGAGAAAGTAGTCCGCCCTGGAACAACCATACACAGTGACGAATGGAAAGCATATCGAAACATCGAAAGTGACTTTGGCTATACCCATTATATACCGTCAATCATTCTTTAAACTTTGTAGATAGAGTTACTGGTGTGCATACGCAGGCGGTCGAAAGCTACTGGAATAAGCACAAACTAAGAATTAAACGGATGATTGGATGTGTGAGAGTTACTGAACTCGTACCTACAAGAATTTTTGTGGCATGAACGACACAAATACAATGTTTTCAATGATTTTTGCGACACACTTGCCAGCCAATACCGCTTTAATTAAAGTCTTTTTCCACCCCTCTTAATTTTTATCCAATAAATTGTAATAAATGAATTGGATCAAGTAAAGATAAGCACCCCAACCTTTTTTAGTTAGCTTTATAAGGCTAACTAACGAAAATATCACGACTTAACCTAACCAATCATTAGGTCAACTGTACGCCCTTGATGATCGGTTAGGTTAGGTCATGATATTTTCGTTAGTTAGCCTTATAAAGCTAACTAAAAAAGGTTGGGGGTGCTTATCTTTACTTGGTCATTTTTGGGAGGGATTTGCTTTACTAGTGTGACCTGGGAGGGGTTATCTTTACTTGATCCCTATGATCCTCCCACCTGTTTTCTGTCTCAGTTCCATATGCATCCTTTTCATACTTTTAATTTTTTCTCACAATGTATTACCTTGCGGGTTAGTTGGTACATCTTGTTCCATTCCCAAAACCTCCTTGCAGTCATGGGCCTTTATTGTAAAGGTGGTGGTGGTTGTATTTTCCTTCTCTGTGCACTGAATCCAGTTCATTATTGATTGTTGAATTTCTAATATAATGACTCATGCTTGTTATTGCTGCTTTGTGGGCTTGGTTTCATTTTACTTTTCATGGAATATAAAGACTTGGTGTACATTGGATTTTGTATGACTTTATGTGCAAGCATTAATTTTCTTTATTGATATCTTATTTACTCGCCTCCCCTTCATACCAATTAATTATGCTAAAGATATAAGAGATGTTTATTACTCTTATTTTATTTGTTATTTAATGTAGACTAACATTAATTACAATCTTATAAATTCTTTACTTAGTTTTTCTTTCACCTTTTTATTTTCCATTTTCTCTGACATTTTCATTTATATGTGGCATTTGGTTAAAGTTCTTGTATTTCTTGGTCAGTTGCTATGGAGTGAATTATTAAATGCTTTCAAGACCAAACTTAGATGCTGCATACAGGGATTTTTCCTCACAATGAAATTGCTTTTTTTCTTGCTTCATTTTTAAACATTTTTTTTTTCCAACTGTATCATCAAAGTTTCTATTTGGAAATGAAAGGATGAGTTAATGCCAAGGGCCCTTTTCATGATGGATACAGTTTCTTTAATAGCTCCTATTTGGACCTCATTTTGATTGTTATAACTTTTAGATACTTTTTAAGGTTTCTTTTTATTGGGCTCATTGCTTCTAGTACAGTGGGTATTACATCTATCTCATCCAATGCCCATGTTCTCTTTATGTTATTTTTCAGCTTTAATATTTTGACCATTTCCCTCTCTGCCACACTGTTAATCCCAAAATTCATTAGTACACTTACGGTACATCTATTATTATGGTTCTTTTGTTTTTCTTTCTCAGATTATAATGTCAGGTTTACCTGCCTTGTTTTCTATGGTTGATCCCACTGGAAGCATTTCTATCCTAGAAAACTGTAAGCCCTTTCCCATTGTTAGCTGTGGTAAATGTTTACAAGAATGTTTCCTAACTTCAGTGTTGCATTTCTGGATGTTTTTTAATGGATAAGTCAACAAATATCATTGTTTACTGGTGTAGTATCCATCTCCTAATAATGCCCAACAGACACTTTCACTTTTTATTTCATTTTGGTAAAAGAAACGCTTGTCATTGATTGACAATCATGTTATTTCAAAAGCCATTTGTGCATAAAGTCTGATCTTGTGTACTAACTATAACATTTTTAATGTCAAAGCATAGTATTCCTCTTCTCAATCACTCCAGGGATCTCTCTCTATAAATGTATTCTTTTTCTAATTTTTTAACAAACCTGTCTGTCCTCACATTCTGCTTTTCATCAGTATTTCTTTCAGTTTTCCTTACTATTATTGTGGCCATCATATCTGGATTTTCAATGTCTAGCTGAACATTTCTCAGAAAACAATAGCATTGCAGTTTGGCAATGAATGTTTGCTGTCCGTGGTTGCTGTCATGATGCCTTACTATTTGTAAGTACTCAGTAGTAATCTCCAGATACAGACTAATTCTGACAATGATTGACCAATGGAGGTTGGAAATTTCACTTTATCCTAATGGAGTGGTCTATTCTACTAAAAGAGTGCTTCTTTTTACAAAGGAATTTATTTGTCAATATTTCTCTTGTTTTTGCATCCATCTTATTTATCTTGATCCAAGACCAATTAGTGATGCAACTCCAAAAAAACGATATTGTTTTTTTCATAAAAAACACGATTTTATAATAAAAAACAGCACTCGAAAAAAACAAGGTCATTTCTTGTTTTTTTCAATAAATATCAGTAAATCCCAGTTTTACCAATTCCTTTACTGTTTAATTTATATATTATCATTGTATTACAGGTCTTACATGTTAAAGTTCAGTTTAGAAGTTATATTGTAAACAAGTAAACAAAAAAATGCCAAGAAATAAAACTCCTGTTGTGTCTTTATTCAAGGATGTTGAGAGCAAGTTAAAGATAGGCAGAGTGAAGTGCAAATTTTGTTCTGCTGAGGTTGCCAAAAATGGAACAAGAATGGCAAAACATATCATCGATTGCCAAAAATGTGATGAACAGATTAAAGTTAAATATTTAGGCAAGAAAGATTCAAAACTTGCAAAAGAACAAAGCATAGTGGCAAGACCTGCAAGTGATGAAATATCTATTGAGTCTTTCTTTCAAAGTGCAAATGTGGCTCCAATAACAAAGCCATCAAAAAACAAAATGAATCCTTATTTGGATAGGATGTCTGGCCAAGAAATCGTAAGTACCTAATTGCCATTATTTAAAATAACTATTTAATCCATAAATATCACCAATAATAACAGAAGAATCACATCAACAACAGTTAGCGTTTAATGGCAACATGTTTATTTTTCAGAAAGAAGCTCAAAAGCAGGTAGCCAAAGCGATTTATGCTGCTGGCTGCCCACTGAGTATGGTAGAATACAAGCAGTGGATCAAAGCCTTTGCTATCATAAGACCTGCTTTTAGGTTACTGAGCCGAGACATGATCTCCAACACTCTTCTTGAAGAAGTGTTTTTTGAAACCTCAACAACAGTCAAGGAGATGGTTGCATCTGCTACAACTTTAAGTGTTACAATTTTAGTTGACGGGTGGAGCAACATCAGGTGATGATCAAGAATTTTTTTTGTTTTGTATAACTAATTTAAAAAACATTTCTTTAAAAATATTTCTTGAATACTTTTTATTATTATTAAATGTTATTAAATAATATATTTATTATTTTAATATATATTTCATTATTCCCACTTGACTTTACAGGAATGAAGGAATAATAAACTTCATAGTGACTGTTCCTGAGCCAGTATTTTGGACAAGTATTGCTACAGGTATTTCTCTCTCTCTTTAGAGCTAATTTTATAAGCTGATCTGATAATTTTTTACTCTGCTGCTGATAGACTTTGCTATGTTCTATAATTAGTGAAGCATATCTGAAAATTAATCTATTTTTTCTTAATCAGGAGTTGAAAGCCACTCAGGAGAATACATGGCGAATACCATAAAGAATGTGGTGAATGAAGTTGGACCTATGAAAGTGGCAGGCATATGCACTGATAATGCAACTAATATGAAGAAGGCCTGGAAATTACTAAAAGAAGAATTTCCTCATATAAGCACATATGGTTGCTTAGCTCACACACTGCATTTAGTATTTACTGATGTTAATAAAATCAAAACAGTAGAATGTATCCAGAGACACTGCACCAATGTTGTAAAAACTATAAAGAAGTCTCAAAAGCTTACTGCACTGCTGAAGCAGCTTCAACAACAGCCCTCTAAATCACTGAAACTTCCAGTTAAGACCAGGTACTAATTAAAAATGTGAAATTTTTAAAATTACATCCTTTGCAACATAAAAATGTGTATCTTACAATAACACTAAATTAACAATATGTATATACAATATATATACTTCAATTGTGCACAAGTTAACATGTTTCTTGCACAAATAAATATGCAATATTTTAAATGAATCTAATAGATATTTTTATATTTATTATTTACAGATGGGGCTCAGTCATCCACTGTATGGAGAGCATCTGTAACAATAAACAAGCTCTCCAAGCCCTAGCCATAAGTGAAGAAGCTAAGAAAACAGCATTGGATCAGTCTGTCAGGAAACTACTGCTCTCAGAAGTGTTCTGGGATAGAACTGAAGGTTTGCTCAAACTACTGAAACCAGCAGCAGATTCTATCATCTGTTGAAGGAGACAACCAGCACCTTTCAACTGTAGCAAAGGTATTCAAGGAGCTTGAGAACTCAGTTGAGAAATATGTTGCAGAAAGTCCAATCCTTAAAAGTGAAGAAGCCGCTCTGCTAAGTATAATCAAGAAAAGAAGAGAATTCATAGTGAAAGACATTCACTTAGCAGCAAATCTCCTGGATCCCCGCTACCAAGGATGCCACATATCGGAGGAAGAAGCAGTAAGTTTTACATCACTATTCAGGAAATAGTCTGATCAAATTATAAGCAATATTTTGTTCTACATAGTGATTGAATGGATCACAATTTCACAAATTACAGTTTTAAAAATTTTATGTTTTGCAGAAAAATATTACTAGGGTCACTCAAAAGGATAAGATTCTGATTAGTTAGAGTATTTATAAGTTCTAAAACACAGATATGGCTGAAATATTTCTAGATATTGTAATTTTTGGAAAGAGCATGAGTTTCATTCTAAATACTAGCTATGCATGTTTACACACTGAAGTATTATTTACTTTAAACATTATTTTGCAGGTGGATGCTCTACAGGTTATCCATGAAATAGCTGAAGGTCAAGAATTATTAGATGCTGCAGTTGTAATTGGAGAAGTTGCCAACTACCATTCAAAGGAAAAACTATTTAGCAAACAATTCCTTTGGACATCTGCAATGAAAGTAAGCCCAAGAAGCTGGTGGAATGGACTTTGCTGCTCAACTCAGCTGTCAAAAATAGCAGCTAACATTCTGAGTCTACCACCTACAAGTGCCACTGTGGAACGTTCATTTAGTAGACATGGGTGGATACACTCAGCAAAAAGAAACAGGCTAACAACAGAACAAGCTGCAAAACTAGTCTATATATCGCATAATATCCAGCTCATTGAAGCAGAACAGAAAGACCAGCATTCACCAAACAAACTAAGCCCAAGTTATGGATCATTCAAAAAGGCTACAGTCTTTACAAAGCCCACTCCAATATTACCTTTGGCAGGTGATGCAGGTCCATCCTCTGGAAAGAGGCCTGTTACTATTGCTGAGCCAAATATTGAGGCTTCTGATTCCGAATCAGAAGCAGAATCATTGATGGAAGTTACCCATCATGATTCATCAGATTTTGAGAAATGTGACTTTGAAGAAGACTAACTGTTCATGAATATATCAGAAATATGTATTCACATTTGAAAATCTTGTAATCACTGCTCTCATTATGTTTGTTTGTCATAATTTGGTTTTCATTTAAAATGGATAAATACATGCAAATGACCTGCAGTTTTTTTCTTTTACAATACCTTTTAAAATTAATGTTTAGCTTTTCTTATGTATTATATTAACAACTTGAATTAATAATAAACTCTGCGATAAAAAAAAACACTCATTTAATAATATACAAGTATTTTGGGAAAAAAACATAAAAAACAAAAAAAAACACGAAAAGAACGTTTTTTCCCCATGAAAAAACAATATTTGAAAAAAACATGTTTTTTTGCATCACTAAGACCAATTAACAATCCTAAAACTGTGATGTACTGCAATCTGGTTTATCACTGTTATTTTGTTCTTCATAGTTCTGCTTTACAAATCCTTTTTAACCTTCTAATGTACTCCTTAGAAATTTTCTTTCTCATTTTTTCATGTTCAGTAATGGTGTTTTCTTCTATTCTCAAGTACTTATATGCATCCTCCCCCAAATCTCCAAACACAACAATTTCCATAAGTGCCATGTTCTCTGTCCTCACTTTTTCTGCACACTATTTAGTAAATGATGGAGATTTGCCTCCATGCTGGTGAAGTTTTAAACTGTCTATAAACAGCAAATTATTTCTTGTGCAAATTCTTTTGTCTTTTGTTCTCCTCAACCTTGTGTGAGCAAGCGAGTAAGCATTGACATTGGCTCACCACTAACAACATTAACTGTAGAACTTTGTGATGCACTACTGGAGTATTCCCTCACACATTGAAAATTTTTTCTCCATCAGTTCTGTGAGTTCTCATATGATTTTTAAGGGCAGAACTTTGTGATGCACAATAGGAGCATTTCCCACATTTAAAAGGCTTTTCTCTTTTGGTTTATACTCTTTTTAGTATTTTTAATAGCTGTAAGTGGGGCTTCCACCCGAAGCCAAACACTTCAACTACAGTATATCTGAACTTAACCTAGCGTTGATTTGCTGCTAAGATTAAGTTCTTTTCTTTTCTCCAATGGTCCAGTTTATTGTGTCATACCAACATATGTTTCTTGTTAGGCCCATTGTCTGATGTAACTGCTGGGGTCCAGGGTCAAAACCTTGACCTGGTGGGATCCCCTGCGTTGATCCCTTTTGTGAAGTTTCTTCTCCTCTGGGACTGAGAAAAGTTGCACCATTGCTCTCCTCACCCACCCTGATGCGTAAGTGGATTGAGGGGACCTTTTTATCCTGGGTGATGTCCTGCCAGTGTGTGAGCTTTCCTTAGTAGACATTACATCCTATTCTTGTTTGTGAAAAGCTACATACAGGTGGGAGGGGTTTCCCCCACACCCACCCCTTATTTTGTCGCCTTTTACGACACACTGGGACCATGTGGGAAGTATTCTTTAAATCCCCTATCCCCAGTATGCATTGTTAAATGCATTTGAAGTTGACATTTCTCTGAGGCAGTATAAGAATAAAGATCACATTTAAAAGGTTTTTCTCCGGTATGAATTCTTAAATGCACTTGAAGCTGATATTTCTGTGATGTAATGTAAGAACAAATATCACATTTAAAAGGTTTTTCTCCAGGATGAATTCTTAAATGCTTTTTAATGTAACTTTTTGCTGATGTAGTGTAAGAACAAAGATCACATTTAAAAGGTTTTTCTCCAGTATGAATTCTTAAATGCCTTTGAAGCTCACCTTTCCGTGATGCAGTATAAGAACAAAGATCACATTTAAAAGGTTTTTCTCCAGTGTGAATTCTTAAATGCTCTTGAAGGGAACCTTTCCGTGATGTAGTGTAAGAACAAAGATCACATTTAAAAGGTTTTTCTCCAGTGTGGATTCTTTTATGTTTTTTAAGTGCAGAACTTTGTAATGCACTGTAGGAGCATTTCCCACATTTAAAAGGCTTTTCTCCAGTATGACTTCTCTCATGAATTTTAAGTGCAAAACTTGTTGTTGCACTATAGGAGCACTTCCCACATTTAAAAGGTTTTTCTCCAGTATGAGTTCTCTCATGTTTTTTAAGTGCAAAACTTTGTGATGCACTGTAGGAGCATTTCCCACATTTAAAAGGCTTTTCTCCAGTATGAATTCTCTCATGAATTTTAAGTGTAAAACTTGTTGTTGCCCTATAGCAGCACCTTCCACATTTAAAAGGCTTTTCTCCAGTGTGAATTCTTAGGTGAATCTTAAGACTTTTTTTTATCTTTGTTTGGTATGAGCAAACTGCATACTTAAGTATGTTCTTTTGTACAGTTTTATGGTTCTTTTCATTGTCATCATTAGCTAAATCACTGGCATCATTTGCAACAAAGGTAAACATACTTTCTGGTTGTTCATTATGAGCCAAAGGCTTGTTCTTCTCAGAGTTTGACTTTGTTGTTACTCCTAAGTTCTGCTTAGAATATTTCTGGAAATAAAATAGAAAACTAATGAATTGCTTTACACAATAAAAGATCAATTAAACTTAGTGTTAAAGGCATAGCATTCCATATGGATTTTGTTATTCAACCTATGACGAAACCATTGACCCAAAACACACACAACTGCCTATTAAAATGATTACACTAGGCAACAAAGATTTTGTTACAGAAGACCAAATAGGTGCTCCTAGCTAATTTCGGTATGCTGATTTCAAATCTATAATTAGATTTTTTCTATCACGTCTAGATTTTGTGTAAAATGCAAATCACTTTTAGTAAAATTTTCTACCACGTCCAGATTTTGGTTTTAATCGGCTTAATGCCAGTAATATGAAACTTGCTTTTCAAGGTTAAAGCAATTTTTTTTGCCAACTATATACAAATTCGAACAATTTTGATAAATAAAATTTATCCCGAGTTGGCAACACTGAGTCAAGAGCATAGTAACGGGCAATGGCCCAACGGTCAGTCGCTACGTGACAGTCAAGCAGAACGGTTGTTGAAGCTCTCTGCTGATGAGCAAGTGACAGGTTGTGGTGACTTGTGTGTTTTTATAGCATTTGTTTTGTACTACGGTGTGTATTTCTTTTTATTTTGCACATCGTAATAATTACTTTCTACGTTTTTTCAGATATTGTATGGTAATTCAAAATGGCATCAAATAGACATGCTTGTGTAAATCACCCAGACAACTTCTGCTTTGTCTGTGGACAATATACACCTAAGCCACAACGTAGAAACATAACAACAAAGATTAAACTTGCCTACAAGTGTTATTTTGACTAAGTTAGGAGACCAACAGAGGGACTGGGCACCACATATTTGCTGTGCACAGTGCAATGCAATGTTAATAGCTTGGATGAATGGTAAAAGAAAAGCTATGCCATTCTCAGTCCCCATGGTTTGGCGTGAGCCGAAAAATCACTTCAATGATTGTTATTTTTGTTTGACAAAGATTGCTGGTTTCACAAAGAAAAACAAATCAAAGATCACGTACCCAAACTGCGAATCAGCAATGAAACCAGTACCACATGATGAAACAAATCCACCACCAGTTCCACCAGCAACGATAACAGACAGCAGTTCATCTGAAGATTCTGCTAGTGATATAGAAACAGGGAAAGATGGCATATATGTTCCAGATGCAAATATTTCCCCACATTTGTTAAGTCAAGCGGAGTTAAATGACTTAGTGCGCGATTTGGAATTACCAAAAGAAAAGGCAGAGTTGCTTGGTTCAAGACTTCAAGAATTTAATCTTCTCCAACCAAACACCAAAGTTTCCCATTTCCGCCATCGCCATTTGCAGTTTTCATCATTTTACTTACAGGAAGAAAACGTTTGTTTCTGCCACGATATCAGTGGTCTGATGCAAGGGATTGGCCTTAATGAGACTTATGAATCTATGAAACTGCTGCTAAGACTCATCAAATATAAGGACCACACATGGAATATTTGTGGCGACCTTAAAGTTGTATCATTACTTCTTGGGTTACAGTTGGGCTACACAAAGCATATGTGCTTTGTGTGTCTATGGAACAGCAGAGATGACAAGAACCACTACAAAAAACATGATTGGCCATCTAGAACTGAACATGTTGTTGGTAAATACAATGTGAAACACCCAGCACTTATTGACCCTCAGAAAGTACATCTTCCACCACTTCACATTAAACTTGGCCTTATGAAAAATTTCGTGAAGGGTATGGATCATCAAGGTAGTGGTTTCCAATATTTAAAGGATAAATTCAAAGGAATATTGACAGATGCTAAGCTAGAAGCTGGAGTTTTCACTGGACCACAGATCCGCAGTGTCATCCACGACTCATCGTTTCCATCTAACCTAAATGAGAATGAACTAGGAGCATGGACATCTTTCGTTGAAGTTGTCAAAAATTTTCTTGGAAACCACAAAGCTGAAAACCACCGTAAACTCGTAGAAAACATGCATAAATCTTATGAAATAATGGGATGCAGAATGTCTTTGAAAATTCATTTTTTACATTCTCATCTTGACTTCTTCCCGGCCAACCTTGGGGCTGTAAGTGACGAGCATGGTGAGCGCTTCCACCAACAGATCTCAGTTATGGAAAACAGATACCAAGGTAATTTCAACCCAAATGTGATGGGAGATTATTGTTGGTTCCTGCAGAAGGAGAGCTCGTCATCCTACAAGCGACAAAGGAAGAGGACACACACCAAAGTTTCACTTAAGAATAGGAATTTGCCTTTCAGTAGTAACAACAAAATACTAATGCGCTTTGGGTGGATGGTTGGGCGCAGGGGTGGTAACTCCGCCAGCGGAATTCCGCTGTCTGTCTTAAGCCAGAATAAAGGAGGAAAGACATCCCTGTTCACTAATTATTTAAGTATGCTTAACATAAAACGTGGCACGGAAAAGTAGCTTAGACGGCTTTCGTAATAGAAGCGGATGAGAAAAAAAATGAAAAATAGGGGTTTTTGGTTACACAAAATCTGGACGTGATAGAGAAATTTTGATATCAGATCTGAAATCAGCATCAGCGCTTTAGTAGGAATCAGTAGTTCACGTGTCTGTAACAAAAAAAAAGTTGAAATTTGTTGCCTAGTGTTATTCATTCATTTTAGTAAGCTAAACATTTTCTAGTTACATATCTAGGTGGATAGTTTCACAGAACAAGTAACTATGGATAATGCTTAGAATGTATGATAAACATAATATTGTTATAAAATTTTAATTTAAATCAGAGTTTATCATGCATGCCACTTTGAAAAATAGAAATTTGTGCAAAGCTATTTTAAAGGAGAGAATGCATTTATAGAATAATTCACTCACAGAGTTTAAGGGATAAGGCAAATCTAATAGCTGTAAATAACACGTATCTATCAGGTCATCCCATAAGTAATGTCGTTTTTTCGATCAGAATTTGAAGGACAAAAAAACTCAACTGAAACTTTTTAATCTAGTATATATTTTCCATCGGAATCAATGACACTGCCAACATCCTACAATCTTTTTAATGCCATGTTTATAAAATTCAGGCAGTTTTGAGACAAAAAACGTACAAAGACTGGTGTGCAAGTTATCTAAAGTATACTGTTTCTCGTCAAGATAGTTTTGCAGACTCCTGAAGAGATGATAATCTGAAGGCGCAAGGTCTGGAGAATATGGAGGATGTGGAAGTTTTTCCCACCCAAGCTCCAATTTTTGCAGAAGTGATCCGAGCAGTATGAGGATGAGCGCTGTCGTGGTGGAACACCATTCTTTTCCGATTAACCAAAGAAGATCTCTTTTCTTTTAGTGCAGTGTTCAATCAATCCAGTTGTTGACAGTAGACTTGAGCGGTGATTGTTTGGTTGTGTGGTAAGGTTTCAAAGTGTATTACACCACCTTTATCCCACCAAACACTAAGCAATACCTTCCGAGGGGTGAAGATTTGGTTTTGGCTGTGGTGTCACTGGTTCTCTGGCACAAACCCACTGTCAATGGCACTTAACATTCTGGTACAGTATCCACTTTTCATCACCAGTCACTAAACGATGCAAAAACGGATCTTGGAGTTCACAGGAATGAAGAGCTGTGCTAATGTTTACCAGCACCCTCAGATTGTCGACTGACAATTTATGTGGCACCCATTTTCCTAACTTAGGCACTTTCCTGAGTTGTTGCAAATGTCAATGGATGGTGGACGGGGATGAATTGAGTTTCTGGGCCAATTCTTCGACAGTTGTTGAACAGTCTTCTTCAACTGTGGCTAACAGCAGGTCATCATCAAACTCAGCAGGGCATCCAGAGCATGCTGCATCTGTCAAACAGCAGTCACCATTCCTAAACTTTTGAAACCATCTTTGACATTTCCTCACATGCAGAATATCATTGCCATAAACATCCTGAATGTTTCGTGTTGCTTCAGTAGCACTATTCCCTTTTTTGAACTCGTAAAGCATTATATGCCTGATATGCTCTTCTGATACTGCCATGTTTATGAGGGGTTCACATGAAGCAAAACACACATCTTCACTGGTCAAAGTCTGTAAAGTATGTAGCGAAACACAATAGATCTCCTCTTAGATATAACCTTCGGAAAATTTATGCTTAAACCGAGTAGGACTAGTTTAAACTTAATCTATCATAAAAAACGACATTACTTATGGGATCACCTGATATCAATGTTTTATCTGAAAGGCATATTTCAGCCTTAGTTCTAATTTCTGGGTGTCTACACTTTGTATCTCTGAATATAGAATAATAGCAATGAACAATTTCAATCTACATATATTTGGAAAACATACAGCTAACCTGATTAATATATATTTCATTAAAATGAGAATAAGGAACCTCAACTTACAAACAAATTTCTTGGTTGAGTGAAGAGTTTTGACATTTAGGCATCCATACTTAGTTATGAAGAGATGCTTGCACCAACTTTTACATTTTAGGAAAGGAGAGGATGTTTTAAAGAGTATAAATTGTTTGTTAAATCTTTCAGTTTTTCCCATAATTTCTGCTGAAGTTTAACCCTTTGGATGCCGTAGTCGACTGTAGTCGAACGATTTTTTGGTAGTCACAAGTGCCATATTCGACTCTAGTCAATATGGTCGATTTATATTATTTTAATGATAATTTAAGTAAGTATATGCTTAAATCAAACTGAGAATCATAAAATTTACTATCAAAGAAAATTTGATTTTTTATGGAAAACTGCATTTTTTCGCGAAAAAACATTTCCAACCAAATTGGCAGCTTAAGGGATAATTAAAGTGTATTTTAATCAGTATTCTTAGAGATACAGTAGTATTGCTGCTAACAGGTACATATTTTAAGGTGGCAATACACAGATATGGTTTTCATGATCAGTGATATGCAAAAACAATATTTTGGGGGTTAAAAATTGACAAAATCAATTAAAAAAAAAGACTGATTCCTTGTGGTATGTATTTCCCATAGGAAGATGTCTGGACACAACACATTTATTCAAATATTGAGGGCATAATGACTTTGATGTCGTCAACCAGATGAAACTAAAATTAATATTACTGCATAGAGATTTAGTACCATAAAAAATATTTGTTTGTGTAAAACAATAGTACATATACACTAGGATGGTCCTTAGCTATATAAAGGAAAATTCAAGTTACAAAATTTAACTCCACTTCTCCCAGATTTCATTAGAAATATAAAAAAATGGCCACAGACAAAATTTCACATGAATCAGAGAATATTTAATGGTGCCACAAGTTTTGGGGTCAGAATTACCTATATACTAAATTCCATAAAAATCTGAGTTGGAAGAATATTAAGTTGAGAAAATTTTATTGACTTATCACAGAATACCCCAAATGCTCTTTGAATGGGTCAGTTATTACTGCTTTTAATGACATCTTTGTATATGAATGTGTACAAGTCATTTAGTTTATTTATTTACTTAGTCATTTGTTTAGAATATTCATTAAACATTGAGGAAGTGTGATTATTACTACTTGCTGGTGTCTGCAGTTATATTTTATTTACCACTCACAAAGGATGTTTCATAATTCTTTGAGTTACCTCATGTTCTAATGCTATACAAATAAATGTGACTATGTGAATGAGTAATAGAGGCTAGTGTGTTTGCATTTCAAGGGGTCATTTTAATTTTGAATATATATATATATATATATATATATATATTATATATATATATATATTGTGGGGGATTTGTAAAGTCTCCATATATTTTTGGATTGGCCTTTCCATCTCAACCAGATACTTTCATTTTAGGGACATTCTTGTCAAATGATAATTAGGTACGGTAGGGTAAGTGTGGTTATTATTATTATTATTATTATTTTATTAATTGTCTTTATTTAAATACCAGTATGTATTAGATTAGGCAAAAGATGTAGGATTAGATAGGTAATTACTAAGTATTTTGGTTTTTTGGGATTTCAGCAGGTTTCAAAGGTTTTTGTATTGGCCAAATAGTTAATTTATTATAAAGAAGGATTGATAGACCAACGAGTAGTGGTGGGAAGGAAAGATTTTTCAGAGGCCAAAGTAAAGCTATATATTGCAGAAGGATCCAACATTAATTTTGAGCTTTAATACCTTCTGACTATGTTGGGCTACAAATAATCTTGGGGACAGGATCCCTTCTCCCCACTGGCCACCCAAATGTCTACTTGGCCATGATCCCTCTCTCTCTCTGATTTCATAGGGGAACAAAAGTTTATTCTTTCCCCTGTCCTGGAACGAAGATAATGGACAAACTACACTTTACTTAAGTCTGAACTTAAGAAATTAAAGAAGAAACTGTAAGAATAAAGGTGTATTATAATAAACAAAATTAGTATTATTTCCTGGACCCAGTAACAGTAGTTACAAGAATTAAGAGAGTACCGTAAGTAGAAAGAGAAAACCAAACCCAAGAAGAAGTTGAATTCATCTATTGTAAAGTTATCCGTTGAGAGAAGAATATCGATGAAACAACTAAAGCGAGTGTAAACTGAATATATACCCATTGTACTGTAAGTTATGCACCATCCACCTTGAAAGTAAGAGAACATCTATTATGTTAATTTGATAAATACCTTAAGACTAACTCCACTAACCTTAGGATTTGAAGTGAAAAAAAATAAAAATAAATAAATAAATATAAAGTTGATAAAGTACTTGTTTGTTAAAAGAATATAAACAAACATGTTTAAGGTTTTTTTTATTAGCTATAGTTTTCTAGTGACAGGCTGAGGACAGGAAAAGATTACTTTTTGTCATGGTTGATGGGAAAAGTTTGAGAGTTTGGGAAGGGGATCGACATGTCCCCAATTGTTAAATATTAAAATACCATAATAGAAATAATTAAAAATCCAGAAAGTTGTCAGTTTGTCAAGTTGCCTTTCCAGAACACCTTTGTTTTTTCAGATATCCCTGAGATTGGTGGTTGGTTTGGTTGACCTAGATGTGTCCTGTCATCCCTGCAAGGATTCGAACCTGAGGGCCTGGCCTGGGACCTATCTTGTCATTTGAGTTGCCCTGAGAAAAAATACTGGTATCGTAGTGGCCCAGAAATCCACCACAATATATATATATATATATTATATATATATGATTTGATGTTCTATACTTCAATTTCAAATTTTATTTTCCTTATAAATAAATACATACTTTAATTTCAATAACCATACAATAAGAGCATTAGACTACAATTTTTATTGGGTAATCCACATTCATGTTTTGTAGCAATAAGCACAGTGACTAACAGGTTCAATAAAAATTTGTTTTGACCACATCCATTTAAAACTCGATTCATTTATCAAAATATCTAAATTATAATGCAAAGTGTGGTATCATCTGCATACTGTACACAAATTAGAGCGGTTGATAGATGGCATCATTGACACTAAGAATGGAAAGGTCCCCAAAACACATCTTTCTTGGAGTACCACTTTAAATTTTAATGCCATACTGTTGTATGAAATGTCTTCAATTAATGTAGTGATAATGATTAGGTAAGTACAACTTGAACCAACCAAGCATATTCCCTCTTCTGCTGTAAATGTGATGTTGGAGACATCACATTTTCATTGATTTTCTCTTTTCAGAGAAAATTGCCAGAGTTGAACAGTTCTACAGATCTATAGAAGCTAAGGCTAACAAAGACCTTAAGATCCACTCTAAGGTTAGCCTGAGAGAAAGAAGAAAGTAAGGGGTTAAAAGAAGAGAATATGGGGTTAAGTAAGTAGCAAAACCTATCACTCATGGGTTAAAATTCATTCAGAAAAAGAGAAAGGAGGACATCAGCATCATCCACCAGCCACTGCTGACAAGTAGGAAAAATAGTCGAAGAGAATACTTCCAGCTGTTGCAGACTGGTCCTCCACTCCATAGGGAGGTAGAGGATGCAGCCCACTCTGCCAGAAAGGGGTGGAAGATGAAAAGAAGTAAAATAAGAACACATTACAAACCATGCAACACATTCTTAACTCAAATACTATCATACCATGCAAACTACAGACATGCAATGAAGAGAGTTGCAGATATGAAAATAAGGAGAGAAAAAAATAAAAAATAACAAAAAGTGGGTTAGTTTACGCTACGAGTTACATCTAAGTTCGTGTTAGTCTAATTATTATTTTTTATTTATTTATTTTTTTTTGCTGGCATATCACACGCTGGCATGTCACAAGCTGGCATTAGTCATCAACAGACTCATCCCCAATCACCACCCTGTGAGGCACCACTACTTACATCCAACCACCCTGATTCACTACCATTAACAAAGACCCCCTGTCTCCTAGCACGAAGCCATTCCTCTAACCAGTTAGCTACATGACTGTGTATACCATGCACTTTAACCTTCACAATTAATCTTCTATGCAGAACTGTATCAAACGCTTTTTTAAAATCTAAATAAATAATGTCAGCTGCTCTATGCCTATTGTATTCACGCACTCTTTCATTATAAAATTCTAACAAATTAGTTAAACAAGATCCATGGCATTGAAACCCATGCTGACTACTATTGATCAAATCGTGACTTTCTTAGTGATCGATGATACGATCCCTAACTACGGATTCCAAAAGTTTATTGACAATTGACATTAAGTTAATGGGCCTATAATTGCTAGCTACTGTGCAGTCGCCTTTTTTAAAAATGGGCGTAACATTAGCTAATTTGAAGTCTTCAGGAATAATCCCCATTTCCAGTCACTGATTAAAAATCTTCATTAAGGGGCCTATGATAACATCTTTCAAATTTTTCAGATGTCTAGGACAAAATGCGTCAGGGCCTGGAGCCTTGCTAACTTTTAGCCTATTGATATAATGTGCAACCTCACCCTCAAACAGTTATTTCATCCAAAATAGTCTCGCTGCTAAATAGAATGATATCGTCCACATTGGGGACATTATTTATATCTTCAGTGGTAAAAATTGTCCCAAAAAAATTATTAAAAATACCTGCCATTGCCTGAGCATTGGAAGCCAAAGCGCCATTAGCAACCACGAGAGGGCCTATATTATCTTTTATCAGCTTACGATTATTCATGTAATCAAAAAACTTTTTGGGGTTATGTTTACTATCCACAGCTATAAGTATTTCTAAATTACACTTAGCATTCCTAACTGATCTTTTAACCTGACGTTGAAGCTCAATATATCTATTAACATTAGCTACCATGCCATTGCGCTTATTAAGTCTATACACTCTGTTACACTCATTTATGAACTCGCCTATTTCCCTAGTCCACCAATTGGGCCTACCATGATTTCTAGCACGCTTGGGCGTATGATGAATAAACTCCCTTTCAGTATTCAAGAAACTATTTTTAAACACCTCCCAGTCCACTACTCTCATCCTATCCACAAAACTATCAAAATTGGCCCTACAAAAATCAGGGATTTCTATTACGTTACTATGTGGGGGTCCGAGAGATCCCTATAATTTCACCCTCAACTAACTGAGGTCCTAACCTTTTGCTTAATTTTTATCTATCTTTTCAGGAAGCATATTTTTCAGCATCATGTCGAGATAGACACATAGCCACTGGGGGCATCCCCTCCTCTGGTGGTGGCTCGAAGGGAGATATGTGTGTCGAGAGGACCTGGCAGGTGAGGGTCCCTGTTTTTATAGCCCAAAGGGCGAATTTAATTATATCAGAAAATGAAATATATCTAAGTCAAACAACATAACGTAAGTGTTAAAATTTATATTACAGCCATCCCCCGTTTAACGACCAGGTCGGTAAACGAAATGGTCGGTAAACGAAAGCCTTGTTTTACGGCTTTGGTGCTTCTTCTTTTTCTTCTTTTCTTTCTTCTTCCTCCAAATGCTGTTGTTCTTCCAACTCTATCAGCTCTTCATTTGTCAGCTCTCCCTCTTGGTATTCCACTAAGTTTTCCACATCTTCCACTTCTACTTCTACTTCTAAATTGAGGGTATTGGCGAGTAACACTATTTTTCTATTAATTTCATCGACATTTTCAAACTTATCGAAGCCTTCGAAATTACCCACAGATTGTTTTAGGCACTTCTTCCAAATGCCTTTCATACACTTCGCAGTAACATCCTCCCAAGCAGTTGCAATGTTTTTTATACAATGCAAAACATTGTATGATTTCCAAAAATCAGTACGATCGGTCGTGGTCGTATCTGCGGTTGGTTGATAAACGAGTAGGTCGTTAACCAGGGGATAGCTGTATTTATCTTTTTTGGCAGGGTTATTTCTTCAGTCATAACACCTCAAGAAGTCATGTTAGGTGCTCATCTAGTTTGATTGATTAAAGAACCAAACTAAAAAACTATAAAGGCTTGATGTAGATGTATTTAGTCCACCAGTTTGTAAGAGGGGCCCCTAAGGGTGACTCCTCAAGATACTGGCAGGATAGGCCTAGGTGGTCAGGAGACCATCACCTACTCTTGTAAAGGGCCCCGTAAGGGAGACCTCCCAAGTAGGTCCAGAACACCTGGAATTAGAATAATTTAAGAGTGGCCACCGTAGCATGTATCCTGAAAGGCCTAGGAAGGATTTCCTTTGCAAGGAAATGACCTTCCAGAGTCCAGTTAAGGACTAGATAGGGGTCTCAAGAGGGACTCAAGTATTGTAAATAGCAGAATATGGTATTGCAAAGTATAAGTATTAATTAAATTTCCAAGAAAATTCAAGTTTAAAGCGTTCCATTAAAATATATTGATCTGTATGGTGAATGAAAATTATGTGGAAGGTTCTGTGGGTGAATGAGTGTGTATCAAGGTGAGAGAAACATGTAACATATGTAAATAGCATTTTTTTACGAATAAACCCTTTTTTTTTTCTGTGACTTTCGCATTCCCACTTCGCTGTTCATTCTCTGGATCCTGGATGAAATTGATTTCGCAGGGTCCCTAACTTTGTACAGTTTTGTCATGTTTTTGTCTTGAGCCACTGGGGAGGGGGTTAATGCTCCCATAGGCATTTCCAGTAAAAGTTAAAAGTAATTATATCAGCGATTCTTCGAGGCTGCTTTGGTGTTAATACAGATCGATCAATAGTGATTAAAGTAAAGCAGTTGAATTGTGAGGAGAGGGAAAAAGTCGAAGGGAGAAACGAGAGTATCCATCTTGGGGTTTCAACACATTCACGTAAATTGAGACCAGCCGCAAACGTGAAGTAGTTGCGGGTCGAGTCACCCGCGACAACTATTTTTAGTGTTTTCTATCAATAGCTTAAACCTAAGAATTTGATGATCACTACATCCTAAACTTTCACCTACTTCTAAACCTTCGACTATATTTTCGCCATTCATCATCATCATGTCTAAAATATTATCACAGCACATTGGTTCGGTAACCATCTGTCATAAAAAATTATCTTCCATGAACTCAATCAATCTCAAACCCTCATCATTACCAATACCAGTAAAAGTCTCATAATTAACATTGGGGCAGTTAAAGTCTCTGACAACTATACTATCCCGATTACACTGGTCAACAACAATTTTGTCACAAGGGTTTTGATGGGTGTTCTAAGTGTACTTTTTCATGCTGAATCTAAATATGAAATCAGATTTTTTCTATCAGGCTTACTTTACTTGTGACGCTATGTTAATTTTTTCCTCATTTAGCATGATCACCAGATAAAAAAATAATAACATATTATATATAATTAAGTATATAACAATATTATAATATAAAACATTATAAAAATAATAAATATAATAATATATTATATTAATTAATATAACTATAATAAAATATATTAATATATATGTTGTATTAATTTTTCTGTAAAATTAGTACAATTTATTCCTTTGGGGAGAAAGTTCTGATAATGCTGGCAGGATCAAATTTGGTCGGAGCAGCAGACTGTGCAGGTTGAAACATGTTTGTACCTGTTCAGACATGAGCCTAGTTTCTGTTTGTAGAGCAGCTCCAAGTCAGTCTGCTTGTAAATGTCACAGTGTTAACAGCTAGTGTCTGTTGCTTCTTGTTAATTTTACACCAGTGTTGTATTCATATAGATGTTTTGTAATGCCGCGGAACTGTCTGAATCATCCTAATTCCTTTTGTTATGTATGTGGTGATCTAACTTTAAAATCCCAGAAACGTAACTTTACACCATTAGTAAAAAAATGCTATGAACTTTATTTCGGATGTAAAGTAGGCGATCAGGACAAGAGTTGGGCCCCTCACATTTGTTGTGTGACATGTGTAAGACTACTTATAGGATGGCTAAACAGTTCACATCACATGCCATTTGCTATTCCAATGATTTGGAGGGAACCCAACGATCACACAACAGACTGCTATTTCTGCCTGGTAAATACAAAGGGGATCACTTCAAAAACAAAGAGCCTTATGAAATACCCTAATCTACCATCTGCAATGAGACCAGTTCCCCACAGTGCTCAACTTCCAGTACCAAATCCTCCTGAACATGTAAGTTTAAGTGATGAGGAATCAAACGTAGCTGTAGCATATCACAAGGAAAAAGATGAAGACATTTCTGATCCAACATTCCAGGCTACCTGTTCCTCCAATGAACCACATTTACTGTCACAAGGAGATCTAAATGACCTAGTTCATGATTTGAAATTATCTAAGAAGCAGGCTGAACTTTTAGGTTCAAGATTAAAGGGTTGGAATCTACTGCAACGTGACACTAAAGTTTGTTTTTTCCGCAGCTGCCATGATGAATTCAAAGAATGGTTCTCCCATGAAGATGGACTTGTGTTTTGTAAAGATGTTAATTCAGTCATGGGGGCTCTTGGTCATGAACATAACGTGGATGAGTGGCGATTGTTCATTGACTCCTCAAAAGTCAGCTTGAAAGCAGTCCTTCTTCACAACGGAAATAAATTTCCTTCTGTACCTATTGCACATGCTGCAAACATGAAAGAGTCATACGACAACATGAAGTTGCTTTTAGAAAAGTTTCAGTATCAGAAATATAAGTGGAATATCTGTGGAGATCTGAAGGTCATTGCACTTTTGTTAGGGTTGCAGCTAGGTTACACCAAGTACTGTTGTTTTTTATGTGAGTGGGACAGTAGGGACAAGCAAAACCACTACGTTAAGAAGGATTGGCCAAAATGCACCTCACTTGTTCCAGGCAAGAAAAATGTTGTGAATAGTTCACTTGTTGACCCTGAGAAAGTGTACCTTCCTCCTTTGCATATCAAGCTTGGACTTATGAAAAACTTTGTTAAAGCGATGGATAAAGCGCAAACAGGATTCACATACTTGAGAAATAAGTTTCCCCGAATCAGTGATGCCAAGATTAAAGAAGGCATTTTTGTAGGCCCTCAGATCAGAGAATTGTTAAGAGATGAGAGATTTGAAGGAGAGTTGAATGAAGTTGAGAAAGCTGCGTGGCAGAGTTTCAAAAGTGTCTGCACAAAGTTTTTGGGAAATCATAAGGCCGAAAACTATCCTGAAATAGTAGGAGATCTTCTTAAGTCTTACCAAGCAATGGGGTGCAATATGTCATTAAAGGTTCATTTCTTGGACTCTCACTTGGACTTTTTTCCAGAAAACTTGGGTGGGGTGCGGTAAGCGACGAACATGGTGAGCGTTTTCATCAGGATATTTCTGCCATGGAAAACCATTACCAAGGCAAATGGAGCCCCAGTATGCTGGCTGACTATTGCTGGACTCTTAAGAGAGACATGCCTGAGGCAAAGCACAGCAGAAAATCAAAACAAGCTACTTTTTAAACTACAGGTATGTCTTTTCGATCATATTTTAATAAGTATGTAACTATATGGGTTTTTAAAAATTAAATTGCATGTCACACAAAAACCAGACCTGATAGAGAAATTTTACAAACTTATTTGGATTCAGCACAGAAAATACTATAAGAATAAGGTATTTTCATTCTTGGGACACGAAAAATTTTTTTTTGTTGCCCAGTATAATTATTAATAGTTACCAAGAAGTGTGTAAAATCTAGTATCAGTATTGAGGGGTTGAATGGGAGGTTTATAAACAACAGAATTGAAACTAAGGCTATGCTTCCTAACCAACACATATCGCATTAATTGCTGCCAGAAAATCTATCTTAACCTCGATAGCCCTAAGGGAATTACGAATGTACAGCAAAATGCCGCCACCAATCCTATGTAACCTATCATTAGTAAAGAGTTTAAAACTTAGTATATCAAGTTCCCCTAATAAGTCCTGAGTCACGGTATTTAACCATGTTTCAGTGATAGCAACTATATTGTAGTTGCCGGAATAAATTATCACCTTAAATTCGTTTAATTTATTTCTACTATGTGCGTTACAATAAAAGACGTTTAGATTATTTTTTACCACAGGTTGGTATTTTAAACTATTTTTCATGTTGGACCCACGTTTCCCAGACCCACAATGTTTAAAGAAGGCTTTGACCTATACAGCTTTCGAAGGTTTTTGTCAATTAACCTGCCTAGCCTAGCATTACCTATTTCATTAAAATGCACCTTATCTTTTATAAAAAGGCTAGGATCACTGAATTCGGACCACAGCTTTACGAAGGGTACACTTTCCTCAGCATAAATCTCTTCTAATTTAGTATTCAAAAATATTGTTTTTGATGTAATCCTAAAACCCAAACCATGCCTAGGGGTAATACCTAGAACTAAAGACCTATCTGACCTCGCCTTCAGGGACCTAATTAACCCCCTATATATCTCCAAAAGGTCAGGCACTCTTGTATCGGACCTATACGAGTCATTGCCCCCTACCATCATCACCATCAAGTGACGGGAGGCAACATCAATCCTATCCACTTCGTCTCTAATTCTGTCAACCCTGGCCCCTGAGAGATAGACCCTCCTCCTCTTGGTTCAATTCCATTCAACGAACTCTCTATCCATATGGCGCACTAAAGAGTCCCCAATTAAAATAGTTTCCCCCTCATTCACGTCCCTATCCAAATGGGCGAAAGGGTTTGAAACCTCAATAAGGTGGGGGGGGGGGATTCCTATCACCTAATGTACCTGGCCTAGCTCCACCCTTAACTTCTCTAAATCCCTCCCCATCTACTAATCTCAGACCAACCTTAACCCCTTCCTCAACTCTATCCAACCTTCCCAATAAGCTACCTAAACTAGAAACTAGGTTACACACCTCACCCTTCAAATTGCTAACATCTTCAACGTTAGTATTGGTTTGGCTTTCGTCAACTGTAGCCCTACCCCTGCCCTCATCAAGCGTTGAACTTTGTTACCTCATGTACACTACATTTTATGTCAACTATTTCCTCCCTTAAATCACAAAAGAAACAAACTGATCTCTCAGTAATCACCATAGGACTGCTGTTATAATCCTTAAAATCCATATACCACCAATTTACCCTACACTTAACACACAATGCTTTCTGTGATGGCATCACGCAAATTAAATTAGTTTGTAACCATCACAAGTTTAAGTTAAATTAAGCCAGCACGCTATGAAAACTTTAAATCGCTAAAAACCACTAATATTCAATTACTTAACTATAACAATGTGAATATAAATGCAAGTATATAAAATTCAGAACTTTCCAAAAGTAAAGTTATTGGCAATATCCAAAAGTAGAAGCACTATCAGAGAGCTCAGGAAATGCATCTACTCAGTATGGAGTCTGGATGATGAATCTTAAATATTCCTTTAAACAAGAGAAGTCCATTAAAACAAAATAGTAATGTATTAATTTTAATATATTCTTCATACCTAATAGTTACAAACAACTTCATTTTAGTTAACATTCCGTAAAAAAAAAAAAAAAAAACCATGAATGATAATGTTAACCCTTTCATGCTCAAATTATGTTTAAGATTAAAACAATTTTATACCTTATATTATTCTCCATAAGGACTAAACTCTCGTAAAATTATATGGTTAAATTTACAACTATGGGCATGAAAGGGTTAAGACCTGATCATCATCTGTTACAGTCAAGTTAGTTCCTTGATAAAAGAAATTGTATATCCCATCTCATTTATCATTTAAATGATGAACTGAATCTAAAATCAAAGTCCAAATAACTTTTAAAATTATTATATATAAAATTTAATATTTTATACACAATGTAAAGCTTAAAAACCATCAGCTAAGATGAAATGCATTTGGATAATTGAACATTCAAGAACAATCCTTCAAAATTGCTGTATTATCTTGAAAGTATATCAGAGAGTAACCTGCAAACAAGATTCAACAGTGACAGACACAAGAGAAGAGAATCATTAACAGAAGTCAGAAAGGAGATGAGTTATACAGAAAGTTCATAGCAAACTGTATGTATAGTATGTGTTTTGGTGTTTCTGTACGTGTTTTAGTGATGTATGAGGAAATATAGTTGGTCATAGGGAGGGGGTCAGTTGGTCTAGGGATTGATTGTATTTTTCCCATAAGGTATTAGTCCCTGTATGCACAGTTTCCATTTACACAGGCATTTTCAGGAACCTAACCCCTGTGTATACCGAGGGTCACCTGTACAACTGTTTTCTTTGTTCTTCAAATATTCAAGATCTAAAAACTAAATAATTCAGTGGAACAGAGAAACTAAATTCTAAACTGATTTGGAATAACAATTATCCTGGAAAACATTAGAAATAATGTTTATGGGGTAGCAGAAAGAGGGATTAATTTATCCATAGATTGATAGGAAAAGTCAATTCCTTCACTGGTGGCAATGAATGGGATGGATTATCTTGAAAAGTCATAGTTCCTTCAGTGAAGTTTATGCAAAAATGTTATATGAAAATACATCAAGTGATTCTGACAAATCATAGAAAACCAAGAAAGCATGATTTTTGCTGTTTAGGGGTCTCAAACATTTTCTGTGGTATGCATATGGCTGTCTTTTTGTGTTGTAAGGCTGTAATATATAATCTTCCAAATATTATACTCAAAATTAACAATATGGAAATAAGGCTATACACTCCTCCACTGATTTACGAATGCTAACTGTACAAATTTTCCAAGTAATGAACAAGAAAATTTTGTCTGAAGGTTTGATTTACGAATGAAAAGTTCAGTTACAAACAAAATTGTTCATTATTCAGAATTTTTTCATAGCATCAGCAGATGTCTGAAGGTGACTGCAATAGTTTTGGTAGTAGTAAATATTACTAAAAAATAAAATTAAAATGTTTCAAATGTATTTAAATGTATTTAAGACCCTCATCCCTGAACCATATTCACAACAGTAAAGACAAAATATTTTGTCTTTACTGTTGTGAATGGTCTGTCATTAATGGTTGAAAGCAACATTAATCATTACAGTACAATAATGCTGTACACTCATTATTCTGCAGTATACTTAATCCTAAGAAGAAAATGCACAGAGTTGTTATTCATCACTATCATCATTTTCAGTCATACTTCCATGACCTTCACTACCACCATACCCAGCATCCCATTTTCTCTGTATAGATGGCAGTAGCTTCAGCCACATGGCCATGATTGCGCAGTAGGGTGGCAATAGCCAATAGGGGTAAAAATCCAAGTTGCCTGGAGGAGCGAGTGCAGTGGCGCGTTTGGTGCAGTTCCTGAAGAAAATCACTCAGGCAAATTTTTAGGACTTTTGATAAATATTAGGGGGTGGTACAAGAGTAACAAAGTTTCCACCATTGTCACTTACTAATTCTCTATTTTGTATACTTTGCAGGTAGATGAAAAATGGCGACTACTCTAAGAAAAAATGATGTTTTATGGCTACTGGAGACTTCTCCCAACTCATATGCCCTTACAGGAGCCAAATTGCCGTCCAAGCGGCAGGTCCTGGAACGATTCTTGTTCTTTCACCTGTCCGAGTCTCGCCCTGTCAGAGAAAGTAGCCGACTGGTGATGACAGAGGTCGAATAGATGTGGAAGAATGCAAGTCTTCCGACTCAAGCTACGCACCAGGCACAAGACAAGCTGGAGAACCTCCATTCTGAGTGGAGAAGCTTAAAGAAATTATGAGCGAGGCATACCAAAACCCAGATGGACAAGGAGAAGGTCTTTCTAGAAGGTCTGAAAGGCCTGTTCGATTGCGCTCACGGTGATGCGCTCAAAATCATCAAAAATAAAGACAAGCAGTTTCTTCTTGCGCAGCGTGAGCCTGGTCATCACGGAACTATAGGACTTGTTGATCAGAAGTATATTAGACAAGAGGAGAACAAAATGACGCGGCAGCATGAGCAAGAGAAAAGGAAACGAAGGAACCTGAATGAACTCCAGAAGATGGACAGGTCCGTGGTTTTGGAGTCGAGCAGCAGTTCTACAAACGAGGATACTGACAAGGAAGATGAGGTGAATGTCGGAGCAATAGGAGGCACGTCATCTGCCACTCCCAAGAGGAAAAGATCAAGAGGGTTAAATCAGATTGTTACTCAAGAACTGGCGCAAGCGTTGGACCGCACAAAGATATTCAATCGCCGGGCAGTCCATGTTGTGGTCAATACCTTAGCAGCTGCTGGACAAAGTATGGAGCACTACGCATTGAATCGAGAGACAATCCGACTAGCTCGAATGAAATTCCGCCAAGACATCGCGGATGAGCTGAGAAGGTCCTTTTCCCCCACGGTACCATTAACAGTTCATTGGGATGGCAAGCTCCTTCCAGACCTTACAAACAAAGAGAAGGTCGATCGCCTTCCAGTCCTGGTTTCAGGAGAAGGTGTGATGAAGCTGTTGGGGGTATCAAAGCTGCCATCATCAACAGGTCTGGTGCAGGCAACAGCAGTGCATGACATGCTGGAAGACTGGCAGTTATCTCCCGGGATCATAGCCATGTCTTTTGACACAACATCATGTAACACCGGTCGCTTGAACAGCGCTTGTCAATTCCTCGAGCAGAAGCTCGGGAAGAAACTTCTCAATCTTGCTTGTCATCACCACATCGCGGAAATAGTTCTCGAAAAAGTTTTCGAAGCCTTAGTAGCATGCTCTTCGGGACCAAAGATCAAGCTCTTTCAAAGATTGGCGGAGGTGTGGCCAAAGATTGTAAAGGATTAGTTTCTTTCTGCTGAGGGAGACCGTGAGGTGGCAGATCGGATGCACGCATTCAAGGAGAAAGTTGCAGAGTTTGTGCACGAACAGTTGAGATCTCAGCAGCCTCGCGATGATTACCGTGAATTCCTGGAACTCGTACTGCTATTTCTCGGAATAAATCTACCATGGGGAAATCATATTCAAACTCCGGGTGCCCTCCACAGGGCACGGTGGATGGCAAAATGCATCTATGCATTTAAGATCTTCTTGTACCGTCACCAGTTGCGGAACTTGGGGAAACTCACGGACCAGGAGCTCCAGGGTGTTACTGACTTCTGCCTCTTTGTTGCAGAGATTTACGTTAAAGTTTGGTTCAATGCCCCGGTAGCCAGATATGCTCCGCGTTTGGACTTGGAGCTGATACAAAAGCTGGTGCAGTACAGACAAGTTAACCGACGCATGGCAGAGGCCGCTTTGAAAGGGATCACTAGCCATCTTTGGTACTTAAGTGAAAAGTTGGTCGCTTTGGCCTTTTTTGATGAATATCTCAGCAGCGCGGTGAAAAGAGGCATGGTTGAGGCGCTCAAAAATGAAGAAAGGAAGAGTCCTTCGCCTCATGTGACAATTGATATGGGAGATGCTGAACATCTTTCTTTGGCAGCCTTTGTCACGAAGAACACATTGGCCTTCTTCCACCTGCTCCAGCTTCACACATCCTTCCTCTCCAAGGATCCGGAGCAGTGGGAAGATGAAGATTTTCAACAAGCGAAACCGCGTCTCTGCCATCAGTGTTGTCAATGATCCCGCAGAAAGAGGAGTTGCCCTAATGAAAGATTTTAACGCTGTGCTGACCACACAGGAGGATCAACAGCAATACGTTCTTCAGGTTGTGGAGCAGCACCAGAAGATGTTCCCTGATGCCAATAAATCCACGTTCATTCGAAGCCAGAAAAATTAGGCGTAATTGTAATCTATCAGATCACTACAAGCTATTGCAGTCCTATTTGAGGTTGTTTGAGTCTTATCAGAATCGTTCTTTTCAGTTTTTTGTTTTGTATAACTTTGAAGCTCACTCGAACACTCGTTTCCAATAGCCTAGAGCACAAAGTTCTTTGTGTCTTGTACCACCACTTAAAATAAGATTAGGAACTTGAAATTTGGCAGAATTTGTTTTTTCAATAAACCAAATAAAATGAGCACCCGCACATTTTAAATTTTGCGACCATTTTTTATTGCCACCCTATTGCGCAGTACCCCATTTTGTTTGTTTATAAGCTCCTGCATGAATTAAAAAAGTAGAATACAGTACTGCACTTATTTTTGGGGATTTTTGGGGATTAATACACAGTGCAAAATGTCTAGTAAGTGTGGTGCAAGTGGAAGTGATGGTGGTGCTAAGCCAAAGAAAGCAAGGAAAGCCATTACATTGGAAACTAAGCTAGAAATAGAAAAAATGTGATGAGGGCATGCATGTGAAGGACATTGCCAATCTGTTTAACCTTGCTCCAACTGTGGCTACCATTAGGAAGGAAAAGGACAAAATAATAGAAAGTGCTCAAAATTCTACACCCTTGAGTGCAAAGTTAGCCACTAAACATTGGCCATCCATAATGGAAGACATGGAAAACCTCCTAGCATTGTGGATTGACTACATGTGCAGTCTAGGGTGCATCAAAAATGGCAACTTTCAAAAATTGATTTGGCCCTACGTTATTATGGTTACATTCCCTAAAAAAAATTCACATGCAAAATTTCAGGTCAATTGATTAATATCTACTGGGTCCACCTAGCTCCTAAACTTTTACAAAAATTACAATTTTTGGGATAAATTGCCTTAAATTATTTTTTTCACATATACCTTTATTTTATTGAATTGAATGATCCTTAAGGTACTATAGGTCTAGTATGTTTAGTTTGCTCGTGTTTAAGCCATAGCTACTATTAATAAACATCATTTGCCATCATGAAATACCTATAGCTATTTTTTCTTATTTTCAGGCATGTAGACTACTTTAATATTAATCTATGTTTCTATTACAGGTCAATTTTTTATATATGTTGGTGATAATAGTTGATATATCATATAATGGATCATAGTGGTAAAGCCAGTGAAGCCACTTCTAGTGGTAAAACTTGTTCAAGTGGTGCAGATAAAGTTGATGTAAAAACACGAAAAAAAACCTGTATATTTGGATTAGGTCCTGGCATCACAAATAATGATGCAAAGATTGTAGGATGTCGCTTGCCAACAAGTGAACAAGTTCTTAGATGTTTCCTATTTCACCAGCAACAGGGTCTAAAAGAGAGAACTAAGCGAGATATAGCTAAAATTGTTTTAACAGAAATTCAACCATTCTACAATAAAGCCAACATACCAATGATTACTGAGAAAAAAGCATGTGAGAAAATAATTTCATTGTCAGAAAAGAATGCGAAACTGAGAGAAATTCTATTGAAAAGGAGAGAGCTACAAAGTACAAAGACAAGACTAGAAGATATGGAAATGCAACTTAAAATGACTTTTCCACTGTGGATTAAAAATGCCGAAAAAATTATGAGTAATCCAGAAGATATACAATTTCTTCAATCTATGCAAGGGGATAGAATTGCTTCTTTTGGAGCTCATGATCAAACTTTAGCATCCAAAATGAAGCGCATTAATTTTGGAAAATGTAAAGAAAATGCGAGAAAAGAAAAAGAATTGAGAGACACTGAAGCTTCTTGCAGTTATGTTGAATTAGAAAGCAGTAGCACAAACAATACAACTACCATTGAGAGTGAGTCAGAAGCTAATGATGGAGCTGAAAAAGATGGAAAATCCACACAGTCAACAGTCTGTTTAGGTACTCAACCTATCATTCCTCATGACATTCTGAAAAGACCAAAACTTGTTTCTTTGGCATCAAGAATGAAAATGACTCCGGCACAACAGGCTGCATTCACAAAAGCTTTTGTTGAAGAATGTGGTGGTAACACTAAGGCAGTGGCAACTTCATATGCTACAGCTGATAGAGCAAGACGCGAAGTAGCCCAAAAAATTTCAAGTTCCATTAAAAAATCCTGGAATCCTCCTAAATTGGCCTCTCTTCATTGGGATTCAAAAATAATTTCTACTCTGCAGGATAAATATGTTACAGAAGAATGATTAGCCGTATCAGTTGGAAATTCAATGGATCTCAAACTACTTGGTATTCCATCATATCATCCTAGTGCTGGTGGCAGTGGCCAATCTGGGAAAAACTTGACTGAAGAAGTTATGAAGCTACTGAAATTGTGGAACTGCTCCGATTCAGTAGTGAACTTGGTTTTCGACACTATAGCAACCAACACGGGACATGTGAGCACTGCATGCATAACTATCCAACAAGAGATTGGACGGCCTTTATTATGGTCTGCATGCAGGCATCATGTTGGTGAAGTTATTATGAGTCATGTGTTTCAGGACATGAAAGTAGAAACTTCGAGTGGACCAGAAATTAATGTCTTTAACAGATTTCAAGAAAAGTTTGTGGATTTCCAAGGATGAAAAATTGAAAAAAATTGACTTCAATCAGTACTCCAAAGCTGTCCAGGAGATTCTTCAGGAATGGACTGATTATGCAATTCAAATAAGTAATATAGAAAAGCAACATACACGATATGACTACAAACAATTTTCTGACTTAGTTGTGTTATACTTAAATGCAGGACCTAGTAATAAGGATATAACCCTTCAGCAACCTGGTGCTATACATAGAGCCAGATGGATGAGTAAAGCAATATATGCTCTAAAAATTGCATTACTAGAAGATAATATCTCGAAACTACCTTCAGTAACAATCACAAACAAGCAACAAATTCTGAAACTAAGAGACTTTGCAACCTTCATTTCACTGATTTACTACCCATGGTGGATGACCTGCTCTTCAGTTTTTGATGCACCATGGCACAATTTGCAGCTTTACAAAAAGCTTCTTAAGTACGAGGAAGTAAACAAGCAAATAGCAAAAAGTGCTCTAACATCTTTGAAACGTCATCTCTGGTACCTTTCATCAGAGATGATTCCTCTTGTATTATTCAGTGATTTGGTTCCAAAAAATGAACTTCGTGCTATAACAAACCATCTACTTTCCTATAAACCACACAAGATTGAGACAGTGGTTCCAGAAGGTAGACATGGATCTAGTTTTGGAAAGCCTAATTTCCCTACCAATCTACGATCGGAAACCACACTAGCTGACTTGGTTGACAAAAACTCATGGTTCATATTCTCTTCACTACAGTTAGACTATGATTTTTTAATGGTTGAGATTGTTGAATGGAAAACAACAGCATCATTTATATCTTCCAAAGAAAAACTTTTGGCTATAAATGTCATAAATGATGGCTCTGAGAGGGCAGTAAAACTATGCAGACTTTTATGAGGCTGCAAGGACTGAAGAACATCTTCAAAATGTTCTCCAAGTTGTAGAAGCTGACAGAAAAGCCACTCCTAATCTGAGAAAGAGACAAGCTTCTTTATCATCTGTTTTAGAAGAAAAAAGGACAAAGAAGAAGAATTAAGATATCAATAAGCAATAAATCAATTTTTACAAGTATTTTATCATGAAATACCATTTTTAATAGGTGGAGGTGGTCGGTGGGATGCTTGGCAAGTTGGGTCCTCATCCCGCATCCTGGTAACTCACTTCATGATTCTCAGAATAATACAAAAAAAAGTCTAAAAAGACAGATAATTTCATGAATTGAGGCTAAAACTTGCCTAAAACTAACTATATTTACAATTTTTTTTTCAAACAAAATCTACAACGCTTACACACAAAATTTTCTAGTAAAACCATAAAATTCCACAATTGTCAAATTTTCATCTTCGAGGTGGACCCACTAAATATTGTCAGAACAGCTTGAAACGTGGACACAAGGTTTGTTGGGGATTGTAACCATAATATCATAGGGCTGAATCAATATCCGAAGTTTGAAATTTCACCCCTTATAGGCTGATGCACCCTAAATTGTGCACTCATGACAACTCCCCAATGATGAACATTGCCATCCAGGAAAAAGCACTCTCCCTTTATGAGAACATGGCTGAGAAAGAGACAAAGTGCCAGTCCTAGTAGTGCTAGTGCTTCTCCCCCAAGTTTCACAGCAAGTAAGGGCTGGTTGGACCATTTCAAGAAATGGTTCAACCTGCACACAGTCACCCAGTCTGGAGAGGCTGCTGAGGCCTACCTCCCAACCCTCAAGAACATCATTGCAGAAGGAGGTTATACAACCCAGCAAGTGTTCAATGTTGATGAGACTGGGCTGTACTGGAAGAGGATCTACAGATCTACAGAAGCTAAGGCTAACAAAGACCCTAAGATCCACTCTAAGGCTAGCCCGAGAGAAAGGAGAGAGTAGGGGGTTAAGAGAAGAGAGGAGAATAAGGGGTTAAGTAAGGAGCAACACCTATCATTCGTGGGTTAACATTCATTCAGAAAAAGAGGGAAAAAGTCTCACCATCATCATCCGGCGGCCACTGCCGACAAGTCAGAAAAATAGTCGGAGAATATAGGAGAGGGGTGAAAGATGAAAAGAAGTAAAATAAGAACGCTTACAAACCATGCAAACACAGTCTTAACTCACTGTCATACCATGCAAACTACAAACATGCAAGAAAAGAGTTAGAGACATGCAAAGTAAGGAGGATAAGAAAAAAAAAAAAAGTAGGTAAAGTTAAACAAAAAGTGGGTTAGTTTACGCTATGAGCTACATCTACATTCGTGTTAGTCTAATTTTTTTTTTTTTTTTTTTTATTGCTGGCATCACGCTGGCATGTCACAAGCTGGCATTCATCGTCAACAGACTCATCCTCGAGCACCACCACCAGAGCTCCTGTTGTTAACTTTCTTTTTTAATTTTAAACAACGTTAATATTTTTAAAATGTCTGTCAAGACGGTTCTTAAACACATTAACGCTGGTAGAATGAACGACTGACGCGGGAAGATTATTCCATTTATCAATTACTTTAAACGTAAAGAAGTTTTTAGCGATATTAGTAATGAAACGTCTGCCTAAAGGATGCTAAAGAAGATGGTGCTGTTGAAGGAGGAGGAGGACCCAGGTCACAAAGCATCAAAAGATCGTGTTGTGGAGGTTTTAGGATTTCCATATTTCACCTTAAAATTTTGGAAGTCTAGATAGGTTCCATTTAATATCTCATTCTTCTTTATTAATTTCAGAAGTAATTCTTGTTAAAAAATTTTAGTAAAGAAAAGTATATTATTAGAATATTTTTTTTGTAATGGAAAGATAAAAACTCAGCCAATAGGGATCCCCACCCCTTGACGTGGCCTGATGCTGGAGGCAGATGCGCAGAGTGAATTACGAGACCTGGCAGGGTATTTTCCCAGACTTTATTCTGGATGTGAAGTTCAAGAAGGAAGGAGGATTGGGCTTCTCTACTAGAAGTCAGGTTTGGCCCTTCTAGTTTGAACATCTAGGCTAGTTTGACGAGTGGTGTTGGGATGGAGAAAACCCACCTGCACCATCTTGTAAAGAACCCTGGAAGGGAGCTTCTCAAACGGATCTAGGCCAACCAGATTAGCCACCTAATGTAGGCCCGATTGTAACTAGCCTGGTAGCTACCAAGAAAGCATTGGTATCAAATTCTGAAAAGCTCCATTCCAGGGTGAATCAGGAATGACTCTCTAGACTGCCACTGGCCTTAAGTCAAGATGGTGTATGAGGAGGAGGACTGGATTGATAACTCTAAAACTACAAAACTAAACGTAAGATTTATTTGCTAAGTATGACAATTTGTATAGTTTGACGATTTGTATAGTGTGAAGTACGCTGATCAAGAATCAAAAAGCTCAAGAACTTATGATTTTATAAATCATAAATTTGGAGGTTCTAGATTCCAGAAAAGAAAGATATAACAATACAAATAAAGTATAACTTGTAATGTGAAAGAAATATTGTGTGTGACTGGATTGTAAGTGACTGGGCATGGCTGAAGCGAGTGTGATGTACAAAATTTAAATATTTAACTGAATAAACTAGATCTGTATAAAAATCTAGTCATCATTTTCCTCATCTCAACTTCACCATTCCTTATGAGATCCGCTGAAGGAGTAGATTCATTAGTCATCCACCAGATCAGGTCATCAAGGGGGGAGATAAAGGGTATCCCACTGGCACTTTGATAAACAAAAGTAAGTAAAATCATATTTGAAAAGATACAGAATAAAGAAAAGCCAAGTAATTATAGGAAAAGAGATCAAGCGAGAAGGAAAAGAGAGTAAACAGTTTAGTCTAAAGAGTAACAACTTTATAGATTTATCGTCAAACTAGAACATAGACCCGATCTCAAATGAGAAACAGTTGTGGGTTGAGTCACCAGTCACCCGCTTCTGGGTGGTAAGGCTGAGGGGGATTTTAGATGATTCACCATTCAGTAAACCCAAGGGCCCTTAAGGGGCATGTAAAGGCTAATCTACCTGTCATCTATCAGTCTAACAAGAGGGCATGGACCACTCAAAGCATTTTTCAGGAGTGGCTCACAAATTTCTTTTGCCCTGCAGTGGAGAGGTACTGTGCGCAGAAAAATATCTCCCATAAAGCCTTGCTCCTGGTGGACACTGTCCTGAGCCACCCTATCAACCTCACCTCTCTGACTTGTCAGACCACATTCGAGTGGAGTTTTTGCCCAAAAACACTATGTCACTAATCCAGCCTATGGATCAAGGGGTTATAGCCACCTTTAAGGCTTATTACCTCAGGCGCACATTTTGGCAGATGATACAGGCTGTGGACACTGATGACATGTCAATTTGTGACTTTTGGAAGCAATTTAGCATCAAAGACGCAATTGACATTATTGCAGAATCTTGGAAGGAGATCAAAGACTCAAATATGAATGGTGTTGGAAAAAAATCTGGCCAGAATGTGTGCACAATTTCAAAGGTTCCCCCCAAACTCAACCTGTTATGACTGAAATTGTAAACCTAGCCCATCAGGTTGGCTTTACCAACATCAAAAAGGATGACATCGACAAGTTGTTAGCATTACACCACAAGGAACTTTGTAATGAAGATCTTATGGCAATAGAACAGGACTGAGCAGCAGAGGAGGAAGCAGAAGAAGATGAAACAGTGCCTCAACTTCATCTAATGACGAAGATCCTGTCAGATTCTTTTAGCATTATTGACAAGGGTGTCCAGATCATCGTGGATAACGACCCAAATCATGAATGAAGCCTTAAATTAGAACAGGCTATACAAAGTGCTTTAGCCTCCTACAAGCAACTCTATCAAGAAAAAGTCATGCAGGTTAAACAATAGCGGAGGGTCGAAACATCAAAAATCGAGTTTCTTCAATTCCATAGTATGCACGTAGTTGGAAATAATGATCTCAACATCTTGTAAAAAAAAAAAAAATGAGTATATCCCCCCCCCCCATTTTACTCTCTCCACAGATATAAACCCCAAATGTGACAATCATGCATTATATTAAGTCTTATTAAGTAGATTAGATTAATTTGGATAGATTATTTAGATAGAGTTTTAGATAGATTGAATAGATTACATAGATTAATTTAGATAGATTAAATGAATTATATAAATTATTGTCACTTTTTTGTTTAGTTTCAGATTGTTTATGATTGAATGAGTTATGATTTAATCCCAAATGAGTTATATTAAATTCAGATTGAATGATTCAATTGCTAGAATTTAACAATTAGTTTCTTGTTATTAATGCTACTAGGCCTAAATAAGTGAAATCATTGCGACAAGAAGCAAAATGCACAATTCAACATTTGGTCACCCTGCAGAATTTCCACCTTCAATGACTCCTTCAAAGGCTGACGTATTTAGGCATTATTTATTGGTAAGAAAATGAGAAGAACTGATTTCGAAAGGTTCTAGAACAGCAAAAGAATGTTACAGAATTGTCACTAGAGATGTGGAAGCCATTTGGGAGAAGTTTTCCTTTCCACATATAGGATCTGAAAGAATAGCTAAAAAAGTTGAATGATTGATAGAATCTGCAGCAAAGCTAAATAAAGTACCATTAAAACAAAGAAACAACAGTTTTCAGCAGAAGGTGGAGACATTCGATGAAATGTTTGATATTTGTACTTGTACTTGTTACGATAAAAAAATCAGTCGAACGGATTGCAGATGTGATATTAGAGTTCCAATGATTGAGTGGGAGTCTTTTGTGGGGCAGAAACAAAGAAAAAACCAACTAGGACCAATTGACAGAGTAACGACTTCCGCAAGAAAAAGGACTCACGATAGAGTTAAAGGATTAGAAAGAAGAGCCAAGATAAGCCTAGATATGAATGTCATCTCAACCAGCAAACTGGACCCTTTACATATTACGGAAGATGAGAGCATGGAAATTGATGATGACAGCAATGATACTGACTTTGTTCCAGATTTTGAGCTGAGAGAAAACCATCAGAACAGAATTATTTATGATAACAATAATAGCAGATAGATACCGTGTAAGTAGTTACAGAGCTACTGCAGCTATAGTAAATGCAGCTTTGAAGGATATGGGAATATTAGATGAAATCAATATGTTGGATAGGAAAAAAGTGGAGAGAGAGAGTACATGTGGGTAAAAAGAACAATCAAAATGAAATCAGAGAAAACACAGATTGAACACATCAGATTTGATAGTAGAAAAGATCAAACTAAGACAAAGAAGGGAATGGAGTATGAAGAACATTATGTAATAGTCAAAGAACCTGGTAATGTTTACATGATCATATAGCTCCAGATAACGGAACTGCTTGTTGTATTGCAGATGAAATAACTTTTATAGTTGATTCTAATAGCAAAGAATCCCTCAAAGCTTTGCTATGTGATGACACCCCAGTGAACACTGGCAGGATTGGCGGAGTGCTAAAATTGATTGAATTATATCTAGACAGCCCGGTACAATGGCTGATTTGCCTTTTGCATGCAAATGAACTGCCCTTCAGGCACGTATTTGAAGCAATTGATGGAAAAACTTCGGGACCAAACACCTTCAAAGGTTCTCTTGGAAATAAACTCCAAGAGGATTTGACCAAACTGGATACAGTTGATTATACCCCTGTAGAGGGCAACATTAAAGAAGTTTCAGCTGATATTGTTAAAAGTTTCAGCAGTGACCAAAAATATATGTATGAAATGTGCATTAGCATACAATCTGGATGCATCTCACAAGCATTAGCCATCAGATCCCCAGGTGCCCTCCATCATGCAAGATGGCTAACACAAGCAAACAGGATCCTGCGCTTATATGTCTACATGGAATCCAGACAAAAACATCCAAGACCTAGTAAAAATTATAATGCTGGTTTACGCTCCAGGCTGGTTTTGGATAAAATCTCATCCAAAGGCAAATGAGGGAGCATCTAATTTTTGGTATATCATGCACTTGCTTAAAGGCTTAGATAAAAAGCATCGGATGATTATGGAGCATGTCCTCAGAAATAACGCCTATTTTGCCCAACCAAAGAATATCTTACTCTCAATGATAACAGACACAAGAAGAGGTCAGAAAGCTGGCTCTTCAGCACATCATTTGAGCAAGAACTAGGAGCACCAATGCGAGAAATTTTGAGCTGCCAAAAACACTGAACTTTGAAGCAGATGATTATCCTAACATGATCATTGATCAACTGGGACAACGAAACCATCACCCCTCCACCTATTTTACAGAATTTGACAAATAATGATGATCTTGAAGTTCGAAATGAACCACTTCAGCTTATTCCTTTTCCCTGTCACAGCCAGGGAGTAGAACATGCTGTAAATGTGGTAACAGAAGCATCACAAGATAGAATTCACGTTACAAAAACAGACAAATTTATTTTGAATATACTGGAGTCAAGAAAAAAGCTACCTGTGTTCCAATGGAAAGGCCAGTGGTGTCAGTAATTTATGATTTTAAATTTTTTAAGTTAATTATTTTGGTTTTAATATGCTTCAATTGATTCTTTAAGTAATATACGGAGAAAGATTTCTTATTATATATTTTTTTTTATATATATACACAGGGTGTCCCATAAGTCCGGCATCATAGGAGAAATTCATATTTTTCTATTTCTACAAACCATGATTCATATTTTTCTCTTTCTACAGGCCATAATGTCTGTGAGCAAGGAAGAACGAATCCAGATAATTCTACTCATAGGAAATCGGAGTCAAAGAGAGGCTGCTACTGAATTTAACAGACTGCATCCAGACCGCGAGCCAATAACACAGAGTTGTGTTAGCAGACTTGTTGCAAAGTTTAAGGAAACAGGATCCATAGAAGATAAACCACGCAGTGGACCTTCAAGGAGGTCCACTGACGATGATACAGCGACTGCTATCCTGGCTCATTTTAACAGAAGTCCCAATAAGTCTCTTCGGCGACTGTCCACCGAGACAAGAGTGTCGAAAAGTAGCATCCATCGCATTCTTCAGGCTCACAAATGGCATCCATATAAACTTCAGATCCTACAGAAATTAAGCGAAGATGATCCCGACCGGCGGATGGAATTTTGTGAATGGGCTACAGAACAATATGCTTGGGATGCCAATTTCCCGTCCACCATTCTGTTCACATGATGAGGCTGTTTATTATGGAAATGTTGAGGTAAATGGACAGAACACCCGCTACTGGTCTCAAAACAACCCTCACTGGTATACCTCTTCAAAGGAACAAGGTGCATCTCTGGTGATGGTATGGTGTGGCATTTGGAAGTATTGCATCATAGGCCCCCTCTTTTTCGATGAACATGTCACTGGAGGCACCTACCTACATATGCTCAAGGAAGAAGCATTTCCTAGTGTCTTGAATGAAGAAGGAAATTTCCCAACATGGTTCCAGCAAGATGGCGCTCCTGCACATTACAGCACCCAAGTAAGGGAATACCTGTACCAACAATTCCCTGGTCATTGGATAGGACGTCAAGGGCCTGTGGAATGGCCAGCTAGAAGCCCGGATCTCACGCCACTAGATTTTTATCTCTGGGTCCACTTGAAAGTGCTGGTATATGCAGAGAAAATTAGGTGTGTTGAACATTTGCGGCAGCACATTATTGGGGCATGTAACACCATTACTCCTGACATCATTCACCATGTGCTTGCTGACTGGGTATCATGCCTGAATTTGTGTATTGAAAACAATGGTGGACATATTGAGCACATTCTGTAAATAAAAGCTTTGTTTTGCCTTTTTTTATTATTTTTCCTATGATGCCAGACTTATGGGACACCCTGTATATATATATATAAAACTTACTTTAACTTTACTTATATCATTATTTACTTTAATTTTTGTCATTTATCAGGTTTTGTTATTCAAACAATTGGTTCCAATTTAATTTCAATTTAAAAAAAGGTGGGTGGGGCGCATAGCAGTGTAATTACACTATGCTGTTTAGGGGCCCAAAGGAAACTCCGAGCAGTGTGTAGAATAAGAATAAAAAATTTTGACCCCCCCCCCCCCATTAAACAATCAGTGCTGACATCTTTCTTCAAGACAGAAAGAGGCACGGGCACTGTAGTTGCCTCAACCTCTGCTGCTGTGACTGAAGATGAGCCTATCTTCAAAGAAGAAGCCCCTCCTACTCTGCCTAGTGAAGATGATGACAACCCTAATTCTCCTCCTTCCAAAGCCTCCTCTACATCTACCGAAGTTCATGCTACTAATGTGGCAGATGTTACTTCTGCCCCATCATCCACCTCCCAGTAACCTCCTTCTACACACTCCAGCCACACCATCACCTCAAGTCTCAAGCACTCTTCTATTTTGTAAGTACCCACTATAAAATTTTACTTAACTGCATTTATTATTCATATTTCATATATATTTATTATTGTAGAGATTTAAAAAAATCATTTACAGCAAACACTGTGGGCAAAAACATGTTTTTGTAGCATTTTAAGATGTTCTGGAGAAGTGCAAAAAACCACTTTTTTCTATGTGAAGGTCAAAATAAAACCCCACTCTAATAGACAGAGTTTATTTCCACGACAGTGAGCATCGAAACTGTCGTGGAAATAAACTCTGTCTATTAGAGTGGGTTTTTATTTTCATATCTGGAGAAGTGATTTTTGTTTGTAGGAACTTCTCAACTTTTATAACAGGAGTCAATGGGAAAATTGGGTTCAATTTACAAATTTTCGATTTACAAATGGGTTTTCAGAAATGTAAATCATTCATAAATCAGGGGAGGACTATAATTGGATAGAATGTCAAACTACCCAATTTGAATACGGGGAATAATCTGACTTCCTTTGACAGTGAGGGAATATACCTGGAGTTACTGACTCATGAATTGTTAATGGAATTTCAATTTCATCTGGCTCATAAAGTCAGAATTTTTATTTCAAATATTTACTCCAGATAAGGCATTGTTTGGGAGGATTAGATAAAAGAAAAATTTATTTGCTTTGCTATCAGTACTAACACATATTGTTGGTAGTGACACAATATTTGAAGTGGAGACTGCTTATTAATGTTAATATTGGTAAAGAAGAAATTTAATAGATTGGCTGTCTCAAGAATTATTGTAAAATTTCTATCTTGTGATGCAGGATAAGGGATTTGTTTTAAGTCCTTTTTGAATAAATTCTATGAAGTGTTCTGTAGTTTTTTTTACCTGATTTTTGCTTAGCAATGACTGAAGGGGGAAAAAACTTATGGTAGGAATACATAGCATAATTTTTCAAAAAATGCAAAAATTGAAAAAGTGGATGAAATATTAAAATTTTACAATTTACTATTTAAAATTCACCAAAAATGCATTTATTTTTTTACCTGATAACCTGATATCATTTAATAATGATTTCAAAGTTCCAAAATTTATATGATACCAGAGGTAGTGTGTTGAATAACATAACATTCACCACATTGGTATTAAAACCAAAATTTCCTAGTTTCTTCTTCAATTCAAGAAACAAATTCATCCTTCCACTTACCTGTTTTGATGAAAGTTTTTCAACATTCTTCACTTCATGATCATTCACTTCCTGTGTTTTGAGCTTAATGTAGGAATTTTTGGAATATTTATTTTCTTCAAAGAAAATTTCATCCTCAATTTTTGTTCTCTCATCTTCAAGATTTGATTTTTGGGGCAAATTACTTTCATCTAAATGTAGACAAGAAGTTTTGAGTCTCTGAAATATGTTAAGTAAAAGTTGGTCTAAGTGAGGACACCAAATGCTGAAAAAAAAGTCTTGGAGGGGTTTTATTTGGCTATAACTTTTTTCTTTGATTTATTTATTTTTTATTTTTCAATTAAAGTAGCTACCCTTTCTCCGATTAATGAAAATGGAATCCTGGGCAGTGCAACAAAGAGTGGTTATTGTGGAACTTTATTTGACAAACAACTCTTCCATCATTGCCGCTCAAAAAGCATTTAGATTAAAATTCCACACACGTTCTGCTCCTTCTGATCAAGCTATTCAATGGTACGTCGCTAAATTTTGTATGGGAAAGGGTCAGGAAGACGAACCACAGACTGGGCATCCTCGGACAAACCAAAGTCCAACTCGAGTTGAGATGGTTCGTGAAAGCATTGAGGAAAATCACATCAGTCCGATGACACAGCCAGGAATTAAACATTTCAAGAAGTTCATTTCATCAAATTTTAAGAGAGGATATCAATCTTTACCCATACAAAATTTAAATTGCTCAAGTAATCAAACCACAAGATCATCAGAGTTGGATAATGTATGATAATGCGATTTTACATTTATGCAATGAAAATGAAGATTTTCACTAGATATTAATTTGTAATTAAAATCCCAATAAATATATTTTCAAGTGTTAAACCTTTTTTTATTTGATCCCCAAACAAAAAAGTTATAGCCAAATAAAACCCCTCCAAGACTTCTGGGAATTCTTAAAATTATATATTAGAGAATAATATATTTTACACAAAATAAAAATTAGTGCATACATAATCAAATACATCTCTCTCTTACCAAGAATATATTTTTGTCCCAAAATGTATGAAAAAAGCTAAATTGAAACATACAATTAGAATTTAGTTATAAACTTTGTATTTTTTTCTTTATTGGAATATTTTAATTGTGAATCAATAATTATTCTTATGATGTAAAAAATCTCAATCAGGATTTTAAGAATTCTAGTATGAATAAGCCAATATAGGTCATAGATATATATTTATGATGATTGTTAACACAAATAATAATAATAATAAAGAAGTAGCCTTTGTAATAAATAAGATTATGTTTTATTGTGATAAATTCATACCAGATTTTTTTTTTAAATATTCATTATAATTATAATGACAATGTCACTACTGCAATATTAGAATAAGCTAAAATGTCACACATGTTTTGGTTTCTACTAAAGAAAAAACATTATTTACCTCAGTTCCAAGTTCATCATTATTGAAATATAATATTTCTTTTTTCACAGAAATATTCTCCATTGATTCATCTTTGATCTGATAATCCTGAAATTAATAGATATTCTTTAATAATAAACTTCATTACTGTCTTCAACATGAGTATGGAAAAACTAATACATGCCTGTCATACAGTTCCCAATATAGTCCACAAGAAGGCCTAATTCAAACCTAGGCCTAAACACACCTACAATATGGTATCATATACAGTACCTTTATTCCATAATTTAATACAAAATATTAATTTATTGTATTGAATAACTATAAATTGCTTCAGGATTTATGATAAATGTAAACAAGAAGTTTTGTCTCTCTGAAATACATTAAGTAAAAGTTTGTCTATGTAAGTGAGGACACCAAATGCTGGAAATATTTAATCTCATCAAATGTGACTAGTACAGGGTGTCCCAGAAGTCTTGGAGGGGTCTTATTTGGCTATAACTTTTCTTTTTTGATTGATTAATTTTTTTTTTTCAATTAAAGTATCCTTGCTGTGATTAATGAAAATGGAATCCTGGACAGTGCAACAAAGAGTGGCTATTGTGGAACTTTATTTGACAAACAACTCTTCCATCATTGCCACTCAAAGAGCATTTAGATTAAAATTCAATACACATTCTACTCCTTCTGATCGAGTTATTCGATGGTATGCAGGGCTGTGGAGTCGGCACATAAAAATCCGACTCCAACTCCTCAATTTTTTGTCTATCCGACTCCGAAGGTATATTAATTCTAAATCTGCTATGATGATAATTACACAAGAGGCATTTCATCACCACCACGCAAATCATCATCATCTGTGGTCATTGTTACGGTAACTTTGTCTGTAGTAAAGTATCTTGTAAGTGGTGCTTGTCGTTCAGTAGATTTCTGATCTTTTGTTAACTTTGAAGTAGTTGCAAGGTTTTTATTACTATCTTTCTCAATGACAACTTCTAAAATTTTGGGATGGAAACGCTGCAAATGTCTTTTCAAATTTGATGCTCTGGTTGGTGCATTTTTATCAGAGCCAGTAAAACCACTGATTTTTGCTTCACATAATTTTTCATCATCATCATCATCTTCTATCATACACTGACACACGAAATGTTTCCCATCTGTGGTTATTGTAAAATATTCAAAAACTGCAGACTTTGTTAGAAGTGTCTTTGCCATTGTGAAAGGGGTTTTAGACTTGAAAGTTAAAAACTTATGAAATTTAGAAAGAACTCGAAATTAAATAAGCATTAAAAATAAAAAATATTATCTGAAAAGAAAAAATGAATTAATGGCATTATTGTCTGAAATGGAAAACATTGTGTTTATTATTTAAGTGGTTTAACCACCATAGCTGCCAGTGATATCACACACAAAAACATTTTATTAAAATTTATATTGAGGTCGGAGTCGGAGTCGGTACATTTTTACCGACTCCGACTCCACGACTCCGACTCCACAGCCCTGATGGTATGTTGCTAAATTTCATATGGGAAAGGGTCAGGGAGGAGAACCACGGACTGGGCATCCTTAGAGAAGCCGAAGTCCAACTCGAGTTGAGATGGTTCGTGAAAGCATTGAGGAAAATCCACATCAGTCATGACACAGCCAGGAATTAAACATTTCAAGAAGTTCATTTCATCAAATTTTAAGAGAGGATATCAATCTTTACCCATACAAAATTTAAATTGCTCAAGTAATCAAACCATAAGATCATCAGAGTTGGATAATGTATGATAATGCGATTTTACATTTACGCAATGAAAATGAAGATTTTCACTAGATATTAAATTTGTATTTAAAATCCCAATAAACATATTTTCAAGTGTTACAAACCTTTTTTTATTTGATCCTCAAACAAAAAAGTTATAGCCAAATAAATCCCTTCCAAGACTTCTGGGACACCCCTTCCCTTTAGTAGGCAATTAATTTAGAAATGTCAAACCACGCTTTTTCTAAAAATTCTTAAAATTATATATTAGAGAATACAGTCGACCCTCAACTTACGTCATCACCGCCTTACGTAATTTCGAGTTACGAGAAGCCCCCATTGACTGTAATTGATTCATCTTGCATAATTATTTCATGTTGCGTAATAGCTGCGCAATCGCAAATGCAGTGTGACCACTCACTGGCAGGACGCCGGGTATTTCACGTTATTTCATTGTTATTTTTACTGTGCATTATATAAAGTGATACTGTATAAGTGATTAATAAGTTGGCAAATTAATAAGTCGAAAATTATTTTTTTAATTATTAATTTTTAATATGTATTTTCATTTACAGATGGTGTTTCTTAATAATAATTATTAATTACCATTATAATTCTGTTTATATAGTTTTTATCAAAAAATTTAATTATTTTATTATTTTCAATACTTTTTTGGGGTCCTGGAATGGATTACCCAATTTACATGTATTTTGGGGTTCGACTTATGTCATTTTCGAGTTAAGTAACTCATCTCAGAACAGATTAATTACGTAAGTCGAGGGTTGACTAATATATTTTACACAAAATAAAAATTAGTGCATACATAATCAAATACATCTCTCTCTTACCAAGAACATATTTTTGTCCCAAAATGTATGAAAAAAGCTAAATTGAAACATACAATTAGAATTTTAGTTATAAACTTCATTTTTTTTTTCTTTATTGGAATATTTTAATTGTGAATCAATAATTATTCTTATGATGTAAAAAATCTCAATCAGGATTTTAAGAATTCTAGTATGAATAAGCCAATATAGGTCATAGATATATATTTATGATGATTGTTAACACAAATAATAATAATAATAAAGAAGTTGCCTTTGTAATAAATAAGAGTATGTTTTATTGTGACAAATTCATACCAGATTTTTTTTTTTAAATATTCATTATAATGACAATGTCACTACTGCAATATTAGAATAAGTGAAAATGTCACACATGTTTTGGTTTCTACTAGAGAAAAAACATCTATTTACCTCAGTTCCAAGTTCATCATTATTGAAATCTAATATTTCTTCTTTCACATAAATATTCTCCATTGATTCATCTTTGATCTGATAATCCTGAAATTAATATTCTTTAATAATAAACTTCATTACTGTCTTCAGCATGAGTATGGAAAAACTATACATGCCTGTCATACAGTTCCCAATACAGTCCACAAGAAGGCCTAATTCAAACCTAGGCCTAAACACACCTACAATATGGTATCATATACAGTACCTTTATTTCATAATTTAATACAAAATATTAATTTACTGTATTGAATAACTACAAATTGCCTCAGGATTTATGATAAAGCCTATTGGGAATGGAGAAAATTACCATAGGTAGAACAAAATATGTAGGCTTTGGGCCTACATTAACAACAAGCAAGAACATATTTTTTTGTACCAAAGTTTTCCATCACACTGACTCATGAAAATTATTTTGAGAAGAAAAGTAATGAAAATACATAAATTATGTCTGGTGTTTTTCCATCTGCAAACATAAGCATAAAAATTGAGCAAACAACGACGAATTACAACTCAGCACTGCCTAGTCAGAAGCATCACTTTAACCCATTCACTGCAGCCATGTCATATACCATGACACCTCTGTGTGGTATATTTTGAAAAATAAGAAAAAACAATATTTATAGTGTTATGATATTATGAAATAATCTCTCTTATTTTTCTGAGTAAAATGATACATAATAAAGTACTAATATTAATTTCCTTCTCTCTGAAACAAGACCTCGAAAATTTTTTTTTTGACAACACTGCCAGATGTACAATTTTCTTAGTATCCAGTTGGTGTAATATCCAATAAGTATCCTTGGCAGCAAGATCTTGTACCACCCTCCTTGACATATTGGGGGTAACTGGCCACTTATTCCCTAAAAAAATATACAAGCTATACATGACAACTCTGCATTGCCATATGAAGGGATGTGGATAAAATTATGGGCCTTACAACAGCAGCGGGAATTTCAAATCAAGGAAATCATATATGACATGGCTGCAGTGAATGGGTTAAGTAAGGAAGGTGTGTTAGTCTTCTTACAAGTTCTGAGTGAAAACAACTAATAAAACCATAGGATAGGACTATCCCAGTGAATAATTGGGCACACTGAGTTGCCTGTATTAACGTAACAAATGCCTTGTGTAACCTAACTGCCTACAATACAAGAGAAGTACAGTTGGCAGCCATGTGACCCACAACCAGAAGCAAACCAACAAAAAAGAGGTATGGTGATTTCCTTTTTACCAGTGGGCTGCACTAAATACTTAAGGCAAATAAATTTAATAATTTAACCAAAAAACCACTTCACAAGGTCTTTTGAAGACCTCCACATACATACAACTTTCAAAAAAAAAAAAAAAAAAAAAAAAACTTTTTGCCATTGATATTATAGGTATTAAATCTGCTGGAAATTTTCAGCAGACACCAGGTTGAAAGCAATTGACCATAGGCCTGTACAGCGTTTTTACAGAGTGTAAGAATATATTTTATCACAGAGAAGCTATTTTTTGTTTTATTCAAGCTAAAATGTTAAAAATAAACAACTGAAGAACAATTGGAAAATCCTAAGTTGGAGACAATCTATTTTAGTATTATTTCATTTTTATAATCTCTCATTAAAAAAAAAAAAAAAAAAAAAATCAGTACAAAAAATATAACTACTAAATTTGGCAAAGATGCTCCAGGAATTACTGTAATGAGACTGCATTAGAAATTAATTAGTAAATAGAGCAGATATCATGCTTAGTCAATGATCATAATTCATCTTCAATACACTTCAACAAGCTATAGAAAATGTGTAAGCAAGCAAGCAAGTTATTCTTGTCCATTCCTTACCTGCTCTTCAAAAATTTGGCTTTCATATCCAAATAAATCATCTTTGTAAAGGCTTTCTTTGTAAGAGTCTACCTCCTCTTCTTTGACTTCAATTTCTTTCATATATATTGTTTCTGATTTGAAACAAACTTTTCTTTCATCTTTCTCCATTTTCAAACTCAGTAATGCAAATAAAACAGTGACAGAGAACTTTGAAAATTTGTACTGTACAAAAAGGTTTTTATTTTATTATTTCAAGATGTAAAACACTGCAATGAAAATAATATATAATAATAATTAATGAGAGAGCCTATATGGCAAACTTCATGTGTCTCAGAGGCCTCACAACCTAAATCAGTATGACTACTAAAGAGCCGCTGATACTTATATCCAACAAAATTCTGAATTTAGAAAAATTAATATTTTTACTGAGCAATTTCAAACAACAAAAAAATGAATCATCCTAACAATGGTTTTAAATTAAACAAACAAACAGTGATCTAGCCTTTATTCATACACTTCTTATTGAAGCAGGCCAATGCCTGTAAATTTGGACACCTTCAAGAAACACATTTCCTGAATCTCAACTTGGTCAGAAAATTAAATATCTTTCATCTCAGCTTTCCAGTAATTCTTGTATCCTTAGTTATGTCCATTTTCTCATTGCATCAGTTTCTCAGATATATTAGTACTGGACCTCCTTAAATTTGTGTGCTAATTCCACTATCACATTTATCAAAAGCTTCAGCAAAATCAGTGTACAGCTATCCCCCAACTTATGCGAGAGAAACAATGTAATAAGTGGAGGTTGCATACCCAAACTCTCGCCTAAAAATCACTTTTCTTTATAAAATAAATAAATATTTCTATTTATTTTTGTTATATTGTGACAAAAACATCTAATAGAGAAAAAGTGCATGAAAAACAAATGATAACATTGAAAATGAAAGAAATCTTATCATGCATGGTGCTGGACCTTGCTTGAGGTGGCTGGCTGGTGGAAAGAGAGGGGTCATCTATGTCAGATGACCCAAGCTGCGCACTAACCAGGTTATACTCACCATGCAGTCACATAAATCTGAGAAAGGACACATAACCCCCTAAAAATTTTCTGAATTATTGTCCATATGAAATCGCATAAATGTGAAAATGCTCAAATTGGAAATGCATAAGTTGGGAGATTGCTGTATATTACATCTATATTTTGACCTTGGCACCTTGTTTCTAACATTTTCTAAATTAAAATAGACATAGGAATAAGGTTTTAATACAATTTGCATCCACTCTGAGTCAAGAAAAAATTCTAGAATCAGTTTCCAGTCACAAAGTCTTGCCTATATAATGTCTCTTATTTCATTAATTTTTGTCTATCCTCAAATTCCTTTTCATTCCTCCACCTGAGCTCTACTTTTTGCACCCATTTCCCACCATTATTATTATATTATAAATATAATAGGGTCATTCCAGCTCAATTGGTACAGGGGTGGTCGGGTGACCATCTCCGATTTTCTTCAAATTTTCAGGGTTGATTCATACACCATTCAATAGCTTAAATCTAAAATTTTAGCTTCCTCAGTCAAAAACGTTTAATTTTATGGTCGCTTAAATGGCCCCCACCTTCGACAAAAAATGCCCATGTTGGGCTTGATCGGCCAATGCCTTCATTTTGAGAGGCCTTGAAAAGTGTCTTCTAGTAGGAGTAGAAACTTCAAATTTGTCATGCCAATACAACTTCTGGTGGGCTTTTCAATTTTGTAAGCAAATATGCTGTGGAACAAATAGTTTCTAAGTTACAAGGGCTTAAATATGGCTCCATTTTGAAGCTTGCATCAATTCCTCCCACTTTTACGACTACCATTTTCAAAAGTTTTAGTTCTACATCAATCACAGCTGTTTTAATACTCCTAATAGTCTCTATGGGTTGTAAATTTATGAGTGAAATAAAAAAATAACCAAAAAAAGATTTATTTCTATTTTTAAAAATTTCCAAAAATTGATATTTTCACAAAATTTGCAAAATTAACATCAACTTTGGGGCTTAATATAAAGGTGTCCAAAATTAGTCAGGGAGTTGATACGTCTAGTAAAGAAAGATACATATGTGTAAAAAAAACATATATTAAGGAATAGATCTCAACTCAACTCCTTCATATAGTTTTGGTGATTCAAAGAAAAGTGCTTTTTGTGAAAAATCTCAAATTTGTGCAAAATTTGTAAATTATTAAATTTCTATTTATGACATTGAATTGTAATTTTACTTCCATTTTATTACTTATTAAGTTGATTTACAATTGTAATAATATGTAAATAAGTCTAAAACATACAAGAAATTTAATATGTCTGTCAAAACAACCAGCGACTTGAAGGGCTCTGGGTAGCTCATTTCGCTTTGTATATTCTTATAAATGTAAAACATGATGGTTAATCATTAATGTCCAGGCCTATTTTATAGATCATGATCTTTTATTTTCAGAAAATTTAACGAGCAATTAACTTAATTTTACTGCCTGTAATAATGGCTTATTCTAATCAAGAATCAAAGTGCAGCTTTGGTATGTACTTGGATGATCCATGTCATGAACACAGACTCACCAGGAAGGTGGGTATGTATACCTTACATGAGCTGACAGATGAAACAAGGAAACTGCTATTGTGGAGAACAAAAGCAACTGTAATCAACCCAAATAGTGCTATTGTATGCTACCACCATGAAAAAATGTTTGTCATGCATTACCAACAAATGCAACGTAGCTGCCAAGATCCATGGAGAAATCATCGAAAGATGATTTCAAGTAAGTATCGGTACTAATATATTTATATTTCATAAAGAAGTTTATATTGTAAATTGTAACCTAAATTAGCTATTTAATTTTAATAGGGTAGGCTATATACTGTGCTACTGAATGCATATGTTTTGAATATTTTATACAAATAGCCTATAACCAAATGTTGAGGTTTTAAAATTATTTTCCAATGTGTTTAGAGTTTACATTACCCTACTTTATTTGCAGAATCACTACAAATTATTGACAAAGACATAGCAACTAGACTGAATCTGATACCAGGACAGAAACTTTGCTCAACATGCTTCTCTAGAGCCAAGACAATTGAAGATGAAAAAGACTCAGGTAGTGATGAATATGTTCCAGAAGAAATAGTTAAGGAGACATTTGATGAAACGTTAGATTCACTAGAATGCTCACTAGGGCGGCTCGTTTTTACACTTTTTTCGATATTTGATTTGGGGTAGTGCGGAAAAGTTGCGATTTGGAGAGAAAATAAAGTGTGTAAAATTTTTTTGATCTACGTCAATACCTTCCAGTGGCGGCGAGTCCTTAAAAATCGAAAAATAGGCCTAACGGGGTAGATTGGAAAATGGTTTTAAAGACTTACAAAATAAACAATAAAAATTTCAGCACAATCTGTTAATAACTTCCGGTGGCGTCTTAGCCGTTAAAATATCCAAAATATTGATTTAAAGCAAGTTTTAACAAGATGTTATACAAATGTTAATTCCAGTATATTTCTGTGCAAACAAACCTGAGAACACTATTATAAGCTTGAATAAATTAATAGCAGTCATTGAACAATGAACATTATATAAAAATGATATAAAAATTTTGTGTGTTTTTAGGCCTATTTTTCGATTTTTAAGGACTCGCCGCCACCGGAAGGTATTGACGTAGATCAAAAAAATTTTACACACTTTATTTTCTCGCCAAATCGCAACTTTTCCGCACTACCCCCAATCAAATATCGAAAAAAGTGTAAAAACGAGCCGCCCTAATGCTCACCCATTAAGTATGTAAGAGCAAGAGATCGAAAGTTTTACGCGAAAAAGAAACTAAAGCAAATTGAAACATCAACAAAATCAAAGCTGTCAAAAGTACTTCATATGAAGCCCAGCATTTTGGATGAGGAAGCAGAGAAACCTATAGAGAGTAAGGAAGAAAAGTGTTATCAGCATATGATAGAGGAACTGAAAGAAAAGTGTAAAACTAGTACCAGACAAGAAAAGATACAAATTCTAACACTCCTTCCAATTGGTAAAACCTGGTCCAGAGAAAGAATTATGAAAAAATTTGAAGTGTCAGCCAGAATGGTTAATGCTGTGAGGGCCTTAAAAAGAAAAGAAGGTATTCTTCCTATAATGAGAAATAAAAAGAGTAGCAAGGGTATAAGCGATGAAATAAAGGAAAGAGTGATAGAATTTTTCCAAAACAATGAATATACTAGAGAATGCACTGGTAAAAAAGACTACAAATCAATAAAAACACCACAAGGGAAGGTTCACAAGCAGAAAATACTGTTGTTGACAAATATCAGAGAATTATATACCCTTTACAAAAATAAATATCCAAATCAAAGTTTTTTGAACTGAGACCAAAATGGTGTATGGGTGTGGGGTAGTAAAGGATCACACAATGTATGCATTTGTGAAATACACCAGAACTTTAAACTTTTATGTGAATCACTCCCCGTCAAAGTAGAATTAAGAGAGTTACTAGGGAAAATAGTCTGCAACACTGAAACCAGAAACTGCATGATTAATAACTGCAAAACATGTCCTGGTTTAAATGAATTACGGGATTGGCTTCTTACCATTTTTGAAAACAATGATTATGACATGGATGATGAGGTTTCCTTTAAGCAGTGGCTTCATACAGACCATACCCAACTGGTCACAATGACAAAAAGTGTTTCGAATGTAGTAGAAGACATATGTGAAAGTGCAAAAAAGCTGAAAGTACACCATTTCATAGCGAAAGCCCAATCAAAATATTTGTCCGACTGTAAAGAAAACCTCAATGATTCTACAGCATTAATGCTTGTTGACTTCTCTGAAAACTATAGTTTTATAATTTAGGATGCCGTACAAGGGCATCACTGGGACAATACCCAGGCTACCTTGCATCCGGTAGTCTACTATCAAAAAGTTGATGGTGAACTAAAAGTTACAAATTTTTGTGTAATATCAGATTCACTTACACACAACACAACTGTAGTTCATTCTTTTTTATGTGAAGCCTTGAAATTACTTAAAAGTCAGAATCCTAAACTAAAACATATTTGTTACTTTAGCGATGGCGCAGCAAGTCAATATAAAAACTATAAAAACATCATTAATTCAGTGTTACATGAAAAAGATTTCCAACTAACATGTGAATGGAACTTTTTTGCCACCTCTCACGGAAAGAGCCCCTGTGATGGTGTTGGTGGCACCGTCAAAAGGTTAGTTGCCCAGGCAAGTCTACAAGCAACAAGTAAAGGTCACATCACCAATCCAAAAGAGATGTTCGATTGGTGCAAATCTAATATTAATGGTACCGCATACAATTTCTGTACATTGATTCAGCTAAAATTGAGGAAAATGCTAATTTACTTGAGTTAGAAAAAAGGTATTCCTTAATTAAGACAATCCCAGGAACAGGCATTAAACTGTACAAAATTTCTAGTGATGAAAATTTCTTTAACGTACAACTTTCCTTTCTCAATGCTACACAAGAAAATGTGGCTTACCAATATAAACCTGGTACATATGTGGCCTGTTTCTATGAAGGTGACTGGTTTGTTGGAAACATAGTTGAAGTGTGTGATACTGAGAAGGATGTATTAGTAAATTTCATGAAAAAGAATCCTTTTAAATGGCCTGAACAAGAGGACATTTGCTGGATTCCATTCCAACATGTTTTGTGTTCAATTGAACCACCTACAGTTGCTGGGAAAATGGGGAGACAGTACAAGTTATCAAATGATTGTTTATCTAAAATTGAGGAGTATTTTAAAAAAAGCCTAAGTAACTACAGACCTGTATCAAGCTGAATAATAAATTGCCAATTTATGGCTATGAGGCCATGGAGTGTTGAAGACAATCAGACTTAAAGCCCGAGTACAATAATAAATTCCTGAGTCAGTGTCTAAACATAAGAGTTATTAGCTATATATATATATATATATATTATATATATATATATATATATCCCCCTCCCCGCAGGCGGTCTTTCTGGGGTGGATCGCCCGCTGGCTCCTGCCTCCATGTGGCGAGGGGGGTCAGCCGCGGCTGGGGGCCCTGCCGGGTTCCCCGCCCGGTTGCAAAGTAGACTTTTAACATACCCTGCTATCCTACAGCCCCCTCTTTCCTGTCTTCCCCTCTTTCCCCTCTTCCTTGCCCCCTCTGTTTTTTTCTGCTTTCTCTTTTCACTTCGCGCGCCCCGTGGGCTGCCGGGGCTGATCGCTGGGGGTCTCGCTCCCATGGTCGGGGCCGGACTAAGTTGGCTGGTAGGGTGCCCGGGCCTGGGACCCTGGGGGGCCTTGGTCTTTGCTGCCGGCGGGGGAGAACTCTCGATGCTGCAAGGGCCCCTTTTGAAACGGGGGTATCCGCATGGGACGAGGCACCCATCCCCCGCCGGCGTGCGCTTGGTCCCCTTGGGCCCCGGGTAATCGGTTCCCCGCGGCCCCGGGCGCGAAACAACAATAAAATTTTTTGTATGGAAACATTTACAAATCTAAAGGACCTCGTTGACGACCCGGCTTGTGCATATGACCTCCCTCTGACTACCTCTTTGGACCGTGGGTCTGGTAAGGGCAGTCGGCAGCCCTCGCCCACCCCGTCTGCTCTTCTTGCCGACACCTCCTCTCCCTCTCTTCCCCAGGCTCGTGGCGCCGCTGCCCGACCCCCGCCAGTAGCGGATGGACCTGCAGTGGATCCCCCGACCCCTGGATCCCCCCATATTCCACGTCCCGATAGGGACCCACCTGCTTTTTCGCCCTCAGGTGGGAGGCCCGCGGCCCCGGTCGCCTCCCACTCCGGTCGGGCCTCATCGCCCCCGGCCCCCTCGGCCCCTGGGGGACGTGGGACCCGACGTCGCCGTCCGCCTTTCTCGTCTTCTCGCCGCCTCGAAGTTCCGGTGGTGTTTGGCCAGACGGCTTCACTCGGCCTTAGGACGATGGACAAGTTCCTCGTCCTCCGCCCCTCCTCCTCCAAGCCCCTCCCCACTAACCACGAACGCCTCTTTCGAGCGATCCATGGGAAGACGGGGACGGCGCGTTTTGACCTTCGGCCTCAGAGGGATGGCTCCATTTTGATAAGGTCGCGTTCCTCTGCCGAAACCTCCTCTCTGCTCGCTATCCCCGATGTCCTGGGCTGCGGGATCACGGTGACTCCCCACCCCCGCCTCAATCAGTGCCAGGGCACGATTTACGCTGCTCGTCTTCTACCCATCCCGGTGGAGGACCTCCAGACTGACCTCGCCTCCCAGGGTGTGGTGAGAATATACCGCTTTCCCGACAGATCGCGATCCCCAGCCGTCCCTTCTCCTCGCCTTCTCCTTACTTTTGACTCACTGGTGCCCCCCGTTTCGGTATTCTGGGGCTTTGGTGAGAGACGAGCATGCGAATTCTCGGTTCGGCCATACGTGCCAGATCCTACGCGCTGTTTTCAGTGCAATAGGTTTGGCCACGTGAGCAGTTCCTGCCGTCAGCCGGCCCCGTTGTGTGTGCGCTGCGGCGGCCCTCCCCACCCCTTGCCCTGTACTGCTCCGCCTTCCTGCACCAACTGTCATGGACCGCACCCTGCTTCATCCCGCTCTTGCCCGTCCTTCCTCTTTGAGAGGGAGGTTCGGGCCCTCTGTTCATCAGAATTTCTCAGCGCTCGGGAGGCGCGGGACCGGTTGCGTGGCCGCGAGGCCCGGCGTGGTACCTCGTACGCCGAGGCTCTCCGTCCCGGCCGCCGCCGGCCCAGACCCCGTCCTCACCGGCGGTTCCCGACGCGCCTCCACTCACCGTGTCCGCTACTCCCTGTCTATCCTCTGCCGCCCAGCGGACTCCCGCCGCGGCTCCCTGTACTACCAGCGCGTCCCCACGTGCTCCCTCCGCGAACGCCGATGCTTCGTCGGCAACCCCCCCTGCCCCTTCTACGCCCTCTCCACCGGCGCTTTCGGCCACCCCCATTCCGGACCGTGACCCGCCGTCGCCCATGCGGGCCGCACGACGGAGGGGAACGGGCCGCAAGCGCCGCGCCAATAGTGCCCCGAAAGGTTCGAGGCCATAGGCCTCGCATCACCTTCCTCTCCCAGACACAAACGCCCCCTTCGCCCTACCATCCCGGTGTCCTCACCGTCCCCGCTGCGCAACCGTTATGGACGCTCCCCCCTGGGGTCCCCGACGACCCTCGTGGTGGGGGCGGAGATACATCTCTCACCGGTTCGGTCGATGGACCCACTGGAGGGGGAACTCGCCCGCCTGGTCGGCGTGGGTGGGATGAGCACGCCCCGCGCGTGACCTACCCCACCTCTCTCCTTGACCTGCCTATCATCCGGGTGAGGTATCCTTTTCCACTCCCCCTTGTAGTCCAGCCTCCCCTGCACCTCCGGTGAAGGGAGGGGCCTTCTGGATACCCTCACATCCCCTTCTCTGCATCGCTCTCCCCCGGCGTCCGGGTGACTCCTCTTCAGGAGGATTTGCCGGCGTCAGTTTCCACATCGCCCCCCCGTCGGGGTGACCCTCGCCTTCGCCCACGTTCGGCGTCCCCCGTTGGGCCCCGGGGCTTTCCAATCCCCTTGTTAATCTCGGGCCGCCCGATCGGCCCACCCACCCCATAACCATCCGTTTCGCAGACTTTCCTACCCCTCCATATACTTCGCTCCTGCAGTGGAACATCCGCGGGCTCCTGGTAGGCCTCGAGAGTCTCTCTTCTCTCCTGGCCTCCAGGTGTCCGGCGTGTTTCTGCCTTCAGGAGACGATACTGGGCTCCCGTTCCCTCCCTCGAGTGTGGGTTCCCGGGGTTTTTTTACTGCGGGCTCCCTTCCCCGCCTCTCGATGGGGCGGGTAGGGGGGGCTCCGCGGTCTTCGTGCACCGCTCCGTCCCTTTCCGCCCCCTCCCGCTCCGTACTGTCTTGCAAGCTGTGGCCGTGCGCCTTTCTTTGTGGCGTCAGCTCACGGTCTGCTCTCTTTACCTCCCCTAACGTACGCCCTCCACCCGATTCTCTCCGTGACCTAATTCTGCAGCTTCCCCGCCCTTTCCTGCTTCTCGGGGACTTCAACAGTCGGGACCCGGCCTGGGGGGACGTTTGCTCCACCTTTCTCTCCGGGACCCTTCTCTCCCTTATGGACGAGCTAGAGTTCACCTTTCTGAACGATGGCTCCCCAACCTGCCTCCACTCGGCCCATGACAGTTTCACCTGTATTGATCTTTCCCTGGTTTCCCTCGATATCGTGACGGAGTTCACCTGGGAGGTCCTGCCGGATTCTTCCGGCAGTGACCATTTCCCTGTGTGTCTTACCCCAACCCGTCTCCTCCCCCCCACCTCTGTCCGCCCGCGCTGGCTGTTCGCCCGAGCGAAATGGGCCTCATACACGAGGTGCACGGCGATCTCGCCGTCCATTCCTGCCTTTCCCTCCGTTAGTGAGGCCCTCGCCTTCTCGAAAGCAAGATCCTCTCGGCTGCCACCAGTTGCATCCCCCGTACCTCAGGCTCCCCCAGGCCGCGCAGCGTCCCATGGTGGACCCCAGAGTGCTCCCGTGCCGTTCAGGAGCGGCGCCGTGCTGGCCGTCGCTTCTACCGGACCCGCCAGCCGGAGCATAAGATGGCGTTTCAGCGCCTGAAGGCAGTGGCCCGTCGGGTCTTGAAACTAGCCCGGCGTACCTCCTGGCGGAGTTACGTGTCCGGGATCTCCTCCTCGACCGCCCCCTCGACTGTTTGGCGCAAGGTGCGTAGCTTTGAGGGGACCCGTGTCCCCCCTCGACCCCCGGTGCTTCGGGTCGGGGACGACGAGTTCGTGTCCGATCCGGAGGCCGTCGCGAACGCACTCGCGGCGCACTTCGCAGCCATCTCCAGTTCCGATTCCCCCCACTCCCGCCGCGACCCACCGGAATTTCCACCTCATAGGGATGACCCCTATAATCACCTCTTCCACATGACAGAGCTTCGGGAGGCCCTCCGCCCCCGACGCTCCTCCGCCCCCGGCCCCGATAATATCCCCTATGACTTGTTACGGCACCTCCACCCCTCTGCTCTCAGCTTTCTACTGGACCTCTATAACCGGATTTGGTTGGAGGGTTCATTTCCGGACCGATGGCGTGAGTCCATCGTCGTCCCCATCCCGAAGCCCGATAAAGACCCCTCACTCCCGTCGAACTATCGCCCCATTTCCCTAACATGCTGTGCCTGCAAGGTGATGGAGGCGATGGTCGCCTCGCGGCTGTCCTTTACCTTGGAGGCGAGTGACCAGTACCCTGCTACCCAGGCTGGTTTCCGGCGCTTCCGGTCTACCACCGACCCCTCCTTCTCCTTAGCCATGACGTGCAGGAGGCTTTCTCCCGGCGTCAATTTGTACTCGCCGTCTTTTTCGACCTCCAGAAGGCCTACGATACTACCCGGCGGAGCGCGGTCTTCGACTGCTTACGCTCCCTGGGTTTCGTAGGCTTTCTCCCTTCCTTTATTTATAACTTCTTGTCCGCCCGTTCTTTCCGCGTCCGCATCGGTTCTGCCCTCTCTGACCGCTTTCCGTTGGAGGAGGGTGTCCCTCAGGGTAGTGTCCTTAGCGTCTTGTGTTTCTCACTCGTGATGAACACAGTCGCTACGGTCCTGCCTACATCCGTTCGTAGCTCCCTCTATGCCGATGACCTGGCTATCTATTGCTCTGGCCGCCTCCCGTCTTTGGCTGAACGTCGGCTCCAGCTAGCCATCAACGCGGTGGTTCGCTGGGCGTCCTCGGTTGGCTATGCTTTCTCACCCTCTAAGTCTTCCAGTATGCTTTTCCGTCCTCGGCGCCTCCGTCTGTCGCATACCTTCGCCCTTACCCTTGCCGGCACTCCTCTTCCCCTCGTCCCATCCGTTAGATTCCTGGGTATGACCCTCGACGGATTTTTCGGTTGGGTTCCACACCTTAGGCGGTTGCGGCAAACATCTCGCCGCACCCTCTCCCTTTTGGGTCATCTGTCCCACACGACCTGGGGGGCGGACAGGCGTACTCTGCTGCGCCTGTACACCTCCCTGGTGCAATCCCGTGTCGACTACGGCTGTGTGGTCTACAGCTCCGCCTCCTCTCCGGCACTCCGTATGCTGGATCCTCTTCTCCACCGTGGCCTTCGCCTGGCGTCGGGTGCCTTCCGCTCGTCCCCTGTCGCTAGTCTTCAGGTGGACTGTGGACACCCCCCTGCCCCTTCGCCGGGGCCTTCTCATGGCGAAGTGTTACCTTCGCATCTGCCGCCTTCCGATGTCCCTACTCTTCTCCGCGATCTCCCAGGCGCTACCCCGGCCTGACACGTGGCATTTCGCTGCCTCTCTGGCCGAGATTTTCTCGTCCCTGGGGATCCCCCCACCCTCTATTCTGCCGTTCTCCTTCGATCTGTCGCCCCCCTGGCGGACCACCCCTATCTGCCGTTGCCAGGCGCTCCGTGGCCTGCGTAAGGAGTCTCTTCCTGCCGTCCTCCGGTCTTCTTTTCTGGCCCATCTTCCCGTCCATTCGGACGACGTTCCCGTCTACACCGACGGCTCGCGCTCCCCTGCAGGTGTCGCGGCCGCCGTCTTCTCTCCGTCATTGTCACCTACCTCCCGGGGTATCCCCCTGCCGGTTCAGGCCTCCATCTTTTCCGCGGAGCTCTTTGCCCTTCTGGAAGCCCTCCGTCTGGTATCGGGTTGTTCGCGGTCCTCCTGTACCATTTTTTCGGACTCGCTGAGCGCCCTTCAGGCGCTCGAGCGCTATAATTCCCCGGACCCCCTCGTACGCCTTATTCAACAGGAGTACCATGTCCTGCACACCGTTCACCGGATCCGGGTCACCTTCTGCTGGGTTCCCGCCCATGTTGGTGTTTCCGGTAATGAGGCGGCGGACCGCATAGCCCGGTCCGCCGCCTCGCTGCCTCCCCTCCCCCGCCCGCTCCCCTTCTCAGACTATGTGCAGGTCTTTCGTTCCTTTTACGACCGCATGTGGCAACAGTCCTGGGACGATGCCACCGGAAATAAACTCTGGTCCATCCGCCCCCGTCTGTCATATTGGGTGTCCTCTTTCCACCGCTCCAGACACAAAGAGGTCGTCCTTGCGCGGCTTCGCATCGGCCATACGCGCCTCACGCACGGTTATCTTATGTTCCGGCAGGAGGCTCCTCGTTGCGCCTCCTGCCAGTCGCCCCTCACCGTCTCTCACATCCTTGTGGAATGCCCCACCCTGTCGTCAGTACGTCGTCGCGCCTTCCCGTTCCTTTCTGATTTCCCCCTCCCCGAACGTTTACGCCTTATGCTCGCTGAGAGCCCTCTCTTCTCGCTTGACCGTCTTTTCCTCTTCCTCTCCCAATCTCGCATCCTATCTGAGCTTTAGGTGACTTCTCACCTGTAGTCCGCTGTTCTCCCTTTTCTAGTGCCTTTTCTCCGTCTCCGTTTCTCTTTCTCGTATTCCGCCTCGCCATGATATCCGCTACCATATAGCGGGAAGTGGCGGTAAACGCCCCAATACAAAAAAATAATATATATAATATATATATATATATATATATATATTATATATATATATATATATAAGTTTACATAAAACAACACATTAAAAAAAAAATGAACTTATAGCCAATAATTCACATGCTTAAAAACTCAGGAATTCATTATTATATATAGCTAAGTACTGTACACTTGTATTAAGGGAAGTAATACAACAAAGCTACTTAAATTTAAGGTTTTGTACTGAAAATGGTGGTTACTGCTAGTTTATCTGTACTAACTGCATAATTTAAATTACTAGGAAGTGCTTGCTTAAAGAGCAGTAGAACACGGTTCTACATGATTTACTTAGGCAGATCCAAGTATTGAGCCTACAAGCTGGTCCATCTGTTGTGTTAACTGCAAATGTAGTAATAATCTAGGTATATATTATGTCTTTTTTATGAGTAAAACTTATTTAGATAATTTAACATTTGTGAATTAACTTACCAAGTAATAAAATGGAAGTAAAATTACAATTCAATGTTGTAAAAAGAAATTTAAACATTTCAAAATTTTGAAAAAATTCAGAATTTTTCACAAAAAGTACTTTTCTTTGAATAGCCAAAACTATATGAAGGAGTTGAGTTGAGATCTATTCCTTAATATATGTTTTTGTACACATATGTATCTTTCTTTTATATAATATTATATATATATGTGTATATATAATATATATATATATATGTGTATATATAATATATATATATGTATATATAATATCGAGTGTTCGGTGTTACCAAGTGAATAAGTGGTTTTTGTTCAAGTGTCTTTAAAAAAAAAAAAAAAAAAGTGTTTGGTGCATTCTTAACTAAATTACTTCGTGTTACTAATCATTCATTAACGAATATATTTCATTTATTGAATTTATTCATTACTATATTACTTGACTAAACCAAGGCTATTGCCTTGTTTGTTCCCGAATCTATTGCTACACGAGGTTTCATAAGGTTGAAATTCCCTTGGTTTGCCTTTGTTGTTTTTCAAATCTATCAGCAACGTGGTTTCTTAAGGTTCATTTTTCCTTCACACACTACCTGATCTCCAAAAGGGTCACCTACCGTGGGAAAAAAGGGATTAAGTCATAAACAACGGGCAGATAAGTTTCATTTAATACCTTTTCTTTAACATTTCTTTCGTCAGTAGCTTAATTATATATTCATTTAGCATAAAATTGTGTTACAAGAACCTGTTTCTGCGTTTCAAGAACAATTTTGCGGGTTTTCGCAGGTGACGGCACAATAAGCACGCGGTAGACCTACGTTGTAATGTATTAATTTCCAAATGCTTGTTTTGTGTTTTTTTGTTTTTTAACTATTAAAAGCATGGCATCCCCGTCAAGTACTTGCAGTCGCTGTGAAGAGAAATTTGCCGCTTACGCGTTTACAATGGCTAATAATAATGAACAGTTAGTTTGCAGGTGGTGCTCAAGCATGGAAGTCCTGAGGAACGAATTAGACCATGAGAGGGAGGCCAGGGTGAGGCTTCAAGAAAGCGTGATGCTTCTGACGGCAAAATTGGATTCCCTTGAGACTCCAGTTACGACCCCTCCTGCCTCAGTTTCTACTAATAATATAAATAGTATTAATAGCCCTCTCTCTTCCCCTAGTTCCCAACCTTTCGTTGGAGTGTGAAATGGAGCCCCATTGCGAAAAGCAAAGACTTGTCTACCAGTAATAACAAGCAATAAGTTTTCTGTTTTAGGTTTCGAAGATGCTGATGAACCGGAAATACGACTCGTTGGCGATTCCATTGTTCGAGGGCAGCTCGAGGAATTCTGTGGGAGAAACCCTCGTCGTAGGCGCCATTACTGCTACCCTGGTGTAAGGGTGGAGGATATAACTAATAGTGTTGACCATTTTACAGACGGTACCGCCGAGGACACAACGTATGTTATTCATGTCGGTACTAATAACGTTTTAAATTCTAGATGGGAAGAACTGCTGGCTAGGTACAGGGACTTAATAGAGCGACTAAAGGAGAAAACTAATAAGATTGTCTTAACAGGTATACTTCCTCAAATTATCTAACGTAACGATTTCTACAGCAAGGCGACCTATATTAACAATAACCTAAAGTCTCTTTGCCAACAGGAAGGAGTGCATTATGCGAATTTTTGCAACAGTTTCTACAGCAGGAGGGACTTGTTCCTCGAAGATGGACTTCATCTTAATGACGTAGGAGCTGCGCGTTTAGGAAGACTATTTCATAATACTGTCTCTTCTTTTCAGGCTGCCGTAACTCGAACGGTCCCAGCGTAAATTCTACAAATTTCCCCTGCGCTCGCGAAGGTGTCGTAATTACAAACAATTTGAAGGTTCTATCCTTAAATGCTCGTAGCCTACAAAATAAAATTAAGTAATTTTTTTCTTTAATCGCTTGTAAAGACTATGATTTAATTGCGATAAACGAATCGTGGCTTAGCACTGAAACACGTGACTTTGTAGGGGAGTATCAAATTAAAGGTTATAGACATTTTGTTAAAAACAGAATAGGTAGGCGAGGAGGCGGTGTTATGTTGTATATCAAAGATAATATTGCGAACGTTATAGAAGTAAAGCACTCAATTCCAGAACCGATAGATGCGACTATAGCAGAACTTAAATTAAACAACTTCAAACTTCTTGTTGCGGTTATATATAGGCCCCCAAATCAAACAGCTGATACGGACGAAGCGTTATATCGTGAACTAAAGAGAATAATCGGTAGTGAGCAGGCTTTAGTTATGGGTGACTTTAATTGCGCCAATGTGAATTACGATACAATGCAGGGAGACGCGGAAGGTAATCGTTTAGTTAATTTTCTCGAGGATAGCTTTCTTAGTCAAAAGGTTGGGGAACCTACGAGGTTGGACAGTATTTTAGATTTAGTAATAACTACGGATGATAGGCTAATTACTGATATTCAAGTAATAGAACCATTAAGCAATAGCAATCACAATATGGTAGAGTTTGTCCTCTCAGTAAGTCACTCGAAACCAATTAACTCGACCAAAATTCCTAACTTCCAGCACGCAGACTTTTGTAAATTTCGAGATAAATTGTCACATGTCAATTGGGAAAACGTGATAGGGAACTCCAACGCAAAACTAATGTGGGAATCGTTCGAAACAGTATTTAGGACTATAAATGAGGAATGCGTACCGTACAAAATTAAGCGTGCGAAAGTAAACAACAAGCCCTTGTGGTTTACTTCTAGAGTAAGAGACATTATAAAGAGTAGAGATAGGGCTTATAGGCAACATAAGTGCGATAAAGACAATTTGTTGTTACGAAACAACTACATACCTCTGAGGCGTGAAGCGCCTTCTATAGTAAAAACTGACGTAAAAAATTCGTTTAGCAAGGTAGCCATTTCCTTGTTTTCAGAAACTAGATCTCCGTTTACATTTTTCAAAGGCCCTAAGATACTTTTTACAGGATTTCTATTATTGACGTATTGAAAGAATCGCTTGGGGTTTTCTTTACCGTCACGAGCTATGGAGATTTCAAATTCGCGCTTGGACTTTTTTATTACACTTTTCGCTTCACGCCTTAGAGATATGTAGTTGCTTCGTAACCACAGACTGTCTTTATCGCACTTATATAGCCTATAAGCCCTATCTCTACTCTTTATAATGTCTCCTACTCTACAAGTAAACCACAAGGGCTTGTTGTTTACTTTCGCACGCTTAATTTTGTACGGTACACATTCCTCATTTATAGTCCTAAATACCGTTTCGAACGATTCCCACATTAGTTTTGCGTTGGAGTTCCCCATTACGTTTTCCCAATAGACGTGTGAAAATTTATTTCGAAATTTACTAAAGTCTGCGTGCTGGAAGTTAGGAATTTTAGTCGAGTTAGTTGGTTTCGAGTGACTTACTGAGAGGACAAACTCTACCATATTGTGATCGCTATTGCTTAAAGGTTCTATTACTTGAAGATCAGTAATTAGCCTATCATCTGTAGTTATTACTAATATATATATATATATATATATATATATATATAACTGCAAACACGCAGTATAATTAACGTAAAGAACGACGCTTGTATAGGAGATATTCCGCGCAAGATGAGAGAGAGAGAACGAAACAAATGAAAAAATGAGGTAACCACCCGGGAATCGAACCCGGGATCTTCCGATTGCCGGTCAGATATGATAACCATTACACCATGGGCCTCACTCATTCAAATGCCGTAATTCTTCTACATACGCGCAGAAACCAATGCCCCAAGGGGGCACCTCCCGCATGCCGTAACATTATATACATTTAACTGCAAACACGCAGTATAATTAACGTAAAGAACGACGCTTGTATAGGAGATATTCCGCGCAAGATGAGAGAGAGAGAACGAAACAAATGATCCCGGGTTCGATTCCCGGGTGGTTACCTCATTTTTCATTTGTTTCGTTCTCTCTCTCATCTTGCGCGGAATATATCTCCTATACAAGCGTCGTTCTTTACGATATGTATATATATATATATAATATATATATATATATATATATATATATATATAATTATATATACAAATTGCTTAATAACAATTTAAAATAAACTTAAAAAATTATAAAGTGGCTAAGAAAATGTAAAACATTAAAACTAAAAGGTAAATAAATGTAAAGTTAAAAAGTTAAAATTATAAAAAAGTAAAAGCATTAAAACTGAAACGTCGACGATATTTTGTGTATCTGGCCCATGAATCGTGACCTGGATAACTTCCTCCTTCAGTTAAATGATCAAGTGCCCTCCATTAAGTTTACTTTAGAAGTGGAACAAGACAATTCAATCCCATTTTTGGATGTGCGTGTACATAGGGAAAACCCAGGTTTTAAGTTTAGTATCTATCAAAAAAAAAAAAAAACAATTTGTCCTACGTACACTTTTACTCGGGACATGACACCCCCACTAAGAAAGCCATTTTTTCTTCAATGTTTCTCCGCGCCCTTAGGATCGCCAGTCCGGAATACATCGATGCCGAATTAGAAAAAATCAACGGTATTGGAAGTGATCTGTGTTATCCATCTGCGTTTATGGAATCTTGTCTGAACAAGGCAAAACGAACTTTCTATCGTGTCAATAATAACACTCGTACTTTGTCAAAAAATATTTTAGCACTTCCATTTTTCCCGGGCTTTTTAGGCATTGCTAATGTACTTAAGCTTTTGGATATTAATGTAGTATTTTCATATAACAATATTGTGAAAAATATCATAGTAAAAAATAGCCCTACCAATAATTCAGGCATTATCTATAAAATTGGTTGTAAACAATGTGATTCCTTTTATATAGGTCAGACGGGAAAGGATTTGCACACACGTATAAAACAGCATCAATATTCCGTTAGAACAGGACAGTTGTCCAGTGCCCTTTTTATCCATTTGTCAGAGTTATCCCACTGTATTGATTGGAATAATGCTTCAGTTTTATTTCACTCTAGCAACATTGTTAATAGAAATAGTCTTGAGTCTGCCATTATCCAACTTACAAATAACTTCAACATAAGCAAAGGTCTTTTTCAACTCGATCCTGTTGTTTTGAATTCCTTTTATTTTTCAATTTTTATATACAAAAAGGGCAGAGGGCTAAAACCCGGGCACATTTCCAGTATAAATTTGTATATATTTTTTTTTTATCTATAACATTAGTTGGAAACAATTCATTTAATCTTGTGCTAAAAATCGATAGTTTTTCCTTATAAATTTGTGTGCCCCTCCCACAATCCTTTAATTTTATTTCTCCGTTTATTGTGTATATATATATACACACATATATATTTTTTTTCTGTAACCTATATATAGGCTGTAACTCTTTATGTACTTCAGTGTTTCTGAGGATGTCATTAGACGAAAGCGCTTGAGCACCATTCTGTGTTTCCTTTCCTTCGTGGATTTATTCATCATATATACGTATATGTATGTATATGTATATATGTTATAATGTTATAATGTTTCAGTCCAACAAAGACCCTAGAATCCACTCATGGCTGGTCTACCTAACTGTGTTCGTAATTGTGTATTGTGTATGTCCTCCGTGCTGGCGGACGGGACCTACAATTTTACGTGGGTTCCGAACCACAAGAACATAAGAAATTTATGTAAAAACTGCCTGTACATTGGCAACGACCAATTTTTACGAAACTAAATAATTATCAATTTAAAACTAATTAATTATCGATTTAAAACTAAAGATAGAATCTCTGGATCCAGAGGATCAAGTCATAATAGACTACTATCCACAAATATGTTACACCCTATATCTGTTTATAATCGACATGCAAATATATCAGATCCAAAGGATCCAGTCAATTTCATTACGGTATCCATCAAACCAAAAATAAGTCACGATCCATGTCGATTGCGGACGAAGTCAAAATTTACCACCACATACATTACAATATATATATACATAAGAGGAAAAGTGTAGGTGTGGCTGTAAAGACTGTACAGTAATGTAGAAATGTGTGTGCCCCCATTTTGGGTCTCCCATTTAAAGGTGTTTGTGGGGCAAGTGAAGATCATGAGTTTTTCAATACCTCACAGTACTATGGGGGGCACCGCTCGGCAGAGGAATCTCTTTAAATGGGGTGTGTAAGGACAGAGAGTATCCTCTAACCCAAGATGCTGCCTCCCTATATCCCACAACACTTGTGTTGAGCTGTGGGATCTATCACCACAAAGCCTTAATTTTACTACCTTAAACTATACCCAATCTATCAACATATGCGTCTAATCGATTTTTAAACATGTTTATAGACGTGCTACTAATTACTTCTACCGGCAAACTATTCCAGCTATTTACTATTCTATGCGTAATAACGTTTTTGGCAACTGCTGTCTCGAACCTTCTACTTGTCAACTTACACCCGTTATTTCTAGTCCTATTATATTGAGATATTTCGAGAAAGCTATCTCTATCTACGTTATCGAACCCATTCATAATTTTGAAAACCTGGGTTAGATCACCCCTTAGCCTCCTAGTCTCGAGTGCAGTCAATTTTAACTCCTTAAGCCTATCCTCGTACGACTTTGACCTAAGCGACGGAATCATCTTAGTTGCTCATCTTTGCACTCTCGATTTTGTCTATATCTTTGCGCATATGCGGATTCCAAAATTGGATTGCGTACTCCAAATGGGGTCTAACTAATGATTTATAAAGAGCAACTATAATATCGCGCGATTTGTACTCAAAATTCCGAGCTATAAAACCTAACGCTTTGTTCGCTTTATTGACCGCTGCTGTACTTTGTTTCGCTACTTTTAAATCACCAGTGACTATAACTCCTAAATCTTTTTCCTGCTCTACGCTTGTTAACTCTTTCCCTGACATACTATACGCAAAATTACCGTTACGCGAACCTATATGTAAAATTTTGCACTTATGACGTTAAATCTCATTTGCCATGTGACTGACCAATCAATGATTTTATTCAGATCTTCCTGGATTTTACCTCTACCTTCTTCGTTAATCGCCCTACCACCCAGCTTCGTGTCATCCGCAAACTTTGAAACTGTACTGACTAGGCCGACATCTAAATCGTTAATATACTGTATATAAGAAAAAGCAAGGGGGCCAATGCAGAACCCTGAGGAACGTGTCTCTCTATACACCAACATACAGACATAGTATTATACTTAAATGCACTTGTGGTTGTACTTGTACAAATACTGTATGCTACCGTCTACGAGTATTTCAAGTTTTCAATGTCTTTTTTGCCATTAGTCATATGCATCATACAATAAAAATTCAATTACGTAAAAGATATGTTTTACTGTTATTAAATTTTGAAAAATTGAATAATGAATAGGCTAGATACGATGAGCATAAATAGGGTAAATACATTTTAGGCAAATTTTAGGGCCGGTACAACTAGAGGTCCCGGGCCGGTTTCAGTGACCCAATCCGCCCCTGCCTATGTGTATGGTCCTTAATCAGGGCTTGTATTTCCCTGTCGATACCCTCCAGTTTTTCTTGTATTCCTTCCCGGCAGTTGGTTAACTTCACCTCCACTCTCTTTCTTTTGCGGAATATTCTTCTCTTTTGCCTCTCTTGCAGCTCCTCTTTCCTTTTGGCTGTGATTTCGGAGCATATTTTTCTAAAATTCTCAGGTTTTTTTTTCCAGGGTTGTTAGAATTTCTTCAGTTGTTTTATTCTATAAAACTGTTCTCCACTCTATTTGGGTCATGTGCGATCTGATTGCTTCCCAATTTATAGTCTTTAAGTTCAAGTTAAAAGCCACAAATTTGCTTCTTTCCTCAATATGTGTATTGTCTTTTAATGTTGTCGTCATATATGTTGATATCTCGATTAAGTTGTGGTCTGAGATAATGGTTGGGGTTATTTTATTCTTATATCAGCAATCACGTTCGTGTTATTCGTGAATACCAGATCTAGGTAGTTATTTTTTCTGGTATTTTCTGTTATCTCCTGTGTCAACATATAAACTCATGTGAAAAATGCTCTGTATGATTTGGTCCACAATTAACCCACCCCTTATATCTCCAGTCTAACTATAGAGTAGATTAAGTCTAGCCTTGTAGGGGTCAGCCTAGAGATTCCAGAAATGGTCCAGAGTGGGCAGATAAATTGAGGTCCACAGTAGGATTCCTCACCAAGTTAGGTTAGGGCAATCTACCTTCACCTTTGTTAAGCTATGAGTTGATGCTAGGTCTTAGACCACAATGTAGGCCTAATTTGTCTGACCCAGCTTAATTTAATGCTTTTACTTTTAACTGGGTTAAAAACACAATTAGTCACTTACTGCTAGTTATTAGAGAGTCCCTTTTCCCGTCTTGTTTAATTGTTAAGAGCGTACTTGCTGGTGGGGATCTTTTTTCGGTGTCTGTTCTTCTCCCTTCTCTCGTTCCGTCTTCTTGCCCCGTTCCTCGTTTTCGTACTCCCTTGTCTCCTTTTCGCGGGGCTTTTTCCACCAGCGTCTCCTTCGTCTTTTTGTGGTTGGTTGATCGGTAATGTATATCTATTACCGAGCACGCTCTTGTCACACAGTATATAAATACTAGTGTGGAGAATAACTCTGGTGAGCAACCAATTGGTTTCATCCACCCAGTTATTGACATAAAAGGAATTTAATAATTGTTAGATTAACTACCTACCTACTCAGTGAACCATTTTCGTTACCTCCCAACTACCCACTCATCAGTTTTCCATATACTGGGGGCCCCGGGAGATAAAAATTTTGGTGTCATTGTCACCAATTTTTATGTCTGAGTGTAGACTAGCTAACTATTTGACTGTAAATGCCTGTTAATCTGATTAACAGTGACTATCCTCACCTTCTCATGGAGAAGGTGTAGCATTTAATTAGAAGAGAAAATATACATCCATAGGATGAAACTGTCTATGGTCTTTACCATAAGAAGAGAAAAAGTGAAAGTTAGAAGATAAAATTACAATTCCCCAGCACCTATTTTTTGTTGTAAAACTAGTCGCGCCTTTAATGCTGTTTGTCGCTGAGGTCTTGTGTCTGTCAATGTTGTAGTAGGATGCGTTACCACTCCTACTGTCAAAGGAATAGTTACTGGAAGTTCAGTGTCTCCAGTTGTTACTGTCAGTGGAGAAGGTTCTCCAAAGTCCATTGTTTTGGGTCCAGACTCTAAAGGGTACAAAAGAGAAATGTCTCTTGTTGTGTCACCCGTTGAAGTCCTTAATTTGACCACTCTTGTTACCCCGTCTGCCCCTGGTCTGAGTTCTAAAACTATAGCCAGAGGCCAGTATTGTCTTGGAGTACTGTCATGTATGAGAACAAGGTCCCCTACCTTAATTGTGTCAGACCAATCCTTCTTAGTCATTTGTTTATGTCTCTCCCTTCAACCCATCAAGTACTCAGTTTTCCACTGTTTAATAAAATGAGCTTTAACTCTAGTTAAGTGTTGTAACTTAGTCTGGAGTTCATCGTGTCGTTGAGTCCAGTTTGGGTCTTCTGAAGAGTCTATATTGTAGTCCGGCAGGAGACTAACTTGTTCTCCCCGAATCAAATGATTTGGAGTTAATGGTTCCGGGTCATTCATGTTGTCACTCACATAAGTGAGTGGTCTATTGTTGATGATGTTCTCAATCTCAGCCAGGAGAGTGAGCAACTCAAATAAGTGTATCTGTTTTTTACCAATTGCTTTCTTCAAGCAATTCTTTACTGTTTGTATATTCCTCTCCCAGATAGAACCATACCAAGGAGAGGCAACTGGAATATACTTCCACTTTATGTTTGAATTTTGTATATATAATTGTGTGAGTTCGTTGCTTAACAAGTCGTTGATGACTTGTTCACCAGCCTTGAAATATGTAGCATTGTCAGTCCAAACTGTCTTGGGTACTGAATGTCGTGCACAGAATCTCTTAAAGACAGCAACAAAAGATTCTGCTGTAAGGTCCTCCACAACATCCAGATAAACAGCTCGTGAGGCAGCACATGTAAACAGTACAATGTACATTTTTTGTTCAGTGTCAACCACCCCTACAGTCAATGCTCCTGTATAGTCAATGCCCACAGTCTCAAAGGGTCTGTTGAGAGTAACTCTCTCCTCTGGCAAAGCAGGAGGATTTGGTTTCCTATAGGGCCTAGCATGAATACGCCTACATGTGACACACTCACTCAGGACTGTTTTAACAGTGATCCTTCCCTTGGGTATCCAATAAGTTTTTCTTAATGTAGTTAGTGTCTGTGGTACCCCCATATGATATACATCATTGTGTGTTTTTCTGATGATTAATGTTGTCAAATAGCTAAATCTAGGTAAAAGGATTGGATGTTTGCTTTTGTATGACAGTTTTGATTTGTCTAATCTCCCTTTACACCTTAGAAGGCCTTCCTCATCTCTGAACAAGTTTAGATCCACAACTACTGATGGTACAGGTTCTTTTGTTTGTTTCCCATTAGTCAAGAATTCTAACTCTTTATTGTACTCCGTTTGTTGTGCATGCCCTATCCAGTACTTGGTTGCAACTTCTGTATAATTATGATTGTTTTTATTTAGCTGTTTGTTTATTGTAGTTAAACAGTTGTGAGCAAACCTCAAACAGTAGGCTGTGACCCTGACAAGTTTACTGAAATCAGAATAAGGTTCATAATTAGTGATTGGTTCAACCTTTTCATTTGAAAAGATTAAATTTAATGTCAAGTTAACTTGTTCCACAGGCCATTGGTCTGTATTACAGAGCCACTTAGGTCCCATGAACCAAGTTTTGTTTGACTTCAACAACTTGTAGGATAAACCTCTGGTCAGAAAGTCTGCTGGATTTTGTTTAGTTGGAACATAGTGAAAGTTTACTTGTAGGCTTTCATTAGCTTCAGCTATTTCTTTTAGCCTATTTCTTACAAAGATATTCTTACTATTAATGCTATCATTCCGTATCCAGGCAAGACAAATCTGACTGTCAAGCCAGATGTGGATATCAGTTATGTTCACATCATGGTAAGCATCCTTAAGCAATGAAATGGTTTTAATGGCTAATGCAGCCGCCAATAGTTCCAATTGAGGTATGGTTCGGGTAGGTTTGAGAGGTGCAACTTTCCCTTTTGCATAAATTAGATGACTTTCTGTAGGACTTACAAGATACGCACAGCACCCATAAGCTTGTGTGCTTGCATCAGCAAACACATGAAGTCTCTGGGGCTTATCCCTAAACCCACAGCACCTTTGAATTTTAATGTTCTGCACTTTTGTTAAATCAGCAGCTAACTTCTTCCAAGATTTTTGATCTTCATTTGTTATTGGATCATCCCACCCAACATTTGTCCTCCAAATTTCTTGGAGGAGAATCCTTGATTTTATTGTTGAAGGCAGGAATAGACCCATGGGATCAAACATTTTGGAAGCCTCTGATAATATTTGTCTTTTAGTATTTGCTTCCTCATCAAGTTTAAAACCTTTAGTACAGATTGAATTATGACTGTTAGAAGTTGCATCCAAATACCAGTTCATACCTAAAGTTTTAACTCTGTCTGATGGCTCAGTAAGACCATTATTATCCTTTAAAATCTTTTTGTTTAAATCCTCATCATTTGAAATCCACTCTCTAAGTTCAAAGTTACCTTGTTGCATAATGTTTTAAGAGTGTTCATAGACTTCAGATAATTCAGATTTTGTTGTTGTTGAGCCTATTAGATTGTCTACGTAAAAATGTTCCTTAAGGAAGTTCAATGTTAAAGAGTTATTAAACTGGTTCAAATGATGTCCAATTGTCAATGCTAATAGGCTAGGTGAGCAATTGGCTCCAAACAACACAACATTAAATCTATAGGTTATGAACCTTTATTCAAATCAAATGGATCCTTGAACCATAAGAACCTAAGTTGGTTCTTATCATATTCATTTTTAAGATTTATTCTCAAAAATGCCTTTGAAATGTCACTTTGTACGGCATATTATCTAACCTGAACCTCAGTAAGATCTTCACAAGGTCAGAAATGAGATTAGGACCCTCAATCAGGCAATCATTCAAACTGTGTTTATCACTGTCTTTGAGGCTACAGTTATATACTACTCTGAGTTTTGTTGTTGGGGCATCTTGTCGATAAACCCCCCTGTGGGTTAAATAATGACAACCATCTTTTTAAAAGGGTTATTTGTTACTTCTTCAATGAAGCCTTTCTGTAGCTGTTCTTTGAAGACATCATTATACATTTGAATATTATTATCTTGTTTGAGTTTTTTCATTACTTTATATAAATGTCCTTTAGCTACTTTGAGATTATCTCTTAAAGTTGGACAATTTATTTTCCAAGGTAACTCAACAAAATAACTATTGTCTTTGCACTGAATGTGTCTTCAAATCTTTCTACCATTAACTGATCTTCTGAAGTTTGATTTGTGTCATGTATACCCACAGATTCTAGCAACCATAAAGTTTGAATTGCCTCATCCAGAGTTTCATTTGATAGTGATGAATTAATGTTCTCAGTTGATATAATATTATTCAGTGTTGCTATTCTTACAGGTGTATGTAGGACTGAGTTGAGGCACATAGTATTTGTTAGTCATGAACTATTTTGGTTTAGGTCTAGGTTGTATTTGGATAGGTCACCCAAAGGGGCTATCCCTGATATAGTCTGATAAGCTATACCATTACCTATCTTTACTATGCCCTTATGAATAAGATTAATATAATCTGCCCCTATTAACATTTCAATGTTAGCTACTGTGTTGTTTGTGATATGTCTATCAGCTATTTTGTAGTGTTTTCCCAAATGATTTATGGTTTGTTCTAGTTTGGGTATAACCAGTTTGTTTTGTCCTACTTTAGAAATAATAACTGCTTCAATTTTCTCTAATTTATTTTCTAAATGTAGTTCCAGGTCAATTGTCTTATAGCTATTTTTGTCCGAGTTATCCTTAACAAAGGATGCAATATTGAGTTTTTGTTCATTCGGGTTTGGTGTCAAACCCAATTTATTAACTACATTTTGCGAAACAAATGTTTGTTGAGAACAACAGTCTATAAGACATCTCACTGGAGTGGTGCTACCCTCACTATTCACTAAGTCCAAAGTAATAGTTGGTAAAAGAATCTCTGTGTTTCTTGTTACGTTGTTTGAACAAACAGAATGTCCCATGAAAGTGGTATTTTCTTGATTACCTTTGTTTGGTGGAGGTATCTTTTGAGTTTGAGTACTATTGTTTGGACACTTTGGTGAATCACACATTGATGAGACATGGCGTAAACTTTTACAAAACTTACACTTGAATCTTAACCTAGATTTACAGTCTTTCTTATAATGTCCCTGGCCAGTACACTTTTTACATACAGTAGGTTCAACTGTTCACATCTTTTAGCTCTTGAGTTAAAGTCTGAATATTTGTCACACCCAGTACTACTGTGCTCATCACTTGCACAAAATTTGCAATATAGTGTGTAAGTTGAGGCAGCAGTTACATTAAAGTTCTGTAATGTAGGTGTTCGTGTATTACAGTTGGTCACATTTGATTCTACAGTATCAAGTTTTGTCTGTTTGGCTGAGCTAGTTGGTCTCTGGGGACAGTCTTTGGTTTATCCATAGTCTGGGTCTTATTTTGTGTTGCAATATTTCTCAGTTTGTAATTAGTTAGGAGAGTTGGAAAGTGTTTTCTGATATTTTCAAGAGTAGGATAATTTTCTCCCGTCTTTAGAACTAAAACATCTTAACCCTCAAAGGAAGGCACCTAAGAATTATGCCTTGTATAATCCAAGATGAAGCTTTAACATCTATCTCATTGCTAACCAGTGTCCTATAATAGCTTCTAATTTTGAATAAAATTTTTCCATATCACTATGGTTATCTTTTATGGGTGCAAAATCAATAATTTGTTGAGATAATTCAAATACAATCTCATCTTTATTAATGTAATTACGTTTTAAGAGATCAATAGCTACTTCATATGAATTCCCTACGGCTGGTAAATAGGCTATCAGGTTATAGGCTGGGCCTTTAAGGAAACTAGTTAAGTAGCTAAACTTATCAACAGTTGAAATATAAGGTTTATTACCTATTAAACACTCAAATTTTTCAATGAAAGATGGGAATTGTACCGTGTCCCCTTCAAATGTTGGTACTAGCAAAGTGGGTAAAGTAGCCCTAAATTCTTGTGACAGGATTTGGCATGCCACTTAAATTTGGTTGAAAGTTAGCTCTCCTTTGATTAAAATCAGAAGTAGGTTTATGTGGTGTTAAGTCGGTCAAACGAGACTGTAGTCTCCTTATTTGCTGTTCAATTGAGATTACCTGAACATCATTATCAGCGTAAAGGTCTATCAATTGTTCTTCAGCCATTTCGGATTCAACTAACTCTGAAATACTCTCATCAATGGCTATTATTTCCTTCTTTTTAGTTTCCAATTTAAGAATTACACACTCTAAATCTTCCTTACCTGGTTGTGTAATATTGTTAAAAGTGTTCACGGCCTTTGTAACAGCACCCAACTTTCCCCCCCTTTTCTTTTTTAACTTTTTCAATTCCTCACTGTCCATGTTTAAGTCAAAATTGTTTAGCTGGGGATCGTAATGAAATAGAGGACAAGAAGAAATTACCAGAGAAGAGAGATCACAGACAAAACAGTCAAGTTTTAAATTTGGTTTAATCCCCCCCCAAGTACTTATGTGTCACTCAGGTCTAAGCTTATAAGAGAATGAGACTCCTTAAATGTAAATGTTTCCTAGTTAGGCCCTAGGTTGTAGACCTAATTAGGCTTGATTAGGTTAGGCTTAGGCTAGACCATTTAGCCTAATTCTGCAATTTTTGTTAAGTAAGGTTAAGGTTTGTAAATTCCCCACGCACGGACCACCAATGTGAAAAATGCTCTGTATGATTTGGTCCACAATTAACCCACCCCTTATATCTCCAGTCTAACTATAGAGTAGATTAAGTCTAGCCTTGTAGGGGTCAGCCTAGAGATTCCGGAAATGGTCCAGAGCGGGCAGATAAATTGAGGTCCACAGTAGGATTCCTCACCAAGTTAGGTTAGGGCAATCTACCTTCACCTTTGTTAAGCTATGAGTTGATGCTAGGTCTTAGACCACAATGTAGGCCTAATTTGTCTGACCCAGCTTAATTTAATGCTTTTACTTTTAACTGGGTTAAAAACACAATTAGTCACTTACTGCTAGTTATTAGAGAATCCCTTTTCCCGTCTCGTTTAATTGTTAAGAGCGTACTTGCTGGTGGGGATCTTTTTTCGGTGTCTGTTCTTCTCCCTTCTCTCGTTCTGTCTTCTTGCCCCGTTCCTCGTTTTCGTACTCCCTTGTCTCCTTTTCGCGGGGCTTTTTCCACCAGCGTCTCCTTCGTCTTTTTGTGGGTGGTTGATCGGTAATGTATATCTATTACCGAGCACGCTCTTGTCACACAGTATATAAATACTAGTGTGGAGAATAACTCTGGTGAGCAACCAATTGGTTTCATCCACCCAGTTATTGACATAAAAGGAATTTAATAATTGTTAGATTAACTACCTACCTACTCAGTGAACCATTTTCGTTACCTCCCAACTACCCACTCATCAGTTTTCCATACTCATTTGCGAGAGTCATCAACATTTTTGCTTGCTCCTGGTCTTCTCTTGTACCTCTCCATTGTCCTGGTATATATATATATATATATATATATATATAATATATATATCGGGTGGTCCGAAAAAAATGACGCATTTTTTAAAAATTAATATCTCAGTAACCCCCTTCCTTATCATGACAATTTTTATATGCAAGATACTTTCAAACTTCCTTTTTTGAATGCAAGAAACGGAATTCTGATATCTTTTATAGTTTTCTCGCAATTAACAAAAGTAACAACATGGGTCAAAAAAACGAATATCATGAGAAAGGAAAAATTTAATCAGAAATTTAACTAATTAATTTACAGTAAATGATCGATTGGACCACCACTCTGTTGACACTCTAATCTAAGTCTTTTCTTCCACACAAAAATAATACTTCTTACTTCATTAATGCCAATTTCTTGCCAAGATTCAAGTATTTTACTTTTTAATTCTGATTCGGTGAATTTTTCTCGTCGACCTCAGTAGTATAGCCGCAAAAGGGGAGAGTGCAGGAATGTTGCAGGTTATTATGTAATGTTGCAAAGGGGGTTGTTGCAAAGGGGGTTGTTGCAAAGGGGGGTGGGGGGAAACTTGGAGGCGGCGTTATCCCCCAAGAGAAAGGAGGAGGAGGAGGAGAGAAAGGAGGAGAGGTGTTCACCTGGCAGGAGCCAAGTGCACACTAAGACTTCCAGCCGGGCTGGCGTTGTTTTATAGGCTCCTAATCAGCCAGAATCAGCCAGTTGGCTGAGCCAAGGGGGGAGAGACGCCTGAAGGAGAGAGAGAGAGACAGCTGAAGGAGAGAGAGCTGAAGAAGAGAGAGATGCCTGTAGGAGGGAGAGACGCCTGAAGAAGAGAGAGATGCCTGTAGGAGGGAGAGACGCCTGAAGGAGAGAGGATAGGTACACATGCAGGAGTACTCATGCTGGAGGTACACACACATACGCACACATGCAGGAGTAACATGCAGTAGGTACACATGCTGGAGGTACACGCACACATGCAGGAGTACACATGCTGGATGTACACATGCAGTACACATGCTGGAGGCAAACATGCAGGAGAGAGAGACATCTGAAGGAGGAAGATACATGCAGGAGAGAGAGAGAGAGAGACACCTGAAGGACAGAGTGGAGTTCTCCCCCAATTTATTTTCGTTTCCCTAACCTAAGAGGCCACTATGGGGTTTACCAAAGGGCCTCAAATAGAAGGAGCAGAGCTCCTTACTCGGCCGGAGCCGAGGGGGGAATGGTTCTTCACCAGCTTCGCGATCTTTTATAATCCTCTATTCTGGCTGAGTTGCCAGATAGCGCAAGGTATTCCAGATAGCGCCATGTGTCCCATTAATCGTGTAACACATATATGACGATAGTTATTCCAATTAAATTCTGTTTAAATACACCTTTATTAATTGCATACCTTTCCAGTTTTTTTTTGCAATGATCGGATTGCTAGATATATATCATTATGCTATATATATATATATATTATTTATTTTATAACATTTAATTTTAGTTTAGAAGCAAATTTAACATTAACTCCATTGAACTTAAAGAAACAAATAACATAGTTTACCTTCGAAAACGCCATAATAGAAAATAATTAATTTTATGGGTAACTATTTCGACATAAGTTTACTTTTATTATAAATATTTAAGTCACGAATCTACTCAATAATTTGTATTGTTGCGGTATTCGATAGTTATTCCAATTAAATTCTGTTTAAATACACCTTTATTAATTGCATACCTTTCCAGTTTTTTTTTGCAATGATCGGATTGCTAGATATATATTATTATGCTATATATATATATTATTTATTTTATAACATTTAATTTTAGTTTAGAAGCAAATTTAACATTAACTCCATTGAACTTAAAGAAACAAATAACATAGTTTACCTTCGAAAACGCCATAATAGAAAATAATTAATTTTATGGGTAACTATTTCGACATAAGTTTACTATAATTATATCAGTCTTTTAAATATCTTCTGATATATATTATATATAAAATACCACAATATATATTTATAATTATTCAGTAACACATTAGAAAGATTTACGCAATAATAGAATTAACAAAGTTACCCAATAAATAATTCGTTAGACAGAAACGAATTTTTATAAGGATACCCAGCTTCATTAAACTTGAAGATGAACGAAACAAATAACATAGTTATCCATAATTCAGCCCTCACGAATAACGAAACGAAATGATCATTTACGATACAATTCGAAATACGATAATTTACGATACAATTCCACCAAACGAGATGAAAACTTATGAAACATATAGCCTCATTCCCTGCGAAGAAAAAATGAAAAAACGAAATTAAAAGAAACGAAGAAAGTTGGATTTCTCCGAAACCAACCTCGATAAGTAACCCAATGTTCCAAATATTAATATAGCCATTATAATTACTTCTACAATGAATCCAATTAAATTCTGCTTATTAAATAACTTTTTAGACACTTGATTTTTATTATAAATATTTAAGTCACGAATAACAGTGGGAAAAACGTACACACAATATATATATATATATATATATATATATATATAATAAACAACTCATGCACACACACGCACACACACACACACACACACACACACACACACGATGAAAGGCAGAAGCTAAATCAGTTCGAATCGTGTCCCTAGAGACCTTTTTCGTTCGATTCGTGTCCCTAGAGACCTTTTTCGTTCGAATCGTGTCTCTAGGGACCTTTTTCGGGTCGATGGTTTAAGCTATTCGAGCAGAAATCACCACTGACTTCAGATATTAATATTGTCATTGTTATTACTTCTACAATGAAAATATTTACGCGTATTTTGTATGGTGTCATATAGAAATATAATGATGAGATGCTTTTTTAAAATATAATTTGAAGCCAATTAAATTCTACTTATTAATAAATAACTTTTTACACACAAACTACATCTTAACTGCAAACACCTTGCACATCAATTCTTATTATCATTATTATTATTATTTCTACAATGAAACGGGGTCGGGCCGAAGAACGGGTGAGAGATCTCCCCCCCATATATATATATATATATATATATATATATATATATATATATATATATATATATATATAAATTGAATTTACCGTGGCACACCATGTTTGGCAAATGCTTTAGTGGTGCAAGCCTCATTTACTGATGCATATTATATCTATCGGGCAAATAACTTTTAATTCAGTCACTGATTGACCCTCTAATACCGCAACAGCACAAATTATTGAGTAGAATGTTGTGTTCTATTACATCAAACAACTTACTCATACCCACTGCCATAATTTTCTTTTATCATAACTCAGCCGAGCAACTAAGCGACGTTGGATCTGAGTGGTAGTTGGATGGGGAGTCGCAGCAGATAATTTACATTCGATAAATGTAATGAAATAATTAAATAAAATATGCATTTATTTTTATATCACGGATGGAGTCGATGTAGACAATGCAGGTCTTGAGCTTAAATTATCTAAAACCATAACAATACAAATTATTTCAATAGAATATTATGGTCTATTACATTATTACACCTTGCCCAGATCCATTACCAATAACCTCAATTTAGTAATAATAACAATTATTCTCATCTATACTATATATATATATATATATATATATATATATATAGAAAGAGAGCGAGAGATGCGGGAAATTGAGTAAATGGAAATATTATTTTCTCGAAAACTATGGGTGATAGAAAACTTCTGAAACCATATTTGGAATCAATATCAAAAGTTCTATACGAATCATCAAATAATTTTCAAAGGAGAATAAGAGCATTAATTCTATTAGTGAAAATATAAAGATGCAATTACTCGTCCGTACCCGATATGCGAATGGTACACGTCATAGCTCCACCCAGCTACATCGGCAGCAATCACGACGAACATCTGGTCTTTTGGGGGGAGCTTGGCGAATGTGCATATAAAAGGGGATATTTTCAGTTGGGAGTAACAGTAGCTATTTTCGCATCAGTGAATAATCAACCATGGACCTGTACGTCTCCCCAGACTTGTATGAAGAAACGTGATACTGCAGCATTAACCACAATTAGTCTTTTCAATGCGGCTGATTGTGGCGAACTATTTTCGACGCAAACCGTAGAAGATATTTGCAGTGGACGCTCCTTACAATCCGACGCAAGGGACTACCATAGAAATGTAAGTGTCCATAATTCGATTTATATATATACGGAGAGTTGTAGTATTTCGTCAAATAGATACTAGTCAAAAATGTCAATCAATGTTATTTCCCATTATGCTAAAATCGAAATTTTATGGCGTTCCACTCCTCGAACCAAAGATATCTTCACATAATGGGGATCTGTCTGTCTGTATACTCTGTATATGTTTTCCTTTAAGGTCCGATGAGGATTTGACACGAGTTATACAATCTTTTGAAGGGAATACGGATGATATACTAATCAGTCAACAATGTCAAATAATGTAAGTGTTTTTCGATCTTTTTGGGATAAGAAGACACAATATATTTCATAAATTTATTAAATGAAAGAAATCAGTACAATAAACGAATATACAAATATACGAACAAAAACATTATAATATACAACGAGTACGTACAATTGGAAAACGGTTTTTTATCTGTCTGCATACCATTTCATCGTTTCGGTGAGTGTGACACGGGTCAAATAAATTTAAAAAATTTATAAATTCTTTATCATTTGACATATGCATGAGAAATGAGACACAGTACATTCCGCAAACATTAGTAAAATATCCCTGCATACGAAATGGGTTCCATACAACTTCGGGAATATGTAACTGAGCGAGAAATTTTACAATAATAGGGTCACTCCAGGGTTGAGTACCGAGTGTATCAAAATAGTACAGGCGCTGTCTATTTTAAAATAGACAGCGATCCAGTGAATCCCTTCATTACCGATGATGTCTGTGTTCACAATAAGACTACCGCATTCTCGCGTACTTGGCAAACTCAATGTTTCGCAAACACGCCGATAAATTTGGAACGTGTGACTCGCTCCATTACTTTCTGAAGTGTATTAGCATCCATTTTAAAAGTCAGTGATAACGCTTCTAAATCTATCTACTTCTATTAGGGCTTGCGATTCGAGATATACTAGTACACTAATAGGAGCGTCTATAGGCTTGGCGAATTCCAGCCGCACTGAGATGTTACCGCTCTGCTGTGGTGTTAAATGGGTATTTACGCTAGCAGATAAGTCAGGTGTAATGTCAAACGGATAAAGGTTAAATTGATCAATGAATTCTTCCTGCGTTACCCCATTACCAAGCTCATCACAATCACCTGCAATATGGGTCAGATTACTATAGGCTCTGGCACAAAGAGGTAACACAGCGTCTGATGAATAGTCCGTACCATTGTTCCACCCAAAGCAGTGCCATTAACGTATAGAGTTATATTTTTAAGTCCGAAATTCTCGAATTTAAAGGCACTCTTTTTATATTTTCCATTCACCGAAGCGTGGTCCTGCATGCCGATTAATATCCTTTTAGGAAGATTTCCCAGGGCAATGTTTTCTATCTGCTTCGATGCCAACCCTGCAGGAACCGTATATAGTTTGATCTGCACTCTGTTAATAGGATATTTCACTGTAGCGTTTAGTAAATTTTTTTCAATTTCTAGTTGTTTTGGTGAACTTAATTCACTCGCCGTACGCGGAGGTATGTGTCCATAATGTGAACCACAACGGACTTTGCACCCTCTTCTTGATTCGCATCCAGATTTAAGCAGATCTCAGGACTGTGCGGGTGAGCTTTATTTTCATATCCACCCCGTTGACAAGCAACTTCTCTTGGAAAGTGAAATCTGTGTGCAACCGTCCAAAACACTCGTATATTTTCTTTTTAGAATTTTTAAATTTGTCCTTTATACTATTTTCATCTTTAGTTTGATAATATCCCTCCGCACTTAAAAAGGTAGCCTTCGCTTCTTTGGAAAAGTTGAGGACATTTTCCAAATAGGCTCGTAGATGATAGTACCCCGTGCCTGCCGATATGTTGGTCTGATTTAAATATACGTCACACTGGTTGAATATGGCGTGCAGAAAGTTTGTTTCAGGGTATACAGCATATTTGTCATCGCAGGCCGTTCCATCAGAATGGGCTATACGTAGCTTAGCGTACATGTGCACACAGCTTGGATCAAAAAAGTAAGGACCTGAGCTGGGTATCACGAATTCTATAGGTGCACTCGGGGAACTAATTGTGTTTAAAGGGTTAATTGTAATAAAGTCACTGTGCTCAATAGAAACGGGTTGGCGGGAGCTCAAAAAAGGACAGCTCCGATTACAGCATTGTGAACTACATGGGTGGATGAAGCGTGCCATGGCGAAATAGTGACTCCTCTCTCGACAAGTGGTAAACAAACTATGATTCATGAGATCAATATCCTTAGCTTATATCAGTCAAAAAAGTGGTCAACCATAGGTTTCATTCGCTTACAGCATTTCTTTTTTGATAGCCTTTTACGTTAATACCACGTGACCCCTTCTTCTTCTTCCGGGGGCCCTCTTCTTCCCGCCACCACGCATTTTTCTCTTTGCATCTTTGATGATTTCGTTCCGTGTACGCTTTAAATGTTTTTTTAGGGCTTCTTTAGGTTTAGCCCCGGCCAATATGTCTTCTGCAGTGTTAAGGCCTGATTGTAGCGCTTTTCCTTCCAAGGTATCTGGCACCCCTCTTCAGCAAGGAACAGCCGTACGTAGTATGGATGAAAAAATGGATCCAAGTCCACTACCGCGCTGGTATCGCATCCCTCGATAGACGGTGAAAGGCTTTCTATCCATTATAAACTCAGTGCGTCGAAAGTGTAGCTTCACTGTTAAGCTCCCGTTACCGAATGGGAAGTTTTCGCCCTCAATCGTTCTTATATATTGTGATATTGGTTATTAAATTAGTTGCGACATTCACATAATGGGGTCTGTCATATGTAATACTCAAACTCCTTCCTCTATGGTTGGGGATGTGAGCAATGCGCAGCAGGCGTGCCTGGTATCCCCAACAAACTGGTGCTCCCACTATATTACTGTAAATATAGCACATGTCTGGGACCTTTCAGCCAATTTCTCCATCTTCAATTGATACATTAATCTGGACAGTTATACTGTGTCTCGTGAAATGTGTCTTTGGAAGGCTGCGCTATATCGGCCGTTGGTTAGAATTTTGAACTTTCTATGTTCTTTAAGACATCTGTTAGTCTTTGATTTTAGGATTAGTGTATGTGCAGGGTTGTTTACGATTTCATATACTAAATCATTCGTAAGGTTTTAGTTTCTTAAACTTACGTTTAAGCCTCTCACAACATCCTCGGCCGAACCATATTGACCCGGCCCTAGTCTTACTTCTGTACTGTAATACCGTGCAATCTTAGTCCAAGCGATGCGCATAGTTTCATCCATAGCTACCCCAGCTTTTTCACACTCGTCAATGTCTCTAAGAATCGTAAAACGGTTTCTTTATGTTCAATATTTAAAAAGACGGTGTCCAGCTGAATTTCGCATATCCCCACCTCATACGAATCACGACCCAATTCAATGTGCCCATGGAGTTCTGTTACAAAGTTGGCTAGCGTGTGTTAGGGTGTACAGACAGGGACGAGGAGGACGGGAGTGTGACGTAGAAATGGTTAGGAGCCATGTTGCATACTATTTAAGCTTCATTATTGCATCAGCTTTTATATAGGTGTTGAAGCTTTCTGGGTACCCTAGCCATTTCACCAGGTACATTTTCTCCTTCCTGAACTTTGCTTCCTAAAATTTTCTCATTTTAAACACATTTTTTTCTAAATTAAACGCAACTTTCTGCAATTCCTCGCGGTAAAAGCCTCCTGAGATTTCTTCCCCATTCAAATCTTCAATGTAATACATCATTATCACACCTTTAGGTCTCACAGCCCTAACTTTAAAAATCTCGCGTGTCCATCCTTGCTCAAAACCCTTTGCGAATTTATTCCCCGAACGCGACAGCCTTACATAATCACTGGTTTTGAAGCGCACAGAGTGTGGTGGTGGTGGTGGTGGTGGTCCATCTCTTCTCGGGAGCGTACTCTTTCTAAAACTTCGTTAGGTGTTGCCCCAATCGTGCGATGGTGTGAGCGGTTGTAGGATGATGCCAATGGTTCCAGAATGTCTAGAAATCTGTATGTGTTTTTATGTGTAAAATAACGGTGCATGCGTTCCTTTATGGTGCGCTGAACTCTTTCAGCTAAAGAAGCCTTATGTATAGAATTGGTTGTGTAATAGCTGATATTAAACTCTGTCAACATATTCTGAAAGCACGCCTATAAACTCCTTCCCCATATCCGTACAAAAATAACCAGGAACCCTGTTTTCTTTTAACATTAGCGTTTTGGTGGCTTTAGCAACTGTTTCAGGTGATTTATTTTTCAGAGGAACTAGCCACAGATATCTAGAGAATACGTCTATTATGAATAGAATGTAGCGGTAACCATCGTTATACACAGAATATCTTTGCATGTCTGTTAAATCTGCTTGTCAAATAGAATCAATCGAGGAAGCCGTTGTCTTGGCTGTTTTAAACCTTTTCTCACAGGCTTATGAAGCGTATAAGCGTCCTGCTCCCTCAAAAATCTTTCAACATCTTTTTTCCTACTCCGTAAACGTGCAGTCTATCTACGCCGCCGTAAGAGGATGGGGTAGAAATGTCATAATAACGTTTAGTTAATACGTTAGCCATTTGCGTATTTTAGAGGCACGTGGGTAGGGTTGGTTTAACCTCTTCTTGCTCCTCTTCAAAGGTGTTACCGCAGGGGGTGACGGCGCCTTCAATTGTGTCACAGGCGTGCATGTTCCAAGTCTTTTAACCTGTTCAGATTTCCTATCAACGTTTTAGGGACATTTATTTGTTGTAGTCTTGCTTTAATATGCTTCCATCCTGATGGTGATGGCCTATCCCACTTTCTCACCAGATCATGGACAATGTCTACGATATTCGATCCCTGTACCTTTGATCCTTCCACAATGATCTCCCCTGTATCGGTCCATTGTATGGCGGGATCCTCATTCAATAGATTATAAAGACCTAAGCCTTTACTCCTCAATGTATGTGGGAGGGTATTTTTTAATACATGTTCGATATGTTGTGTGGCTAATCTTTTTGGTTGATCAGCTGTATCGTCGGACACAGATCCTATGTCGCCATCGGCCCCCGTGCTGTGCCTAATAACCACAGGAATCTCCGTAGGGATCTTATAATTTTCGTACTCGTGAAGAAATTTCTGCAGAGCTTCTTGGTATAAGATTCTTTTCTCATCAGGTGTTTTTTCACTGTTTAATAGGGCTAACAATTCGCTTTCCATTCTTTTAAGTCTGCTTTTACGGGGATCTAGATCCGTGTCTCTTTGCAGTGAAGCGTACACCTCGTGGGGATCACTACCACTTTCTTCATTATATTAATCTAGTCAGTAAAGGGCCCAAAACTGAAAATAAGATGGGGAGAAATGACCCTCCTGTTTGCACAATAACTCGTTTTTTCTTCGCTACAGTTTGACTTTACGAGCGAGTGTACGTATTATGTTCTTGTAGCGGCGTAGGCGAGCCTTCTGATGGGTTTCATTGATACATTGCAATTTATAACGTTAAGACAGATTTCACAGATGCATTTTAAAAAGTCGGCGTCGATATTTTTAATAAACATCTGCTGCATTGCCCGGGGCAGTCGATGATAGATTTTTATTAATTCATGGTATTTCTTTAGTCTCTTTGTCATTCTGGAATATACACCGTTTCAGGCTCGTTTGGAAATATATTCGTTCGCAGAAGCACTCTAAACGTGTTTCGCGGATGAAGGTCGCAAAGCAAATATCCGTAACGCGTGCTTGTAGCTTCTTTATAAACTTCCAAAAACTCCTTACGCTGATTCGGGAACATTTGATTGGCTAATACCCCAATTTGTGATACATCTCTACGTTGCGCGAATAAGACTAGATATTGCGTATTTAACGACACATCGCGCATGTATCTATTTTTGAAAAATAGATTCTGATTGATGAAGAACACGCTTATGTTAAGATGGTGGGAGTATACTGTAAATGTCTCGGCAAACGTTTTATCCATCTCCAACATGAGATCGTCAATTACAATGATTGTATGTTCAGTTCCCTTTAGCGAATTAACGTCATATACACCTTTGTGGAACAAAATATCATCTTGGTACTCGTTGAACGCTGATTGATACGTCGAATAGCACCATATAACTTTATGCACAAATTTCGAGAACATCTCGCCCTTTTCTTTAATGATTTTAAGCATAAACACAGTTTTACCACATCCTGTAGGTCCAGATATAATACATGTGGATGGGCTCGTGAATCTGAATTTTTCTACAGAGTCCATTTCTAACACGTCACACTCCTAAGTGGGTCATTTACAAAATATTACAAATTTTGAGTGCTGATCCTTATATTTCTTCTCCCACAGAACCGACGATGAGGTAGAGCACCCTATCATTACGGATGACCTCGACGACAGTGTAGTTGTGATCTCTTCCCTGAACCCTCACCAGCGATAGGTTGCACGTCCAAAGCGGAGGTATGAGAACCCCACATCAGGTATAAAGCGACCGAAATACGTACCTGTTGCAGCAGACCCCCAACCCTCAACCTCTTACGCAACAACCTCCCCAGCAGTAGCACCTAATATACCCCCTTATTCTGCCCCCCGTTCTGTTAAGTCTACAATAATAGATCCCCAACCCTCCTACGCAACAGGGCCCCCATCAGCAGCAGCAGCACCTAATATAGCCACTAATTCATCCGCCCCCCGTTCTGTTGAGGATGTTATTACGTTAGAGTTAGTGCGATCCGCAGCCCCCACCCCGCCTTGACTAGAAATCGGTATAGAGTCAGGGTCGACCCTAGAGCCCTGTATAGCAATGGTATTGAGCGCGGGATACGCAGGGTAGTACAGCATATTATAGAGTTTGCTCTTCAGAATCGCGACGAGCGTGAGGTCAGGACGAGTCTGTCCTTTGGATTCGGGTCAGATGACGGTGATGTAGACGATTATTGGGTGATAGTACCGTTCAGACGTTTGGCTGCTGAAGATGTAGAATATATATTAGGGCGTATAATGCAAGCCGTCCAAAGTAGTATAGCCTTCAATATGGACAACTTCACGGTAAATATTGACCGTGTATTCCGTGTTGCGGGTCATAGTGCCATACCGTACACTCTTAACTTCAATTCTCCAACTATTTACCGAAGGCATATAAACGTCGATCGTGGTTGCGGCTTTATAGCAGTACTCTTAGCACGTATGTTTACTGTACAAAATACACGGACTCAAAAAATTTGGCTGCCTACGATCGTTGAGCGTGCCCGTAAACTAGCTGTAGACTGTGAACTTGAATTTGACTGTAATATGGGTCCTGAAGAGCTGAGAAAGGTAGAACAGGAAATGAATGTGTGCATAGTTATATTTGGTTTGGATGATCGCCGCCGGACTGTGTATGTTTTTAAAAGCTGTGTGAGAGATCGTACAAGGCCCCTACTTATTTTAGGATTGTCAGGGACAACGTATCTCCCCATCCGTAATATAAGGGGCTTTACGCGAGTTATGACAAAAGTCGAAAATATGGGAGACATCATGATTTGTGTAAGGGGTGCCTCGAGTTTGCGGATGATATAGTGAGACATTGTAAAGAATGTCACATGGTATGTGAGCAGTGTAAAAGCACCAAATGTGAAAGCCGTGTAGTTGAGAAGAGAGACTGTGATGTGTGTAGACGCACATTTTTCAATAATAGCTGCTTTGATCTCCATAAATCAATTGGTACGTGCAGGAAAATGAGAATCTGTGAATGTGGTATGTTTCACACAATGGATAATTGGGGAAAATTTAAGCACAAGTGCGACGTAATTCACTGTCCTACATGCCAGGAGGAATATAAGGCGGATGGAGTAAAGCATGTGTGTTATATGAAAGATGCTAAGCCTAAAAATAACCCTTGTATAACTGTGTACTACGATATAGAAACATATACGAACGCTGAAACCAAAGAGGTAATTCCACATTTACTTGTGAGCCAGACCATCTGTGATGAGTGTATGGGTATCGAATGTGACGAGTGCCCCAAATGCGGTAAACGGACAAACGTTTTTAAAACGAATGTCAGCGATAGTCCTGTGAAACTATTTGTGTCCTATATTGTCAAGTTAGCCGACAAGTTCAAAAAAATGACTGTGTATATTCTCGCCCATAACGGGGCAAAGTTTGACACGCAGTTCCTTTATAAGGAGTTGCTTGAACACGAATCCTCTGAGATATTTACAGGTGATCCATTGAAAAGAGGCAACAAATTAATACAGATGCAGATAAGAGGCAATGTACAATTTAAAGATACTTTATTATTCACACCTTGTAAATTAGCAAAGCTACCCAAGGTGATGGGAGTAGCAGCTGAAGTTTCCAAAGGATACTTCCCATACACTTTCCTCACCAGCGAGACTTTAAACTACGTAGGCCCACCACCCCCCAAACATTATTTTGACTGCATGGATGAACGTGAAGACTTTGATCGATACTACGACAGTTTTAATGAAAGTAACCCTTATAATATAGCTGATGAATGTGAGCGTTATTGCGTGAATGATGTGCGCGTGCTTAGAGTATGTTTCCAGGCCTTTAGAAGTATGTACATAGCCCGTTTCAAATGCGATCCACTGCAAGTCGCAACCACCATCGCATCATTATGTTTTACGGTGTTCAAGAATAACTTCATGCCTAAAGACACCTTAGCCATTATTCACCGAAACAACCCCCGCAGTTACGGACACAAGGCTATTTACTGGCTCATACACCTGCAGCAACAAACAGGTGTATACATAAAGCACGCCCGCAACACGGGTGAAGTACCCATTAAGATTAATGGACATGTTTTTTGGGTTGATGGTTTAAGTGAAAACCGTGTCACTGGTGTGAAGACTGTGTATTCCTTTAATGGATGCTGGTGGCATGGATGCCCCCGCCCTGAGTGCGGTATCGTCGGGAGATATCCACGGTAGATCTCCTGCCGACTGTCTTGCAGGACCCGCACCCGCGATCAACTTATAGGATCACAGTTCACTCACAAAGTCTTGTGGGAGCATGAATATGATGCACGGATGGAGACAGACGATGTATACCGTGAGGAAATAAAAACGATCAAGCGTTCAATGGTGCTGGACCCTCTCAAATGTGGTGATAGCTTGTTTGGAGGACGTACAAATCCATTCAGACTATACTTTCCACCTACGGTGGGCGTGAAGCTCCATTACTACGATTTCTGTTCTTTATACCCATACGTGATGAAGAGCCATCCGTACCCCGTGGGCGCTCCTGAGAAACTGGTGGGACCTAGCATACCCTCCATCAATGAATTTTCAAAAAATTTGAATGATCATTACTTTGGGCTCTCTTTCGTAGACGTACTCCCCCCACGCAATTTATGGATGCCGATCTTACCTGTCGTTATCGACGACAAGCTCATGTTTCCCCTGTGCGTGAAGTGCGCGGAAGAGGATAACGGCGAATGTAACCATATACCCCACCAGCGTAAGATCAGAGGCGTATATACAAGTCCTGAGCTGGCCCTAGCCGTACGCCATGGTTATAGAATACTGAAGATACACGAGGTGTGGAGGTTTCAGAAGCTCCCCAACCTTTTCACACCATATATAAACGCCTTTTTGAAGGATAAGGTTGAAGCATCAGGGTATCCGCGAGGAGTTGATACCGAAGATGAAAAGTCTGCCTATATTCAACGTTACCGCGACCGCGAAGGTATACAACTTGATCGTGTCCAAATTGTAAAGAATCCTGGCAAGCGCTTTAGTGCAAAATTGTGTCTAAACAGTCTATGGGGAAAATTTGCGCAGAATACCGGCAGAGGGAACATTCATTTGGCACAAAGTTATAGCGATGTCTGGGATTATGCCAATGCCCCCGATAAAGAGGTCATGGAGATCGTGAATGTAGGTAATACTTACGTAATAAAGTACAACAACACTGAATTTGCCACAGATACCTCAAGGGTTACAAACATACCTGTGGCGAGCTTCACAACAGCCTACGCCCGTATAAAACTTTGGGGTCTATTGCATTCTCTTGGGCGGAGAGTATTGTATGCCGATACAGATAGCGTGATATTCACAGAGAGGGAGGGTGATTACATGCCCGCTATTGGGGAGTTCCTCGGCGAGCTCACTGATGAGATCAAGGATGAGTATGGGGACGACGCATACGCCGACTCTTTTATCTCAACAGGACCTAAGACTTATGGGGTACGGGTCAGGGTAGGGGATGAAATGAAATATATCGTGAAGGCAAAGGGTATTACGCTCAACCATGCGAATCGGGAGGTTGTTAACTTTGAGTCGTTGAAGGATCTAGTATGTTTGCAACCTCACCAACTAATTGTAGGCACCCACAATTTTCGGGCGCAGAAGCTGGGAGGCGTGAAGGAACTTAGGGGTACGATGGTGTGCCGTAACACCTATAGGAAACGTTACCAGTTACCTGGCACCTATGATACCGTACCCTTTGGATACCAATGATGCTTCTAACTCACACGTCTTGTATATAATCGTATCTATTTGTAAATATATATATATATAACTTGAATATCTCGATCGTATTTGTAATATATATGAATATCTCGAATCGTATTTGTAAATATATGAATATCTCAATAAATCAAATAGCGTTTCACTTTCTCCTTTGTGTGTGTGTGTGTGTGTGTGTAGGTGAAAGTTCTAAGCTCCGCCCACTGCGTGAGTCATGCTACTATCTGGGAGTCCCTGCGTGGTCAGTCGACCGCAGTAAGCCCGAGAGATCAGACGTGTATTCAGATCAGACGTATATTGAAATGGCTACCTTTAATATGCTTGCACAACGTTTATGAAATGGTATTCAGTAAAGTGTGAGGATGTGGTGGATACCGAAAAACTTCCTATTCCCCCCTCCTATGCCTCTTTTAAAACCACATTGGATTGTGCGAAGTTCCAAGATGTACAAATACTCTACGGATGTTCTGGTGAGACTGTTGAAGGCTTTCGTTGCACAGACGATGTGCTGAAGTATGCTGCAGGGCTAAACTTTATAAAGTCTCACATACACCGTGAAGTAAAAGAAACAACGCGTGCAGAAGAGAAGCAGCAGGTATGGATAATGAGCCTTGTGGATGGGTGGTGTGACAAGCGGTATTACGTCATGCTACACCATGTCGATTACTCATACCCTACGTCTGAAAATGTGAATCTCGTGATCATGGACAATCTTAGGTGTTTTTATCACTATATTAACGTATATCATGATGAGGTTCATAGTGAGGTTGTGGCTAGTGCCATGCGTGAGTTTTTAACAGATTTTAGAGACGAGTATCGTTTGATGGGTAGAAAGGAAAAATATGAGCATATGTTCCTCTCAAATAGTGCGCCGGAGTGTGGAGATGATTAGCGCCTAGTTCTTATCCAAAGTGCGTAGGCTGGTAGTGACGAAACGGAAAAACAAATATGTGCAACAATTCGAGTCGTACGAACATGCCCATTCACGTATCATCGAGTCAGCCGCCCGTCGAACCGTTCCTGCCTGTGCCTCACACGGCTCATAGTTATCTCAGAGCTTGAACCGAGTAGACGTGCGCTCCTCGAATACGATGGAACTTCCTTTGAGCAGCATTCTCAACGCCTCGTACGATGTGTCCGTGACGAAATCGTTGCGCGTGTTCAGGCGTAATTCCGGTACCATTAGCTATGTACTGGAAACGGAATGTAGACCGACAAACAAACGGGTTTATTTAAGTATCGAGGAGATGAATAGAATCTTTGTGATAGTTGATAAGTGGTGTGAAGATCGTTATAAAATACCTGCTAACGTAGGTACAAGAAGAGAGCAGATTAGTGACGCGCCCTCATACGCCGTTGTATGTACGTTGTGTATAAATAACGATCGGCCGTGCATTGATATAAGGCTGATGTGGAAGAATGCTTCTGATAATAACGCTCTTATTCCTACGCGAAACCGTTTCATCCTCGACAGAATGTTTGAAATCGTCGGATTCCGTAAACTGAAACCTATATTAGACGCGCGTGTTACGGATATGCTTTATTTTGATACAGTTCTTGAATACGCATACACTGCTCTGCTCGATGGGTTTACCGAGTGTAGGACTGGTGAGAATGGTCTAGTGCTGGATGTTTATTTAAAAAGTTTAGACTCTTTGAAATACCATGAACTTTGGTACAAAGCAATTGATCGGTACAAGGCTGAGCTCACCTACACCGTTCACCCTGAAGAACTATTTCTTTATATAACGCGCAGTTGCCGTAACGATTTAGAAGATTATTTCAATTGCCGTTATGTTGAGTGAAGAGTTCACGATTGAAAAGCTCGAGTCGGTAGAAATAAACCCTCGATTGGAAAAGCATTCTTATAAACTTGCGTTTAATAATGTAGCTAACGATGAACTCTTTGTGAGTGCTTTTGATTGTATTCTAGACGTATTTAAAGATGACTTGCCAACCGGTTATAAAGTGGGGACAAAAATAGTACTGAACGATATGAAAGCCATTCATATCGAATACAGGTTTCCCTATACTTTAAGCGGTGAAATATTATTAAGCCGCATAGACTGCGTAATGCAGAGCAATAATGATGTAATTGTAAACTCGATTAAGACCGATTTTAGTATTATACGCATATTATACGCATATTATACGCATATTTCTATTGATTTGTGTTTATATATATATATATATATATTTTGCTTGATATTTCTCCTGTACTGTTATGTACATATTGAAGTGTATATGAAATGTATATTTTATTTTATATATCACCATAATTGTGTGTGTGTGTGTGTGTATATTTCTCCTGTACTGTTATGTACATATTGAAATGTATATGAAATGTATATTTATTTGAAATGTATATTTATTTTATATAATTATGTGTATATATTTGTCTGTTATGTACATATTGAAATGTATATGAAATGTATATTTATTTTAAATTATATTTATATATATAATTATGTGTATATATTCTGTCTGTTATACATATTCAAATGTATATTTATTTGAAATGTATATTTTATTTTATATATATATATATCCATAATTGTGTGTATATATTTCTGTTATACGCATATTCCTCAAATGTATATTTATTTGAAATGTATATTTTATTTTATATTATATATATATATATACATAATTGTGTGTATATATTTCTGTTATACGCATATTCCTCAAATGTATATTTATTTTCTATATATTTATAATAAAAAGAATGATGCAATGTTGTTTATTGTTATGCCTTCTACCACCGGTATTCTGTATACAACAGGTATCTGGCAATATTTAAGCCTTCTAAGCCAACTGGCTGATTAGGAGTCTATAATAGTGTATACAATGGTATCTGGCAACTCTGTCTTCGGAATACATGGAGCTATCTGGCAACTCAGCCAACTGGCTGATTAGGCGTATATAATAATAATGTATGCAATAATACTGCTAAAAAGAGGTATCTGACAACCAGCCAACTGGTTGATTAGGAGTCTATAATAATAATGTATGCAATAATACTGCTAAAAAGAGGTATCTGACAACCATTTACAGCCAACTGGCTGATTAGGAGTCTATAATAGTGTATACAATGGAATACATGGCGCTATCTGGCAACTCAGCCAACTGGCTGATTAGGCGTATATAATAATAATGTATGCAATAATACTGCTAAAAAGAGGTATCTGACAACCATTTACAGCCAACTGGCTGATTAGGAGTCTATAATAATGTATACAATGGTATCGCGGTATCTGGCAACTCAAGCCAACTGGCTGATTAGGAGTCTATAATAGTGTATACAATGGAATACATGGCGCTATCTGGCAACTCAGCCAACTGGCTGATTAGGCGTATATAATAATAATAATGTATGCAATAATACTGCTAAAAAGAGGTATCTGACAACCAGCCAACTGGCTGATTAGGAGTCTATAATAATGTATACAATGGTATCGCGGTATCTGGCAACTCAAGCCATTCACGCCAACTGGCTGATTAAGAGCCTATAAAACAACGCCAACTCGGCTGGAAGTCTTAATGTGCACTTGGCTCCTGCCAGGTGAACACCTCTCCTCCTTTCTCTCCTCCTCCTCCTTTCTCTTGGGGGATAACGCCGCCTCCAAGTTTCCCCCCCCCCCCCCTTTGCAACAACCCCCTTTGCAACAACCCCCACACCCCTTTGCAACATTACATAATAACCTGCAACATTCCTGCACTCTCCCCTTTTTCGGCTATACTACTGACCTCGGTAAACCTTCTCTTTTAGTAACTCCCAAATTGAGTAGTCCATCGGATTACAATCTGGGCTTTGTGGTGGCCACTCATTTTTCGTTATTAATTTTGGTGTATTGCTAATCAGAAACGACTGTGTGGCGTAGCTTGTATGCGACGGTGCTCCATCTTGTTGAAATATGAAATCATTTTCTTGATACAGGCGACGACAATCCGGCAACAATTTTGTTCTTAAAAGTTCAATGTAATTTGCAGAATTCACCTTTGTCTTTTCAGTTTCAATAAAATGAACATCTGTCTTGCCATTCCAAGAGACCCCTGCAGATATCATAACCTTTTTGGAGAATCTTGACGTTTCATGATACAATCTGTTTATTGAAATGTCACACTTTTTACCACGCCCGTAGACAACATCATTTTGACGGTTTCGCGGAATTTCTAGAGTGAAATCTTTTTCATCCGTGAAGACTATCTTTTTAATATCAACGACAGAGAAATTATCAAGTAACTTTCTGCACCTTGTTTTTTTTATCCTTAACAGTATCACTTTTTCTAGAAGATACTATTCTTTTGAAGGCTTTTAGTTTTTGTGCTTTAATTATTCGGTGTACAGAAGTCTTTCCAATATTCAAATGTTTAGCAATTGTTCTTTGTGACAAATGACTTCCTGGTTTATCTTCTTGAGAGCAGATTTTATCGTTGATGTAATCCACATTTTCTGGAACCGAAGCTGTTTTAGGTCTACCGCTTCCTGGTTTTCTGGCAGTACTTCCCGATTCGCGAATCTTCTTTAAGAGTCTTTCCACTGCGCGCCTTTTCCACTTTTTGCCGGGAAACTCTTGCAATAACCTTCCAGTCTTCCATCCTTTTTCACAGTAACAATTTTTAATGAGAATACGATCTTCCTCTGACAACATCATTAAGGGTACTGACGAATTGTTAAAAAATAAAAATATCCACAATTTGACTTGTTCATTCCTGTAGAGTTTTGTAATAACTTGCAAAAATATCGCATGATATCGTATAAAAATGATATCGTATAAAAAACGGATATTATATTGCGATTTTTGTTTTTTTGACCCATGTTGTTACTTTTGTTAATTGCGAGAAAACTATAAAAGATATCAGAATTCCGTTTCTTGCATTCAAAAAAAGAAGTTTGAAAGTATCTTGCATATAAAAATTGTCATGATAAGGAAGGGGGTTACTGAGATATTAATTTTTAAAAAATGCGTCATTTTTTTCGGACCACCCGATATATATATTCCTATCTACCTTTTTGTGTTTTATAAATGGGAAGTTAAAGTCTCCGCAGATCATTTATATTGGAGGATGGAGGGTTTGTGGCCTTTATTAGCTTTCTGATATGGAAAACTGATACGTGTGGGTAGTTGGGAGGTAACGAAAATGGTCCACTGAGTAGGTAGGTAGTTAATCTAACAATTATTAAACTCCTTTTATGTCAATAACTGGGTGGATGAAACCAATTGGTTGCTCACCAGAGTTATTCTCCACATTAGTATTTATATACTGTGTGATAGAGCGTGCTCGGTAATAGACACACATTACCGATCAACCAACCGAAAAAAAACAAGAGGACGCTGCTGGAAAAGGCCGCGGGAAGAACGGAAGAAGGAACGGCTGAGCAAAAAAGAACGGACAAGAAGGAACGGGAGAGCAAGACGGAACGGAGAGAAGGAAGAGGCTAAAAAACGGAAAAAGATCCCCACCAGCAAGTAGTATGCTCTCAAAAATTGAGCAAAGAGAAGAGGGACTGTCTAATAACACTCAGTAAGTGATCAGTTGTGTTTTTGAACCCAGTTGGGGACATAATATAAGCTGGGTCAGTAACATTAGGCCTACATTGTGGTCTAAGACCTAGCATCAACTCATAGCTTAACAAAGGCTAAGGTAAATTACCCTAACCTAATTTGGTGAGGAATCCTACTGTGGACCTCAATTTACTCTGCCCGCTCTGGACCATTTCCAGAATCTCTAGGCTGACCCCTACAAGGCTAGGCTTAATCTACTCTACGGTTAGACTGGAGATATTAGGGGTGGGTTAATTGGGGACCAATTTATACAGAGCATTTTTCACACTGATGTCATCAATGGCCTCCGAGAATTTTTCGGTTGGGGTGTTTGGAGGTCTATAGATGAGTATTAGTTTCACGTTTGGTTTTTCTCTTTTCACTGCTAGCTAGGAGTTCCACAAAGCTGTTTGATTTACTTATTATCGCCTCTGTCATATGACCTTCATGTACATATATATAGCGCAGCCTCCTTTACGTCTCGTCGTTCTATCCGCTCTTAGTAAGGTGAGGCCCTCTGTATTTAACTCTTTCTTATCAATACAATGTTCGCAGTTTTCACAATTTCCTTGGCAATCCTTAAGATGAGTTTCTGTGAGGCATGCGATGATCCGCCCTTGTTTCGTCCATAAATCCTTTCAGGTACGAAACTTTGTTGATTGATTGGTTTGGTCTTATTCTTTGAATACTAGCAAGAACAATATTTATGTTTTTTTTCGTTGCCCCTTGTGCATTTGAAGTTCGTTTTCCTTCGGTGTCGCTTGTTTCGTTGCCCTATGATCCTCCGAGAAAGATCCGTTTCCGCCTACCTGTTCTGGTAGCTTCTTGTCCGGAAGCGGTTTGGCTCGGGAGTTTCCAGCTGTGTCAACTGCATGCGCTGGATGACATTTAGCAGCTGTATCGTGTCTGCGATGTTGAAAAAAATCTTTTTGTTCGCTTATTGTGTTCCTATTATTATTGTTATTGTTATTGTTATTGCTATTGTTATTGCTATTGTCATTTAAACTTTGTCCTTTGTTCTTTGGGTTCGTCGGGAGATGTTGATAGTAGCATTTTTTTCCGTATTTGCAGGTTCCATATTTTGCGTAAGTCCTGCAGATGTCCGAGTGATAGAATTTGCATCTGTCTCCAAATTTATAATGACCATTATTATAGAAGAAATTGCAAAGTGGGGGATGTTCATATATACATTGTTCTCTTTTAAGTCTGCAATTATTTTTTATATAATATCTGCGTATAATTCCTTCCCTATATTTACTTGTGGCCTTTGTTTTTTGCTCCTTACTGGGGGACAGTTTCACTCCGTTTTCTTGATTGCCCTTTTGTCTTTTCCTATTTGTGCTATTTGTGTTAATGTCCTTCGTTGCCCTTATGCTATCTATTGTCTTTATACTCTCTTTCGACCGCATGGTTTCGGCCTCGTTGTGTTTTCCTGTTCTTTATTCCCACTTTCCTCTTTAAAAACTGTAAAAGAGTTTAATTCGGTCATGCAGTTTTCGTAGAAAAATTTTATCCCATTAAGTTGCTTCACGTTCGTTATAAGGGAGATTTTATCATCTTCCCTTCGAGGCATCTAAAATAAAAAAGCAGCTGACAAAAATCATACCTCATCGCCTTTATCTCATCTGTTGCACCATTACAGATACCACAGAGTTGCAGGAATTTATTTACCATTCCCATGTTACTGATAGAGGGTAGCCGTTGGTGCACAAAATTGACTCAAAAAGGATATTATGGGAAGTATTGGGTGGGGGTTGACTCAAGCTGAGTGAGGGAAAGTATTCTCCGTTAGTCCGGGGGATGGGGGATGTGGTACGCTGTATACTTCTCACCGATTGGTGCTCGCGACTGTGGCTGCGGGGGATAATGGGGAGGTATTTGTAGAAATTTCGATAGTCAGCTAATTTTCTTCACAAAGAAACATTCGGAAAAATGCTGTATAGATTAATTCGCTTCGTTTTTATTTACTTTTTCGATATATACACCGCGATTTTTACTTTTTAAAAAGAAATACTACTATGCACTATCAATTAACTCACAATATCGGCACCGTTTAAAACTGATTAACTGCTAGATTTTTACTGAGTGGTACCACCAGGTGGATCGATTATTGTCTCAAGTGCTAGTAATAATCAAAAGGATCAAATTGTTAGAGTTCATATTCTGCATGATTTCCTTTTTTCTGATCATAGATCATTAGAACTATTAATTAATTTTACCAATTTATGCGCAACACGACATAACAAGAACTCAGTAGGTAAGAATAATCGCGTCGATTGGTCTAATGTTAATATGCAACAGAGAATAGAAGGGTCACCTCTTTAATAATTTAGAAATTTTGCATTCTTGCCTGTAGTAATCCTTGCTCAAATTATTCTCACTGTAAACTCATAGATATGTATTATAGTAAGATAGTATCCATGCTAAGAGAAGCAGGAAGCCCCCTGATTAAATCTTACAACTATCGTACTAAGATTATTCCTGGATGGAATGATTTTATTGCCCCCCTGAAGAGGGAATCGAAAAACGCCTACGATTTGTGGTACTTTCATGGTAGATCCAGATTAGGACCAGTATACATGAATCTGTGTAGAAATAGGGGTCAGTATAAGGCGATGTAAGCAGGAAGAAGAGTCTGTTCGAGCACCAAAAGCCTGTGAAGTTCTCATAAATAACTATAATAACAAATTTTGGAAATTTGTTAAGAATCAAATGGGTGTCAAAAGTGTCCTCCCTCCGACAATCGATGGGGTGTCGGGGGAGGATGAAATTGCAAAGCTGCATATATGCAAAGCTGCATATATCATTACTCTTATCCAGTGGTGTAGTGCTAAATAAAGAAGTGAAGGAACGCATTTTGAAAGTATTACTCAGATGCGGGGGGATAATGGCGAGCGCGGCGAGCCCATACAGCTGGGGGTCCGGGGGCACTGTAAGCCCCCCCGGGAAATCTTTTGATATCTGACCAATTTCAGGGATATTTTGAGGTCATATGCACTGGATATTAGGATATATTCCAAGGTTGAAGATGCAGTATTTCCAGTGTCATTAGATTTACGACATCCAGTACGATCAATAAAAATAGCTAACAACTGGAATGATTAACTAAAAAAAAGTTAACAACTGGTACGCCGTGGTGACTGTTTCATCAGCTCTTTATAGGCTAGCATTGCCTCAGTCGAAGCTAAAAGAAATGAAACAGTTAATGATTCTTTCTCATATTTTTTCTAGGGTGGGAATTAAAATTTCATGACGTTAGAGATTTGTAAGTTCGGATTTATTTGAAACAGTGAGTGAACGCCGTTCCGTCTACCAAAAAAGGTAAGGAAACGCCGTTCCCACGCGTTCCCACAGCACTACACCACTGCTCTTATCAGCCATGCTTGCTCATAGCTATATCCCTGCAGAGTTCATGAGGGTATATATCTTGCCCCTGGTCAAAAATAAGTATGGAGACATTCTGTCCAGCAATAATTACAGCCTATTGCTGTTGCTTCCTGCTTCTCGAAACTACTGGAAAAACTCTTGTTACTCTGATTAAATGATTACCTATGGACATCTCCAAATCAGTTTGGTTTTAAAAGGTCCCACTCAACTGACCTGTGTATCTATGTACTTAAAGAAATAATAACTTATATAAATACACTGACAGTTCAACTATTTATAGCTGTTTCCTAGATATAAATAAGGCATATGATAGAGTGAACCACAATATTTTATTTAAAAAACTAGAAGACAGGAAGGTTCCTATGTACATATTAAATTTATTGAAATTTTGGTATTCCCACCAATCTTTTACTGTTAGGTGGGGCAATGTACTATCCAAATGTTTTGGCTCCTCTTGCGGGGTGAGACAAGGCTCCTTGCTCTCTCCTATGCTGTTTAATGTGTATATTGACGGGTTAATTGCTTCACTTAATGAGGCAACAGTGGGATGTTGTATAGATAACAAGTATAAATAACTTAGTTTGTGCCGATGATATGGTGTTAATAAGTCCCTCTGTTAAAGGTCTGGATCGGCTACTAAAAGTCTGCGAAGTGTATTTGCAGAAACATGATATTCTTTTTAATGTTACAAAAACTATGTAAGGTTATGCAATTTCATCCTAAAAGCTGTAATCAGAGCAGATATTAGGTTTAAAATGAGAGGTGAAGTAATTGAGGAAGTAATGTACAAGAGTTTTAAGTATTTGGGTCAAACTTTCACCAGCTCCTTGAGTGATGACTCAGATATAAGAAAACAATCTCGAAGCCTTTGTACTAAAGCGAATATGAATATAAGGAACTTTCAGTTCTGTACAAATGAAGCTAAAGACACTCTCTTTTGTACTTTCTGCAGTAATATATACGGACAGCAACTCTGGGTGAATTATGAAAAAGGTTCTAGCAGAACCCTAAATTTGCTATACAACAGGTCTTGGTAAATATTCGTTTTAACTGCCCCCTCGGGCCCTCGTTTTTGACACGAAAACATATTTTTCTGGCGTATTTTGTTCAAATCTGACTTTCATTTCCTCGGGAAAATCCCCATTTTTGAGGAAATGACGCTCTGACATATCCTCCAGAAATTACTATTTTTACCAGAAAATGAAGGTCAGATTTGAAGGAAACACGCGAAAATACACCAGAAAAATAAGCTTTCGTATCAAAAACGAGGGGGGAAGTTAAAACGAATCTTTACCGCATGAAATACACCAGAAAAACCCATTTTCGTCAGTAATATTCACGGCAAAAGTAACCTAACCTAACCTAACCAATCGTCAAGAGCGTACAGTTAAAACTAACGAAAATAACACAACTTAACCTAACCAATTGTCAAGGGCATACAGTTGACCTAACCGGGCATGGGTAACCCATAATGAATTCTGGACCTGGAAAGGTAAGTAGTTGGAAATATTATCAGTGCACTTACATTAATTATGGAAAGCTTCACGGTAATTAAGTTCACTACCACACTGAGGACACGTAAGAGAGGTCTTGAGCACACCGTGAGCTTGAAATATAGCGACAGCAGCGCTATCGTCCCTCAAAACTTGTTTAATAACGTCCCACTCGGACTTAGAGCACGCACTTACACAGCCATTCTGAAGCAACTGTTGAATTCAAATTTCAGCGCCGGACATGTGCGGGGATATCACGTGACAATAGGGCAGCCACTGATTGGCTAATGATAACATGACCACATACACACGGGACGAGATGGTTTGACTAGTGAATAATGGCGTGGGGTGTCACGTGACAATGGGGCAGCCGCTCATTGGCTAATGATAATAATATGATTACATACACACGGGACGAGATGGTTTGACGAGTGAATAATGGAGCCTAAATTTAATAATTTCGAAAGTAAATATCTCGACAAATAGAATTTTTGCCAAAATTAGTATAGAATTGTTAGAAAATCTAGGAGAGGAAGAACCATTGTTGTCCCAAGGCGATATGATGACTAAGCTGATTGATGCAGCATTGCTTGTATATATTAAGTTAAGGTGTGTATATATCCATCTCATAATTGTAAGGTTAGTGAAAAATTAACTTAATTTAGAGCTAGCATTTTTGGGCTCTTGTGGCATCATTATTTGGCCACTCTGGTGGCATCATTTTGGGGCGCTGCGCGTCCTTTCTACTCGTTTGTGGGATGTCGTACGTACAGGGTGTGGTCTGATAGAGAGCTCTCTTGCAATTCAGTTTGGTTGTTTAGATACAAGATTGTTGCATGGTGCAATAGTCCAGGTTGCGTTGTTGTTGCAAGGTTGAGAAAGAAGACCATAAATAGCAAAGCTGGGCACTTGCGGTATTTTTTGCGGTACTGCGGTACTGCGGTACTACCGCACTACCAAACCGGTACCGCATAACGCAGTACCGCAAAGGATCGCTGAAAGTACAGCAGTACCGCTACCGCATTCAAATTTCCCGCGGTACTTTCCGCGGTACCGACAAACACGACTTTTCAAAAAAATTAACACTTTTTTTGAAGTAAACCTTATTACAGGAGTACAGTAAGACGAATGCTGCGTGTGTTGCATCAGCCTAACTCTAGACACGTTAAGTTTTCGTTCAGAACATGTTACGTTGCCATCCTATCACAACGCCTCAGTGCAGTGCTTGCTTTTGAGCCGGTTGCACGTGTGTTACATTTCTGTGACAAAGATCGATTTTTAGCCATTATGGCAGAAAGTTCAGGTGCGAAATCGCCGATATGCAATTTCTGAAAATATGTGCTGTTACTTGTGTTGTTCTTGTGTGCAGTACCGCAGTACCGCAGTACCGCGGAACGCACCAGGGGGACCTGAAAAAGTACCGCAGTACCGCGTAACGCACTGGGCATGCTGAGGTACCGCAGTACCGCGTAACGCACCCCCAAATTTTGGTACCGCGCCCACCACTGAATTAAATAGTACCCCTTTTGTTTTTATCTTAAATTCATACAACTAAAGCCTAAGGTAGGCCCACATCGAGTCCGCAACCCTGAGGTAGGACCTAATAGAATCTCAAGTCCGTAAGTTTTAATTTTAGCTTAACTTGGGCTGTAGGTAGAACTGGCCCTTTAGAATTTGGCCGTTCACGGCTCAGCTGGGATTTTGAACCCAATAAATAAATAAAATAACAAGAATAAAGTATTCTTGTTTTGGTTGAAAATAGCAGAAAATTAATTCTTTTCTAGCGAAAACGAAAGGGACGTTAAAACGAATATTAACCCAGGTCTTTTAGACTCTTACATAAATTACCCCCGAGATGCTCAGCTTCGCAAATGTTTGCTGCCCGCAATGTCCCGAGCTTCCCAGAGGTAACAAGACGTGCTCAATACAGTCTAATACAAAGAATTAAAAAAATCAACTAACCCGATTATCCAAGCTATGGATGAGTCCTGCCGTTTGTCCTCTAAGCCAGAGTTTTTCAAACTTCTTAAAGCCACGGAACCTTTATTTAAAAAAAAAAAATCACGGAACCTTGACCAACAGGTAGAATTTTAATGATATAAGGCAAATGGTAATAAAACACAATTTATGCTCACTGCAGTTTATTTATGTAATTTATGAAATTTACACATACAGTTATATGACTTTCACAAAAAAAAATATATAAGCAGAAATTTACAAGAAAAAAAAGCCAATTTACTTTTATTGACGTATTTATTTTAAATTGCCCTCCCCACATTACTGTCACCATAAAAGAAATTATAAGTATAAAAAATATCATCTTTATTGTAAAATTAAAGTTTTCAACGCAAAATAATTAAAAGTAAGGAATTTTACAGTTACAGTTAAACAGTTTACAGTTTTACAGTTAATCAAACAAATAAATGTTCAATGACTTGGATGTGATTGCTTTTCTTTGGATAAAAGTTCAATATTACATTACTGTGATTATAACTTCCGTGAACTGAGAAAACTAAACCTAAAAACATAGAAAAACTCACCAAATCAATCAGACCAGTGCTTGTGGTTATCAGCTGTGTTTTGTTTACAAAATAGGCTCCTGTTTCTTACGGTGGCTGCAAGAGGGCAACACTTATTCGGGATATCTCATCGTTTGAATTAAAATTCTCTCTCTCGCCCACTCTCTCTTTGCCTACACCTTTCAAAACACAATCACTGAATTCGCAGAATATATATCGTAAATTCATCCATGCCAGTTGATATTATTTTATCTTACCTCTCTCTCCTTCTCAGTCTCTCATGACATGCCCCAAAGAACCCCAGCAAGTTCTCGCGGAACACAGTTTGAAAACCACTGCTCTAAGCTATGAAATTCTTGGTACGAAAACGTCTGTCTGTAGCTCCACTTAAATTCGACATTACCGTATTATTTCTAATCAATTGTGTACATATATTTCTATCCTTAGTATGTGAAGTCATTGTATTAATAATGTGTGTCATATTGACTATAGTCTATATAATCTATATAGGTTTTAATATATATATATTAGTGGTGGACCGGATATCCGCATCATTTTTAATACCCGCATCCGCACTTCTGACTGCGGATATTATGCGGATATTACCTCTAATAAATTATGCAATTTACAATTAAATTAGCTTATAAAATAGCTTATAAGGCCCAGTCATGCACATTTCATGTAAAGTATTAATAATGAACAAAGAAATATATAAACGTCAAAATATAAATAGCTGGTAACAGAAAATTGAATGAAACTTGTTTCATTCAATTTTCTCTGGCTGAAACTCTTGAGAAAGTTATTTTTATCATAATGAAAACATTAATATTAATTTTAATTCTTATGCATTGCCTGCCATAATAGTAATATCGCGAAATTTGAAAAATTGTCATATATTCATAATTCTATATTATATTGATAGATTAACTAAATATCCGCATCCGCAGATATTGAAATTAAAGATCCGCATCCGCAGATGTTGAAAACCGACATGTGATCCACCACTAATATATATATATATATATATATATATATATATATATATATATATATATATGATGAATAAAACCACGAAGGAAAGGAAACACAAAACGGTGCTCAAGCGCTTTCGTCTAATGACATCCTCAGGAACACTGAAATACATAAAAGGTTCCGGCCTATATATAGGTTACAGAAATATAAATAAATAACATACATACACACAAACACATATACATATATATATATATATATATATATATATATATATATATATATACATATCTACACACACACACACATATATATACATATATATGCGATAAACGGAGAAGTAAAAATAAAACTTAAAAATTAAGGATTAGAGGATTAACAAAGAGGCAAATCGATTTTTAGCACAAGATCAAATGAGTTATAAAAATAATACAAATTTATACTGGAGATACGCCCGGGTTTAACACTTGCCTTCTTAAGTTTTATTTTTACTTCTCCGTTTATCGCATATATATGTGTATATATATGTGTGTGTGTGTAGATATGTATATATATATATATATATATATATATATATGTATATGTGTTTGTGTGTATGTATGTTATTTATTTATATTTCTGTAACCTATATATAGGCCGGAACCTTTTATGTATTTCAGTGTTCCTGAGGATGTCATTAGACGAAAGCGCTTGAGCACCGTTTTGTGTTTCCTTCGTGGTTTTATTCATCATAAATATTTTTCACGTGTTACTTTCGTGAAATAATTTTCATATATATATATATATTATATATATATATATATATATATATATATATATATATATATATATATATATATACACGGTGAACCAAAAGTAGGTGGACAGTAGGTTGAATACGGTTTGTGTTATATTATATTATAACTATGGTGTTCATTATAACTATGGTGTTTGTGTTATATTATATTAAATATTATAACTAAATTTATTTAAATTTTATTTTGTATTATAGTATACAAAAAAATTAAATATGTATTCTCAAAATAAACGTTATCATTTACTGTCCACCTACATTTGGTTCACCCTATATATATATATATATATATATATATTATATATATATATATATCTGTATTCCAGATTGGTTGAAAGATAGTGACATCATAGACACGTCATGGGCGGAGCTCTATCATATACACACATCATAAAATGGGTGGAGCTCTGCATATATATATATATATATATATATATATATGATGAATAAAACCACGAAGGAAAGGAAACACAGAATGGTGCTCAAGCGCTTTCGTCTAATGACATCCTCAGGAACACTGAAGTACAGAGAGAGTTACAGCCTATATATAGGTTACAGAGACAAATTATATATATATATATATATATATATCAGTGGCGGCTCGTGGTAATTTTACTTACGCATGCAGTCACATGCATTACAGTGTAGTACATATTAGATAAGCTGTATTTTGTCTTTTATGGTATTCTTATGAGTTATGTAGTAACCGAGGATAGAACCAATATTATATTAATAATATTAATAATAATTTTAACTATTTTTTTAACTTAAATAATAATTTTAAATTCATTGAGTATATTATTTATGCATGCAGTGCATGCCTTGCATTCATTAAGAAGCCCCCCTGATATATATATATATATATATATATATATATATATATATATAAACGGAGAAATGAAATTTAAAAAAAAAAAAAAAATTATTAAAAATTAAAAGATTGTGGGAGGGGCATACAACTTTGTAAGGAAACACTATCGATTTTTAGCACAAGATCAAACTACCGATTTTTAGCACAAGATTAAATTAATTGTTTCCAACCAATGTTATAAAAAAAAATACGAATTTATACTGGAAATCTGCCCGGGTTTTATCACTCTACCCATCTTGTATATAAAAATAAATTTAAAAATAAAAGTTATTAGAGTGGCATACAAGTTTACCAAAGATTTAGCGTTCTACCCTTCTTATCTAAATCTTTTCTGAAGGAATTCAAAACAACAGGATCGAGTTGAAAAAGACCTTTGCTTATGTTGAAGTTACCTGTGGTTTTATTCATCATAAATATTTTTCACGTGTTACTTTTGTGAAATAATTTTCATATATATATATATATGATCTCGGAGGCTGATGCCACATAGCCTATGTTCTTTATATATATATATATATATATATATATTATATGCAGAGCTCCACCCATTTTATGTGTGTATATGATAGAGCTCCGCCCATGACGTGTCTATGATGTCACTATCTTTCAACCAATCTGGAATACAGAGGCCTCCAGCAGCCTCAGATGACCTCAGAGGCCGACGTCACATAGCCTATGTTCTTCCCCTGCCTCAGTTACCCCTATTCTCCAAATCTCATCCAAATCTGGCCAGTGGTTTGGCCAGCCATAAGAAACAAAGAAAATAAGTTCGCAAACAGTTCGACCGTCACAATTATTAGTATAGATAAGGTTCCATTATGATTATTGCAAGTCTATATGAACAGCTACCACAATACAACGTTTTATATACTAGTCAATTTGAACCAAAAATAGACATTACACAACCAACCTCCACACACTCTCATTCCCCTTCCCCACCCACCAGTCTTCTTTCTATTACGCTTGCTCATCATCATCATATACTTATCATCCTTATTAGATGTTTTTCGCTTCCATCCTCAACCTGTTTTGCTGAGCATAATATTAACATATTACAGTACAACGTAGATGGCCTCACAAGCAAAATCATGCAGCTTAGGGAATTCCTACACAAACAAAATATTCACATAACACATACAGGAAACAAAACTAAAACGCACACACAAAACAGGCCCGGATCCAGACCCATAATCTGACTAGTGCCATTTCATTAAATGTGTGAAAAACTGCACTGTTGGAGATTGACCTCAATTAAACCTACCTCAATTTCCCAACCCCTAACACAGGTTAAAATTAATCCAACCTATTAAATTAGGACTCGAGAATCCAGAAATGGTCCGGAGCAAATAGGATGATTAAAGTCACAGATACAATTCCCACAAATAAAACCATAGAAAATTTACTACGGTTCATGTAATAAATTGGGGATATTTCTTAACTGTTAACCGAAAGGTAAAGTGAAAGAATTGACTCACCTCAGTTGGTCAATGGGATGATGTAGCGTCTTGTAGAGTTAATCTTAAAATCGTAGTCTTCAGTTAAGCTAATTCAAGTAGGCTTATTCTGGGTACACTAGCCTGTATTGGTTTTTAACTTCAACTTTTGTTTCAGTCACTATTTCTGTAGAGTAGTTCGCAAGCCAACTGCGTAATTGTTCCTCTCTTCATGCGATCAAACGGAAGAACGAACTGAAGCCAAGGTTCTGGTGTTTGACTTCAGTTTTGTTGGCTGGTTGTTGTCGGTGGGAGATAATCTCACCGAGCACACCCTTCACCACATACTGTAGTAATAAATTACTAATGTGGATATGACCCAGTATGATGAACAATTATTCACATACCTTTGTTAACCATAAATTATTGTACATTAAAGAGACTACCAAATCTATTTCCTCTGAGGACCACTTCTGCTCTCTCTCAACCACCCTCCCAATATCCTAAATTTCATAAAATGCATACCAAAATGTAAAAGAAGATATGATTCGTTATTTACTTCAAAATATTTATTTTACAAAATAAATCCTTTCTAATGTTTGTCACTGATAATATCAACAAGCTTCATCCTTCTTGGGTGGAGCCTTGCAAAATTCTCAACCAAAACATCCACATCGAGCTTCCGCCCATAGTGGACATGCATCAGAGCTAAACCATTCATCCTATCATTTTTCATGGTGCTCCTCAGATACGTTTTCAGTCGACGCTTGGCTGAAACTGAACGTTCACACTCACAGGTGGTGACTGGAATGACTGCCAATACCTTGAGTGCAGCACAGATGTTTGGGAATAAGACCTTGTCCATGGAGTGTAAAGTTGACTGCACAGAGTCTGGTATATCGCAGTTGGCCTGATGGCGCCGCTCCCAGTGGTATTGCCACACATCCAGCTCTGCTGACAGAGTATTGGGACTGGGAAGGTCATCTTGGTAGGTCTGACAGAACTGCTGGAACTCTGGGTTCCATGTGTCTGGCTGTTCTATCATCTTTGCAGGAACACCTAAAATGAATAAACCAGCTGTCAATTTCATGTAACAGTAAGAGAGAGTACATATCAGTCCATCAATTTAATTATCATTCTCAAATTATCCCTATAGCTAAATAATTCCATCACAAACCTGAAAATCCCAGAATGGTTTTCTGTTGGCCATCTTTGAATCTTGATCCAATATCTGCCAGGAGATGATCCAAGAATGGCACAGTCACACTGCGACGGAAATAATCCTCCGTAGTTTCTGCAGGGACATTGTTTCTGTTTTTTTGCCAGCCGACTGTCCTGGGCTTTGTCACTGCTATGTCGAGGTCTTCAGCTATTTCCTTTGCAACCTTGAACCACTCAGAATGTTTCGAGTCAACACTGTCTCTAACTGTTTGAAGAAACCCAAGGACCTCACCAACACTGTCATATGCCTTCTTTGTGTCGAGACTCCTCACCTGCAACTTGACTGTGATACCAAGGGTGTATGACAAAACTTTCTTTGTCACAACAAAAGTGAAGATAAACTGGAATGTTCCAATTTGGTGGAGCATACCACTGGCCTTTGTTGATGACTCACTGTCCCAGTTATGAGTGACGTTATCCTCGATGCACGTCAAGGTTGAAACCACAGCGGGCAGTAGCTCTTCGAATACATCTAGGGCATCCAAACGCTGGACCCATCTAGTAGTTCGGCAAATATCGGTCAGTTTATGATGACTAGAGGCTGGACACTCCTCCTGAGTGACAAAAACAGAAAGCAATAATTTTCAGATTAGATGTATGAAAAAATAAAATAATTTAAAATAAATTTCACAGCATTAAATTCACTATTACAACACACAGCCATTATAATAGAAAATGTACTGACTATACCAAGAAAAAAACACACCTTGATCTGTTCTTCAAGCAGCAGCTGTCTTTTCGGTGAGAACTTGAAGAAACGCTCCACTTCCTCCAACGTGCCCATCATGTTGCGTACTTCTTGTAAAGCACAGGCTTTTACAACACACAGGTTCAATCTGTGAGACTGGCAGTGGACATAAGGTGCCTTTGGATATTGCTGTGCTATCAAAGCTGCTGCACCTTTGACTTGTCCAGTCATATTGCCTGCTCCATCATAGCACTGACCTCTGCATTTCTTCATATCTAAGCCGAGATCACTAACCACTTGCAACAGCAAGTCAGCAATGGCTTTGCCAGTGACACCATTCACACATTCAAAGAAACCAACAAACTCTTTACGAATAGAATCTGTGTTGTCAACAAAACGCAACACAAGTGGAAGTTGTTCCTTGTTGCTGACATCAGTAGCTTCATCTGCAAGAATGGAGAACAGAGGACTTATGTTAATCTCCTTCACAATTTCGTCTTGAATGTGGGCAGCGATGACGGAGATCAGTTCATTCTGTATTGTCTTTGATGTATATGTTGCATTCTTGGGAGCTGATTTCAAGTGTTCTTCGAGGACCACATCACCAGCATCCACGCGGAACTGCAACAGTGCCAAGAAGTTGCCTCTGTTCTTCGAGTTGTCTTCAGCATCTTCATGGTCCCCTCGAAGAGCGAAGTTCTGCCTATCACACAAGATCACAGTCTTCATCATTGATGCTACTTTTTGTTTGTTTGCTGCGACACGTTTGCTGATTGCTGATGAAATAAGTCGATTCACTGGTTGTGACTTGTTGGACATGATTCTGCGAAAATTATCAGCAAAAAGTGTTGCGTGTTTGTGGCAATCTGACTTGCTCTTATGTTCGGCCAATTTATTTGTAGCTGTTACCCAGTTGGTCAAAGGTGACTTGTACAGTTTGTCCAACTTGCTGCTGTTGTGGCCACTTGCTATACCAAACAGCACACAGGTTAAACAAAATGCGCCACATTCTGATGGTGAATACACCAGCCAGGGATACATCTTTAGCCATTCTCCATTGAAGAATCGCTTCCTGCCATAATTGTTGGTACCTGGAAACTTGTATCTTGCAGGAGGTTGCCAGTGGGAAGTCAAAAGCTCATACTTCTTGTCATCATTCAAATCGCTCACACACTGGTAATACAGGCCGATGTCATTCCTGAGGTTTGATGATATTATGTCCTCACCTAAAATTCAAAACAATATTCTTTTTAATTCCAGTCATAAAACCATCAAGTTATGATTAGTTTCAGTATAAATTGTAGAGAACATCTTGTTCAAACTTGTTTTGTACTACATTCATGCAGTGGCGGATAGCCCTATAGGCTGCACAGGCTGAAGCCTAAGGCCCGGATGTCTTAGGGGCCCGCCAAAAATATGTGTATAAGTAAAAAAAAACAATCAAACAAAAGTATTTATTTCGGAAAATGAGATACATAAAAATTGAAATATATATATAATAATAGAAATATTTAAAATTGTAATTTGCGACATTTTTTGCCTGCGAATTCATTAATAATATCCTGACAGTCAATTTTATGCAAATGCTCCCACTCGATGTGCATCAATTATGATATTTGTAGCCAAGCCACAAGTCACAGCGCTGTAAACACGTTCAACCACGTTCACACTTGTTTTGTGCGCTATTATGCATTACTCCCTCAATGAAAATTAAATTTGTATAGTATATGAATAAAAGGGCCCGATCATACATACTAAGCCTAAGGCCCAGAAAATGTTAATCCGCCCCTGCATTCATGACAATAAATGAATTGGATATTTTTTTAGTTAATGGCAACAATATAAGAAATCAATTCTTACCACATGTCGTGTCTGTGTTCTGTATTTTGCACGCTGGATCATATGCGTCATATCTGATTTCATCAAACTTCCTTTTCTGCGATGGTCTGTCACCCAAATCATCTAAGATGTCAGTTGAGCAAGAAGGTACTGGTGGTACTTCCCTGAAAAGAATGACCAATAATATGAATAATGATAAGGTGACATTGTGAGACCCCCAGTAGGGAGGAGTAGAGTTGAATATATTATTCTACAATTTGAATGATTTTCCAAGCATAAAATAAATCATTGTCTGATCCGACTTACCGATTGGTATTGAAGAAAGTCCTGATCTTTACTTGTACCTTCTTCATTTTTCTGTAGACGACGTTCATTCAGATTCACTTTAGCATATAAAATAATTGAGGGGTCGCGCGTCTTAAGGTACCTAAGCGCCACCACAGGCGAAAACGTGTTTTTGATGGATATCACTATTTTCACCCTTCCTCTATCGCGTGGTTTGGGTTATAATGACCTTATGACACTAGAAGTGTGGTTGAAAACCTTATGAAGCGAACTACTTTTTTCACCTCTATCGCCAGCTGGGCTCTGCCGGCTAGATGTGATGCGCATCTTAATGCCCCAATATTCCGTTCAACTGGTGGGAGGTGGTGGGGGTGGGACGCTCGGTCTCTGGGTGGCGGGAACAGCAGGAGGAGCGCGAGCCAATGAAAACATGGCAGCCACGCCGCTCTGCTTTCTGATTGGCCACCCGCTCCACGCGCCGAGAGGGACACGACACAAACCCCGCCATTACCTTAAGACTCGCGTTGCTGTTAGCAGGCGTCCTGTGTTCGTGCTCATATTGCTGAATATTGCGTGGATTATTCTATTCACCCGGCTTCTAACTATTATCAACATGTGCAGCAATGTCTCACCATGCTAGTGATAGTGATGAAAAATCAATGGAATCATTCTGTGCCAGAAATCGCACCCAAAGTTCGGCATAATAAGAAAATAAAAAAAGAAAATATATATATATATATGAATAGAAACGACGTAAATAAGGAGCGTCTCTGCACACGGGGAAGAGAAATAACGAATAAATGAAAAATGAGGCGAACCGCCCGGGAATTGAACCCAGGGCCTTCCAATTGCCGGTTGGATGCGCTACCATTACACAACGGACCTCATCAATCATAAATCGAAATTCTCCTACATAGGGCAGAAACCAATGCCCTGAGAGGGCACCCTCGCAAATCGTGAATATGTGCATTTAACTGCAATGACCACGCAGTATATAAATGAATAGAAACGACGTAAATAAGGAGCGTCTCTGCACACGGGGAAGAGAAATAACGAATAAATGAACCGGCAATTGGAAGGCCCTGGGTTCAATTCCCGGGCGGTTCGCCTCATTTTTCATTTATTCGTTATTTCTCTTCCCCGTGTGCAGAGACGCTCCTTATTTACGTCGTTTCTATTCATTTATATACTGCGTGGTCATTGCAGTTAAATGCATATATATATATATAATATATATATAATATATATATATATATATATAATATATATAAAATATGAAAATCTATTCCGAAAACTCATTAACATGTTCATTAGCATACTTAGAACTCTAATTTAGCCAAAAATGAATGTTCTAGCTCAATTAATAACAGATATACTATTGCCAGAATATTGCTGAACTTTGGAGGCGATTTCTGGCGAATTTCAATTTTGGCGCTTAGGTACCTTAAGAGGCGGGACCCCTCATATTATAACACAAAAAATACAAAAGATAGACTTATTCAAAGTGAAATTAGAGCTGCACTGCAAAACACCTGTTACATACAAAGATGGCGCTTGAAAACATTTGAGAAATTAAAAAGTGTACGGCGCATGCGCGAAGTATAAGTTCCTATGCATTTTCCAGCAGAAATCGAGCAGAGAGTATCGTTTCAAGGCAGTCTTGCTAGGGGGCGCTATGTTAAAAAAAATCTGACCAGTGCGAAACGATGCCAAAATTTATCTGACCGATGCTCTGGCATCGGTGAGCACTGGTCTGGATCCGGGCCTGCAAAACACCCACCATCCCTGACTTCACGGCGATCCGTCAAGATCGTACCGGGGGTCACGGAGGTGAACTCATCACTTACATACGTAAAAGCATTAGCTACACTGATGCCACCCAAAACATTACAAACACAATCCAAGCAGATAACACGATAGAAATACAGGCAGTTAACATTAAAACACGCACAAAACAACCCCACACTCATCAACATTTACATCCCATCAGATAGTTCACCTCAGGTGCCAGCCAATTACAATCCACAGTTACACAATCTGGCCTCTCTCACTAATGTCATCGTAGGAGGAGACTTCAACGCTAAATACACTAGTTGGTACCTGTACATCCAAAACAACACCAGAGGCGCCAATATAGCCACACAACTAAACAGCCTCTTCATTCTTAACAACACAGAAGAACATACACACATACCACATCAAGCAGGATACTCAAACTCCTCTCCAGACATAACGTTCTGTTTCCCCTCACTAGCAACACATACACACTGGAGAAGAGAAAAACAACTGTCATCAGACCACCTGCCCATCATCATTACAACACGTTCTACACTCTGCCCCAACAGCCTTATGCACACTTACAGAAATTACAAGAAAGCTGATTGGGAACAGCTCAAAATACAGACTGAAGAACAATTCACCATATTAAACAGCACACCCATCATAAACATCAATACAACACTCAAGACATTTAATCAGATCATCAATAATGCAAACAAATACATACCCAAGGGCAACATTGGGAAATACGACCCAAATTACACAGAGAAATAGCCCACCTCATAAGGCAACGTAACAACCTCAAACATAACACACAAACACCACACACAGAAACCATAAAACAGCAGATACAACAGCTCAACATAGAAATAAACAACAAACTTAAAGAAAAACAAACAGAAACATTAGGGAATTCATAACAACACTAAACCACTCCACAGATACATTCAGGCTATACAAGACTATAAACAGCATTACCCACTCTAACAGCGGCATTCACACCTCACACGCGGCTATCTGTCGCAGCCGAAATAATATCCAAACATATACACAACAAGCTAACATTCTAGTTAATCACTACGCAAAGATGAGTCACTTAAACAGAGACAACAACCAGAAACACGCAGACAGACAAACAGCCAGACACAAGAAAACCTACAGACTCGACACGACCATTACACCCTTCAATACAGACCAGAACACCAAGATCATCAAAAACATTAAGAATTCGAAGGCTACTGGACCAGACAACATATCTAACATACACCTTAAACACTTGTGCCCACAGGGAATTCTGGCTCTCACAAACATCAGCACATATTCATACCAACACTGTATTATTCCTGACATATGGAAACAAGGTAAAATTATTACACTACTCAAACTAAACAAAAATCCAACAGAACCAGCTTCCTATAGACCCATTACTTTACTATGCACACCTTAAAAGTAACAGAAAGACTAATCTTACAAATCACCAACCCACACATACCACTATCGCCTACTCAACATGGATTCAGACCTCACCACTTAACCACGACATTACTTACTAACCTCACGCAGCACATCATGGATGGCATCAACTCCAGACGACCAGCTCAACGTACACTATTAGCAAAAATAGACATTAGTAAAGCATTTGATGCTATACCACGCTTCCCTTTCATAAACAAAATACTCAACAGAAACATGCACAATAACACCAAAAGGTGGCTGAGCAACTACCTTTCAGGAAAATACACGTCACATTTAATGGCAAGTCATCCAAAAACAAGCTTTTTCCGAACGGGGTCCCTCAAGGCTCTGTTCTCTCACCAACACTGTTCAACTTATACATGCATGACATCCCAACACCCATAGATAACAGGCTTACCTTATCATCATATGCAGATGACATCACTCTAACATCCATCTACAACAACATCGACACCGCTACAAATAACCCACAAACATACACAAACAGTATACAAGACTGGCTCACACTCAATAGACTCAAACTATTTCTCGGGATGTATTATTTTAGTGTGTTAATGAATGACAATATTTTGTAATGCACATAACAGATATATTTTTTTAACACACACAAAACACATACGGAAGCCATTCGGCTTATTAATGTGATATTTATAAAGACTATAACTTAACTATGTACACATACAGTGTATACAGCTACACTAGTAGGCTACACAGTTGTAATGCACTTAATAAACATCTACACAGTTATTGTAATGCACTTAATAAACAGCTACACAGTTGTAATGCACTTAATAAACAGCTAAACTGTACAGCTTACTGCACTGTAGATAGAGTGTAGATTTGTAATGAATATTACATAGGACGCTTCCTGGCTTTTTGTTTGGAAAACTGCGTGATTGTGTCCTCGAAACTCACCGACTGCAACACCTCATGCTCTATATTCAACAGCGCCAGGGACGAAAGGCGCTCCTGGCCCATTGTGAAGCGAAGGTAATTTTTGATCAGTTTGTGTTTCGAGAATGAACGTTCACCAGAACAGTTCGTGACAAACATACACACGCATATTCTCATTGCTATTTCCATGTTTGGGAATGTTCCTTTCAGTTCGTTTGTGTTCATATGCCGATAAAATCTGTTGCACATGTCTTCACGTTCCGTCTGGGATTCTGTTTCACTTTCGGTGAGTTTCATTAGGGCAGCGAACTGCACAACTTCTGTTACCAGCTCTTTCTCCAGATCAGCCGGATAGCATTCTACTAGATGTTCAGCTGACCGTCGAAGACTGTCGATGTCCAGGACTAGAGGGAAATACAAAAATACAAATCTTTTCTGCAGGACAGCGTACGCTTCTAGACGAGTGTTCAGAGTGGTACACAGTTTATCAATTATTTATCGGTAGAAATGCACTGGTCCGAAATGAATCTCTTGGTGTCAGGTTCGTATCTTCGGCAGTTCCGATTTCGTCATGATGGCGCTTTCTCTTCTTTGCGCGTTGAGTCGATTCCTTGTATATTCGATGACCACACTTTCTGATGCCCTAGTCCTCAAATTCGTCAAATCTTGATCTGAGATCTTCAACAAACTGCAGTAGTGATTTCAGCAAGAGGGTGGCTGAGTCTAACGACATTCCTTGTTTTTGCGGAGATGCATTGGTTTTTTGAAATCGTTCGATAATAGTTTTCCATAAAACCAATAAAATGGCTGTTTCGAGTTGTTGAAGCTGTTTAGACAATCCCGTGGCTTCGATCCTGGGAGTCGTGTCCACGAATTGCTAGTCCTCGTGGTGTGATATACTTGATAACGTTGACACAGCGCCGCAAAACTTTCTGCCAGTAGTTGCACTCCTTTTCAAACTGGTTCACCAGTTTCGAATCAACACGGCCGGAGACAGACTTTCTAACCAACAAATATCTCATCGACTCCATATGTTGCTCACATTTTCCGTGTGCTTCGACCGATTGTCTACCATGCTTACAGTCGTTGAACCCGATTGTGAACTTGCTGTCCGCTCTCGACATTAATTTACAGACAAAACAGTAAACACAGCCTGTGGTCTCAGAATAGCACAGCCATGACACCTCAATCCTCTCATTCGTCAGGCTGTTTCTTAACAAATAATGTCTTCGTACATCGGCGTGTTGTACCACTTTCAGTAGTTGAAGAGTTACTGAAGTCGCTGTCATAATTTCGGCAATCTGATGTTCCCCGTTCTATCCAGAACTCTCTAAAGTCATCGGTTAGCACTTGTGGCCACAAACCAATGTCATTAATTGCATGTCCTGAAGCTGGTAGGCCTGCTGAAGGGGTTGACGTAGATAAGTCTCCTGAAAATGCAGCTGCTGAAGTAGTAGAGGCAGCTGCTGGGCTTGCTGACCACACTGACGTAGACGCGTCTTCTGAAAACGCAGCTGCTGAAGTAGCGGAGGTAGCTGGTGGGCCTGCTGAAGGGGATGACTTAGTTGCTGATGATTTAATCCAATTAGTCAGTTTCGGCACCGTCGCAAGAAACTCTTCTCTGCGCTTCTTATCCTTACGCTTTTCACTACCGGGTTTATATTTCCTCCTTCGATCCCGGTCACGGCTCGTTTCCATGTTGTGCATATTAGAGTGCCAACAATAAGAACATAAATCATGAATCTGCAACAGAAACAACAAGGAGTAAGTTGGTAACAACATTAGAAATGAGTAACACTAACAAGAACAACAAATTAAACACCATCAAAGCGGATATCAGAATGCCTGATGCCATGCCGCCTGCCGGAAAAAGTAAAACTCGTCGCAGATGGCAAATACATGACGTTTAATTTTTTTCAATTGAAATTTGCGGGGTCCATCGGGCGCAGGGCCTTGGACATTTGCCTGGTGCGCTACCCCCTAAATGCGGCCCTGCCAACAAGCAACACAAAAGTACACTAGATAACTCCACAGCCAGTGCTGTGCTTGTAACGCCGTTATCGTTACAGTTACCATTTTTAAAAAGTAACGAGTAACGGCACCGTTACTCGTTACCGTTACTTTTAATGAAATGTAAATATATTATATATATGCGTAGGTATATTATAATTAATTTATACATAAAATATTATATTATATAAACATTCGCTTGTGCGAGTATGTGTTGGTTTATATCCACTGGTTAATGCATAGGCTATGAAGTCTGTGCATGCCTTCATTGCGTTGTTATGACTTACAAGGCATAATATTTTTTAAAAAAGTGAAACAAAATTACTACAAGATTTATTACTAGGAATTGCAACATAACAGAGGATGTAGCATACTATTGATACTAATTTACTAATACTAGAATATACCAGGAAAGTTTAGTTTTGCAAAACAATAATATGAAATACTAAAGAAATTAATCAAATGAGTTATTGTGCATGGCAATAATAATTGAAATTTATTAGCTAAATATAGAAACTTAAGAACTATTATTCAAAAGATCTTTATTGGCCTTTAAGAAAACAAACTTCTCAAAAGTTGCATCTAAGAGCGAGCCTCGTTTCGGACGCAGTATATCCTTCCCTACTGAAAAAACCCGCTCAACAGCGGCACTAGATGGTATAGGAGTGTTTAATAAACACATTTTTAAAGTTAGTGGATGGGAAGGATGCAGCGTTAACGTGCCGTGAAGGCCCAGATGAGAGGAATGACGAAACCTCTGTTGAACTTAGGTCCCTCCCTGCTCCAGGGTTCTTCGCCTTTTTACTTTTGAAGCACCCGAAGAAGTCATCGTCGTCCTCAGTCGCACTTCCTGTACTAACTGTTGGTGAACTGGAATCTCTGTACTGAGATGACTGAGCGATCTTTTCGATTCGTTCTATCATCATTTCCTTGACCTCAGCTACTCTGCTTTCATCGCGTTCATTAATCCACAGTAATTTAAACCGATGATGAAAAGCTGCAGCTAAGATATATCCATTGTCTGTGAATATCTTGTCGAATCTCTTTTCGATTCCCGAAATGAGACTCCTAACTAAAGGAAGACAAAACTCTTGACCTGCACGTTCAAGCTTTCGTAGCTTTGTCAAGCCAAGCAGGCAGTCAGTGTGGGAAGCAGTATACCCATGTACGCTTCAGCTTCACTTTGAAGGATGTCCAATGCTTGTGCAACGGGTTTCATCACTATGACATATTCATTGTAGAATAATACGTCGGACGCGCTGAAACGAAAAATTCCTAATCCATCACAGATATTATCCATAGCGGATTCTTTGGAAGACAATATTTTATCGATACACTCAAGCGCATCAAAGGTGGAATTCCATCGAGTTGCACAAGGTGTAACTAAACGTTGTTGCAACTCAGATTGTATGAGGTCTGCTGCAGCAGTGCTCCTGTTCTGTTTATTCCATAATGCTTGGCATTTAGCAACTGCTGTACGGGATATTTTATGAAATTTTCCGTCAGTTAGTGCTTCCTCGGAATCTGCTGTTGCTACAAGATTTAGAGTGTGTGCAGCACATCTATGATGGTCTGGTAACAGGACTACAGATGAAGACTGTTCCCATTCATCAAGAACATCCGCTACATTGCAGAACGTGGTACCCTCGGCCTCTTCATCGTCATCGAGTTCATTATCGCTACAGGGTTGATCAGGTTGTATAGCAATGTTGGTGGTGGTGCTTTTCGTGGTATCTTCGCATGGTCCAGTTGCAGCAGTAGTACTCCCAAACAGCCTAAAACATATATAAAATAGGCAAAATTAATTAAAAGTTTGCAGCAGTCATATTACAGCATATGCGTACCGGTATGCTCTCCAAGGAAATAAATATTCAGATATTTTTGTTTAATCATATATTAATATTATTAATATGTAGTATACGCTATATTAAATTGCCATTCAGAGAGAGAGAGAGAGAGAGTTACAAGGAAAAGAAGTACCTCAAAAGGCCTTGCGGACCATACCGAGGAGGTACCAATGGCAACGGGTGCCAGGGAAAATTTTGTACACACTCAAATAGTGTGCAAGATTTGGTCTAACCTTTTCTTGAACTGATCCACAGAGGAACTGTTCACAACTTCCGAAGGTAACCTGTTCCATGTGCCACAGATCTTATACGTAAAGTAATTCCCACACACACTAGTCCTAAACCGTTTCAAATCCAACTTCCAACCATTGTTGCGAGTTGGGTTATCATTTAAACTAAACATACTTCTAAAATCGACATCGTTGAACCCGCGTAAGAGCTTGAAAACCTCGATCAGTTGACCGCACAGCCTCCGAGTTTCCATCGAAAACAAGTTCAGGGCGCGTAACCGTCGATTGTAGCCCATATGCCTAACGGAAGGGATTAACTTTGTTGCCCTCGAGAGAGAGAGAGAGAGAGAGAGAGAGAGAGAGAGAGAGAGAGAGAGATTACCAACTGTTAAAATATTAAGTAGTCTTAATGCTCTCTTTTTTCGGTAGATTCGAAAAATATGCAAATAGCTTAGATTCGGATATTTAAGGTTAATTCGGTTAAACTATCATCGCAGAAGCCTACGTTAATTTGCAAAATATGGTGTCATAGATAGTGGAAATAAATCGCTACATTTGAAGCCATAGTTTTAAGATATTGTTCGTAGTATTGGCTACATTGATAGACTATTAAGATATAAAATACATGCTAAAATAATAACATACTTGAATGCGCGAACGAAGTTTGATCCATTGTCGGTTGTTGTTTTGGTTGTTTTATTTTGAATGCAAAAATGCACATGGATGTCTTCAAGAGCTGTGACCAGGACATCATAGGTATGACGCCCTGTCAGCCGACGGCATGCAAGCACAGCGTGTTTTTGCTCGAGCGTCTGGGCGTCAATCCAATGAACCGTGACTCCAATGAATGATCTGTGAATGATCAATGAACTTCATTAGCTACATTATATAGGAGACAAAAAGTAATTAAAATTTCAAGTGTTTTTAAAGTTGTTACTAGAGAATATTCATTATTATTGATTAGTGTCTTCATGTTGATGCCTTTATTTTTCATGTATGTGTTTATGTTTTGTTTGTATGTTTCAGAGTTCCATCATTGTTTAGCGTTATGGATATTGGTCAATAAACGTAATAACAAAAAGTGGAATCTTATTTATGATGGAACTTTATACAAAACAATAATGAATCTCAACAGGTCAACATGCCCGTGGTGAAATGTCCATTTGAGGGGTGCGCATATGAGACCCCCGCACACAGCGACGCCATTGTAGCAGCACTCCTCACAGCCCACCTCACTGTCCATTCCGTGTCCGCTGCCGGCGCCACGGCCCAAGTGGAGAAGATGAAGAGACCAACAATATCTTCAGCCGGTACGAGCGAGGAATGGTCCTACTTCACATCGCGATGGATGGACTATGTGGATGCCACCAAAATCACGGGTCGTGACAAAGTGGTGCAGCTACTGGAGTGCTGCGATGAACCCCTTCGCAAAGACCTCACACGATCAGCCGGTGGTAGTCTGACAGGGAGAAGTGAAAATGAGGTGCTCGCAGCCATAAAGAAACTCGCAGTCAGAGAAGAGAGCACCATGGTTGCTAGAGTGGCGCTGCACAACATGCGCCAAGACCGTGACGAAACCGTGCGTTCATTCGGCGCCCGACTCCGTGGCCAGGCAGGGGTATGCAAGTACATCACCAAATGCTCGAGCTGCGATGCGGATGTGAACTACACGGAGGCCATCTTGCGCGACGTCCTGACCCGCGGCATTGAGGACCCCGAGATTCAACTGGACCTACTCGGCAACACGAACCAGAACATGACATTAGAGCAGGTCTTCCAGTTCGTCGAGGCCAAAGAATCCGGCAAGCGCTCAGCATCACGTCTCCTCGACTCTCAGGGCGTCGAGGCTGCTAACAGCGCCTACAGACGGAACAAGAAGGACGCTCTGAAGGAGATGACAGTCGGCAACCATGAGGTGTGCTCATATTGCGGCAGGAAAGGGCACGGCAAAAGTGCCCCAGGCAGGGTCCGAAAGAAAGACTGCCCAGCCTATGGCCACACATGCAGCCACTGCAATCGTGAGAACCACTTTGAAGCAGTGTGTAGGAGCAAGCACAAACCATCAAGAGTCGAGATAGTAGCGAATTCACATGCAATATGCGAAGAAGGTGCTGTATTCGAGGCCCTCTGCTCGATTGCCACAACTGGCCGACGCCGCATCAGGAGAGTCATCGCCCTTGACCATCATCTTTATCATCGCCTTTCCGACACATGGATTAAGCAAGCCTCCAAACCTCAGCCATTCATAAACCTCACAGTGACAGCCGTCGATGAAGATTACGCTGCATTCGGATTCGAGCTAAAGGCCGTGCCCAAGATTGCTACACTCGGTGCGATGGCTGACACCGGCTGCCAGAGCTGTCTGGCAGGCATGAAAGTCATCCACCGCAAAGGCCTCAAACAAGCCGACCTTATCCCCGTCACGATGAGAATGCACGCCGCCAACAACGGATGCATCAAAATACTCGGCACCGTCATCCTGCGACTCTCTGGAAAGGACAAAATCGGTAAAGTAGTAACAATTCGTCAACTCACCTATGTCACGGACAACTCCGACAAGCTGTTCCTCAGCAAGGAGGCATGCATCGCGCTCGGCATGATCACCGACAACTTCCCGATGATCGGTGAGACGTCTTCGCATCGACTCGAGGCAACCTCGGCAGCCGACACCGCGAGCGATGAGGTGCCGGCGAGAGATAGTGCTATCAGCAGCGAGAGCGGTCAGACCAGCTCATGCGACTGCCCGATACGTCAAACACCGCCCCGGCCACCATCACAACTACTGTTCCTGGCGACTAAGAAGAACCGCGACAGACTGCGGCAGTATTTGGTCGAATACTACAAGTCAAGCACATTTAACACGTGTGCGCACCAGCCGTTACCAATGATGGAGGGCCCTCCATTGAAACTTATGGTGGACCCTCTAGCTGACCCGGTGGCATATCACACCCCGGTACCCGTCCCTCTTCACTGGCAAGATGACGTCAAGCGTGGACTCGACCAAGACGTGAAATTGGGAGTAATCGAGCCAGTGCCGGTCGGCGAACCGGTGACATGGTGTCACCGGATGGTGGTGTGCGCCAAGAAGAACGGGAAGCCACGCCGCACAGTCGACTTCCAGCCCATGAACATATATGCTACCCGCGAGACACACCATACTCAGTCACCGCTCCACCAGGCACGGTCGGTGCCCCATGGCAAGGAGACCGTGTTCGATGCCTGGAACGGATACCACAGCGTGCCCCTCCGCGAGGAAGACCGTCACCTGACTACCTTCATCACTCTGTGGGGCAGATACCAGTACCGCACGGCGCCCCAGGGCTATATCGCCTCTGGTGATGGCTATTCGAGACGTTAACGAAATAGCATCCGACGTTCCAAACAAAACCAAGTGCATCGACGATACGCTGCTCTGGTCGGACGACCTGAGACAAAGTTTCTTCCAAGCAGTCAACTGGCTTGACATCTGCGGTAGACACAGCATCACGCTGAACCCTGAGAGGTTTGTATTTGGACAAGACACTGTGGAGTTTGCTGGCTTCGAAACCACACTCGACAAAGTACGACCCTGCGAGAAGTATCTGCAGGCCGTCCGTGACTTTCCTACATCAAAGAACATAACCGACATTCGCTCATGGTTTGGGCTAATTAACCAGGTGGCATATGCTTTCGCTATGGCAAAGAGAATGATACCTTTTCGCCAACTCTTGAAGCCTGGCACGCCCTTCCGATGGGATGATCAACTCAATAATCTGTTTAAAGAGTCGAAGGTGGTGATCATCAGTGAGATCGACGAGAGTGTAAGTATACAGTATTTGACAAAACAAAGCCGACCTGTCTTGCGACTGATTGGTCGAAGTCAGGGATCGGATTCTGGCTATCCCAGAAGCACTGTGAATGTCCTGGTGCTGAACCCTTTTGCTGCCGCATTGGTTGGATGGTCACCCTCGTTGGCAGCCGCTTCACCCACCCCACTGAGTCACGTCTCGCGCCGATCGAGGGGGAGGCTCTGGCAGTCGCTGACGCATTGGACAAGGCCAGGTACTTCGTCCTCGGCTGCGATGACCTCATCATCGCGGTTGACCACAAACCGCTGCTGAAGGTGTTTGGCGACAGGTCGCTGGAAGACTTACCGAATGCTCGACTGAGAAATCTGAAGGAGAAGACTCTCCGTTACAGATTTCGCATGATCCATGTACCTGTTGCGAGGCATCGCGCTGCTGACGCTACGTCCCGCCACCCCACCGGCGACCACCAACCTGAAAAGATGCTCCTGGCAGACGACATCTCCGCTAGTAGCCAAGACGCTGTTGCTGATGATGACCTACCGTCGGCAGCTGCTCTGCGCCACTCATTCTTAGCTGGCCTACGCACAGAGGGAACGGCTGCGTACAACGACGAAGCCCTCGACGACGAGGTTACAGCCTCCACGGTCTCAGCTCTGAACATGCTGCAGTCCGTTACCTGGGACCGGGTAAGATTGGCGACGAGCAGCGACCAACACATGACAGAGCTCGTCTCGATAATCGAGTCAGGCGTGCCTAACTTCCGCCACAACACTCAGAGAATATTACCAATTCCGAGAGGACCTGTACACGGTGGACAGCGTCGTCATATTCAAAAACCGTGTTGTGATCCCTCGCTCTCTCCGGCAGGATGTACTGAACGCGCTCCACGCAGCTCACCAGGGCGTATCGTCGATGGTCGCGAGGGCTGAGGTGTCCGTGTTCTGGCCCGGCATCACCCCTGCTATCACTACCCTCAGGAACAGTTGCAACCATTGCAACCGTATGGCACCTTCGCAGCCCAGTGCTCCTCCAATTCCTCCGGTGTCCCTCGTCTACCCTTTCCAGTGCATCTGTGCCGATTATTTCCACTATAAAGGTACCAACTACCTGGTGATCGTCGACAGGTACTCAAACTGGCCGATTGTGGAGAGGACCACGGATGGCATCTGCCGGCGGCCCTGAGTTCACATCCACGGCTACTCGTCACTTCCTGGGGAATTGGGGCGTACACTACCCTCTGGCTTCGGTAGTTTTTCCACATTCAAACTGCAGAGCCGAGGTTGGCGTGAAAACAACGAAACGACTGATCACAAACAACACAGGACCGAACGGTAAGCTCGATACAGACGCTTTTCAGCGAGCCATGCTACAATACCGCAACACGCCTGACAAAGATACCAAGCTGTCTCCCGCTATGTGTGTGCTCGGCCGTCCGATCAAAGATTTCATCCCGATCGTGCCCGGCAGGTACAAGCCACACGATACCTGGCTCGGGACGTTGGCGGCGAGGGAGGATGCCTTGCGGAACAGGCACATGAGAGCCACTGAATACTGGTCCGAGCACACCAGACGGTTACCCCCACTCGTGGTCGGAGACAGGGTCAGAATCCAGAACCAAATCGGCCCCAACCCCAGGAAATGGGACAAGACTGGCCTGGTAATAGAAGTGCGACAGTTCGATCAATACGTGGTGAAGGTTGACGGGTCAGACAGAGTGACTCTGCGAAACAGAAAATTTCTGAGGAAATATTTGCCCATCCAACCGCACAGACGCCGCCTCACCATCGGGGACGACTCCCACCTTCACCTCTCTAGCCTTGCTCCCGGATCGGGGCACTGCGCGACCTCACCCCCAAAACCACGCATGGACGACTCCCGCCTTCACCTCTCCAGCCCTGCGCCAGAATTGGAGCAGTGCGCAACCTCACCCCCGAAACCACGCTCCCCGTCCACAGTCGAGCGGTCATCCCCTACCGCCCACCAACCGGCTGGCAATGTAACCTCACCGACCAGCCCACATCACTTTCACTGCATACCCTACCACAAGGCCTGCCCTCCAGACCAGCTGTGCACTCTCAGCAGTGCCCACCATCACCGTCCCTGGCACCCATTGAGCGCTTCCAGCAACGAGATTCCTCGCAACCTGCTGCTCCAGGTGCTGCGTCCAGGTTTCCCGCTTCTCCAACCGATGCCTCTTCCGTCAGACGCTCCTACATATATAACAGTTTTTGTTCCCCTTTTTTTCACTATACTATATCAAAGACTCGGGGGGAGATAGAGAATATTCATTATTATTGATTAGTATCTTCATGTTGATGCCTTTATTTTTCATGTATGTGTTTATGTTTTGTTTGTATGTTTCAGAGTTCCATCATTGTTTAGCGTTATGGATATTGGTCAATAAACGTAATAACAAAAAGTGGAATCTTATTTAGTTACTTTCATTACATTCTTATTGAGGGTCATTAATATTACAAATAAATTGAAATATAATAGTATATGATTAAATTATTATAAATTATTATAAGTTACATTTATAATTTAATACGGTATATAATATCATATTATTAACATATAATTATACCTCTCAGTATAAATTCTGTGATGATAAAATTGAAAATATATTTTGAAATATTGATATATGTAATCACGTTAACGATAACTTCCCCATTACTTGTACGCTAATAGCCTTATGTAGATAATGTTTTATTGTTTTTTTAAGTAGCGTCTACCGGGGTTGTTCGGTTCATTATTTGGAATTATTTCCCGTCTCTCATGCGTAAGGAATGCTATCAGACGGCGCACCTGACGTAGGCCTCGCTGTATCTTTTCATCAATGTTTGTCTCAAATATTATAACTAACAAAAAATAAACCCTAGCTAAAATAAAAATATATAAATAAAGATAGTGTGCGCATATAATTCCTACAATTTCTTTATTTTTGTTCACGTTTACACGAAAAAATGCAGGTGAACCGAATAGTCCCGATGACAAAATTTCACCGGGACTAATCGGACAGGAAGTTTGGTTGTTAATAACCCACAACTCACAAACAACATTTCTAAAAATTGCACATTTGCCTTTTAACAGCAACTAATTAACAATACTGTCCGAAAGCCATTTTGAAATTGGAGCAAAACTGTGGCCACCAGGCGAGGTCTTGCCAAACATTGCTTTTTGAGACCCCAAGTTTCGCCAAAGGGTTGTTTTGCACCATTTTTACTACTTTTTTTCAAATGTTCCTCAAATTCACTAAAATCCACTAAATAACATGAAACTCAGTCTAATTATGTAAAAGAGCTTCCTCTAGTATAATCCGCCAGCAAAATTTCTAAATTATTAAAGAGGTGACCCTTCTATTAAAATTATCTGTTGCATATTAACATTAGACCAATCGACGCGATTATTCTTACCTACTGAGTTCTTGTTATATCGTGTTGCGCATAAATTGGTAAAATTAATTAATAGTTCTAATGGTCTATGATCAGAAAAAAGGAAATCATGCAGAATATGAACTCTAACAATTTGATCCTTTTGATTATCACTAGCACTTGAGACAATGATCGATCCACCTGGTGGTACCACTCAGTAAAAATCTAGCAAATAATCAGTTTTAAACGGTGCCGATATTGTGAGTTAATTGATAGTGCATAGTGGTATTTCTTTTTAAAAAGTAAAATTCGCGGTGTATATATCAAAAAAGTAAATAAAAACGAAGCGAATTAATCTATACAGCATTTTTCCGAATGTTTCTTTGTGAAGAAAATTAGCTGCCTATCGAAATTTCTACAAATACCCCCCAATTATCCCTCGCAGCCACAGTCGCGAGCACCAATCGGTGAGAAGTATACAGCGTACCACATCCCCCATCCCCCGGAGTAACGGAGAATACTTTCCCTCACTCAGCTTGAGTCAACCCCCACCCAATACTTCCCATAATATCCTTTTTGAGTCAATTTTGTGCACCAACGGCTACCCTCTATCAGTAACATGGTTACATGGGAATGGTAAATAAATTCCTGCAACTCTGTGGTATCTGTAATGGTGCAACAGATGAGATAAAGGCGATGAGGTATGATTTTTGTCAGCTGCTTTTTTATTTTAGATGCCTAGAATGGGAAGATGATAAAATCTCCCTTATAACGAACGTGAAGCAACTTAATGGGATAAAATTTTTCTACAAAAACTGCATGACCGAATTAAACTCACAGTTTTTAAAGCAGAAAGAGACTACGCGAAGAAAATGAAAGAGGAAAGTGGGAATAAAGAACAGGAAAACACAACGAGGCCGAAACCATGCGGTCGAAAGAGAGTATAAAGACAATAGATAGCATAAGGGCAACGAAGGACATTAACACAAATAGCACAAATAGGAAAAGACAAAAGGGCAATCAAGAAAACGGAGTGAAACTGTCCCCCGGTAAGGAGCAAAAAACAAAGGCTACAAGTAAATATAGGGAAGGAATTATACGCAGATATTATATAAAAAATAATTGCAGACTTAAAAGAGAACAATGTATATATGAACATCCCCCACTTTGCAATTTCTTCTATAATAATGGTCATTATAAATTTGGAGACAGATGCAAATTCTATCACTCGGACATCTGCAGGACTTACGCAAAATATGGAACCTGCAAATACGGAAAAAAATGCTACTATCAACATCTCCCGACGAATCCAAAGAACAAAGGACAAAGTTTAAATGACAATAGGAATAACAATAACAATAGGAACACAATAAGCGAACAAAAATTTTTTTCAACATCACCGACACGATACAGCTGCTAAATGTCATCCAGCGCATGCAGTTGACACAGCTGGAAACTCCCGAGCCAAACCGCTTCCGGACAAGAAGCTACCAGAACAGGTAGGCGGAAACGGATCTTTCTCGGAGGATCATAGGGCAACGAAACAAGCGACACCGAAGGAAAACGAACTTCAAATGCACAAGGGGCAACGAAAAGAAAGAACATAAATATTGTCCCGGCTAGTATTCAAAGAATAAGACCAAACCAATCAATCAACAAAGTTTCGTACCTGAAAGGATTTATGGACGAAACAAGGGCGGATCATCGCATGCATCACAGAAACTCATCTTAAGGATTGCCAAGGAAATTGTGAAAACTGCGAACATTGTATTGACTGTCATCAGGGACTTATCGAAGGGGAGAGGGGCGAAGGTGGTGGTCGCCCCCCTTGGACTAGAAAACATATTGTATGTAAAATATTAATTGTATGTAAATATTAAATAGGTAATCATTATAACTGCATTTGATCAAATTACAGATTTGTTCGATTATCCGGTTTAGAAAACATCATCAATTAAAAATTGTAAAAAAGAAATCGCTAGAAGCCTGTAATTAGCTTGACTCTTAGCATGTAAAATTCATCATCAAAAGTTTCATTTCGTTTTAAAAAACTTATAATATTCTAATTTAAGACAAAAAAACAATTTATATAGCTATTTCCATGCTGATTTTTATGGCATAAATATCACCCAGTTATTTATTAACATATAGTCATATTAATGTGTTTATATCTAAACATCATCCGATGAAAATAGCTCAAAGTCAGGTAAGTCAGGCTAATATGGATGGCATATCTGCCTATTCGCTGGCAACGCTGGTTTAAATTTGAATGTTGATTCGATGTTTTTTGTCAGAATTGACAATGTACATTTATCCAACAATTATGTTTCGCTGAATTATTTTATTATGTTTGGTTGAATCATGAATTTGATTGAATTATGTTGAATTTTGTTGAATTGAATTATGTTGAATTTGGTTGAATTATTTTATTCAACGACTTATATTATTTTATGCATATTGAGAAACATTTACGATGTAATTTAGCAAAACACCACAGTTGAGTACTATATCATCACCAAAAATGATGTAGTAGAGATGTTAGAAGTGAATGTCAAGATTTACGGCATCACAATTCTAATGCTAAGAATGCACTATAAAAGATAATAGTTTATATATGCATTTAAAGAAATATAGTATAAAATACGTAGAACATTATGTCAATTGATTTAAGAAAATCAACATTGTTTTTGAGGCTAGGTTATATGGAGTTATTACAGTGTTGTAAAAAATCCAATGTTGTCAATGAGGCTGTAACCAGTGGTGAGCTGGACCCGGTTCGCACCGGTTCGCGCGAACCGGTTGTTAAAATCTTTTTGAAAATAAGAACCGGTTGTTAACTTAACTTTTTGCTGGACGCTGAAGAGAGCATAGATGTACTGATATTTATGTTTTGCCTAATAATTCATTATTGCTAAAGTTGACTGAGCAATTTAATTTTAACTATGTAGATAATATGATTCATCGGTTTTTATTAAATAATTCTTCTTTTCTGATTTCATTAGAAACGTCTATTTCTCTAATTAACTATACTAATTAATTGTCATGCAGTTATTAATACCTAGCTGAATCATAAAATGCAGACACTTGAAAAAGGCAAATAGCGAGATAATTAATTTAATTAAAATTGCGAAAGGATAGGGTTGGAAGGGTTGTCAATTTTTTATTACCGAATTCAGAATTTTTTATACAGAACCCGGTGGTTAAAATTTTGGCAGCTTAGCGAACCGGTTGTTAAAATTTTGGCAGCTCACCACTGGCTGTAACTATATGTCAGGGTCAGTTTAATACTGGCATCCAATACATTAGCAAATTTTAGCGTTTATAATAATTGTGCAAGTGCAGATTAGTACTGAATTATATAAATTGAAAATAATTGAGACACTAATTTAAAAGTATATGCCAGCTTTTGTAATAATTGGTTATGAAGGTTTAGGTTGACCTAATTATATGTGATATGATAGTTTTATCAATAAATTAGTCATAGTTGTGCATAATTTTCTTATCAATATAAATGATGTATTTATTGAAAAATTAAATGTATTCACTATGTATTTTGAGTATCTGAACTATTTGTTTAATGTGTGATTAATTCATAATTATGTAATCTATGTGTAACAATCACATATATTGCTACTATTTATGCTTGAAGTATTAATGAATGTGTATTCTAATGATATGTACATACAGTATTTCTTAAACTCAACTCTATGTTAATATTAGAATCAGACAATTTGCGCTTAAGCGATGCAGACGAAGTTTTGGACAGATTTGCTCGTAAAAAAGTGAGACGATTGAACATGATGCTGGAATAACACTAGAAACCAAAGAAATTATCGCACAACAATCGCTGCACTAGTTTTGTGTTCAAAAAGTGTGTCCGTAACGTCACAACTCCCGGTTCTACTTTGGCTGTTGATTTATTGGTCAAATGATCTAATACTCTCTTATGGGCTAGTTTTGTGTCTACCTGACTACATACACTTGAGCAATTGAGTATATATTTCTGTAGTGTGTAATCATTTCCCTGTATATAAACTTGCCAGGCCGTTTGATTACGTAACTTATAAATATTGATTTCGCTGTGAAATTTAATAAAAATTAATCCCAATTGCAATAAATCTGTATGTTTACCCGTCTTTTGATCGTATTGAGCTAGCATGAACTATTTGAAAACGTACACAGTGTAACCCGTTTATATCACATCGCTTTGGATTATAACTCGGTTGATATTACTATATTCGATAAACCACGTACGAATGATATTCAGCACATGGAAAATGTCTTGCTTAATATCACTAAAGAAACTGCTTATTATCACGTTTTTCTAATAATCAATTGTTGTTACATCGGTGGAAAAACAATGACATATGCAAGTTTTCAAATAATAAAACAGGTTAACATGCTAAAAAGCACTAATGCAAAAGACGTTCATTATCATTTCACCCCACACCGAGAACGTGATATTAGGCATGTTACATTGCAGTAGTATAATTGAATGATGAAACGTAGGTATAACCTACAACGTTCCCTTCGCCCCCCACCCTTGAGCAAATCCTGGATGCGTGCCTGGCTGTCACATATGGGCGGGGCGGAGCAAAATACTGCACAACCACACATTTCAGTACCAGGGAGCAGACTGATTGCCACAGTGCTGTCAATGTAGGGGGATAAGGTGAATGGGGGTAGGCTGCCAGCATGCCAACGGCCAACATGCACACCTCGCTCAGAGTGAAGGGACAAATTTTTAACAGTTAATAAATAATAAGTGAGGATCGAAAGAAACTGCGAGCTACGATAAAAAAGTAACGAGAAACGACTAACGAATGTATTTCCCTAAAAAAGTAACTCGTTACTGAAAGTTACTTGATTTGAAATGTAACGCCGTTACCGCTACCATTACTAAAAAAGTACCGCGTTATGTAACGGCCGTTACTTGTAACGCGGTACTGCCCAGCTCTGTCCGCAGCTTACACTAAACAACACCAACATTCCACGCACTCACAGGACCAAAATACTTGGTGTCACATACAACCAGGGGCGTACCTAAAGTATTTGGCACCCGGGGCGGATCCTTCCTTTGGCAGCCCCCATAAATAATTTTAAAATTTAAACACACAGAAAAATATATTATGTTTGCAAGTAGATTTTTAAACAGTACAGTACTGTCATAAGCAAATTGGAAATAAGAAAAATGCAGGACATTAAAAATTTATTTAACAGGTAATACTGCATTTTATTTTATACAAAAAACACAGGAAATCCAGTTTCAACTCTCAGCCTATTCTTCAAAAGTAAATAGAGAGGATTCACAGTCTCTGCTTTCGAGCCTTAATTTCTGCGAATTGATCAGTGACTTCATCAAAATTCACCTTCTTTGCATATTCATGTTCAATTGAAAGTAAAGCCAGATTTGTCAATCTTGTCTGACTCATGGTCGAGCGAAAGAAATTTTTAATCAATTTCAATTTGGAAAAATTTCTTTCACATGAAGCAATAGACACACAGACAGTCAAAAAGAATCTCAAACACAGTGACAAGCTTGGCAAAGATTCACAAAAATCCCAGTTCACAATAAACTCCAGAAACTGCAATGCTGTCCATTTCTTTGCCCCTTCAACGCTGATTTTGGCAGCTTCCAAAAGCCTCCGAAGTCGTCCAATTTCCACACTATCTTCATCAGAGAATTTATCGAAAATCTGAGTCAAATTTGGAATATACTTCCGAAGTTCTTCTGTTGCAACAACCAAAGTGTTTGGCTGAATAACAGCGAAGATTGACAGAATTTGATCCATTGCCTTTGAACGAATCTCCAATGCTTGATGAAAGCGATCAAAACATTCAAACATAGCCCTTTTTACTTCATCTGGCAATGTGAGACCAGCACCCTTTGCCATCTCTCCTGGCATCCTTTTTCGGAGCTTTACTCTTCCTCTTCTCTCCATAGAAATGTCATACACATACACATACATCATCGTTACTTCAGTAGTAACCAGTAATCACAGGGACCACCATTCATAAACATGAGTTTCTATAACATCACGACGATGCATTTATAAACACTTAAACATCACTATGATAACTGTCAAAAATTACTGGACACTGGTATAAGTACCATGATATTGTTATAAACACCAGCACTTTATGCTTTATCATAATTATTTAATGAAACATACCTCATGTGTGTGGAGTCACAGTGTCAAGTGAACAATACTTGGAATGTCAGTTGCAGCCAGCCTGCTATGCTCATCAAACTGATGACTAAAACATCAACAAACGTTCGCCTTTCCATGTAATTTTTATCAAATATTTAATTTTTCGTTTGTAAATTTTGTACTGACAATAAAAATAAAAATTTATTTTATAGTGGAAATTAACATTAAGCTGTTACAATAGTTTGAACATTTTTTAATTTTTTTTCTTACTTTGGCGAATTTTTCATTTGGTTTGAAAACTTGTACTGGTATTTCAACTCTCCCGATGGCACCCCCATTCTGGCTGTCACCCGGGGCGGACCGCCCCCCTCGCACCCCCTTTAGTACGCCACTGCATACAACACATCATTATCTTTTGCAAACTACATTCAGGACATTAAAAACAAATGTACGGCAAGACTTAACACGCTTAGGGTACTAACAGGCACAAACTTTGGACACCAGCAGGAAACAACAACACTCATATACAAACAATATATTCGTTCAGTTATGAACTATGCTAGCCCATGCTGGGCACCCATTATCTCGAACACACACATAAACACCTACAAAACAACGCACTTCGTATTATTACCGATTGTATTCAAACAACACCAATAGAACACCTGCACACAGAAACAAAAATACTGAAAATTAAGGAACATAAAAACACTTAAACATGAGGGGAACACAATTCATGGCAGCAGTGACAACTAACCCACAACACCCTTGCCACTACATATGCAATCATGCACCAACACCTCGCACCATTAAGGTAATACCAGAGAGACATTATAACCAAATACTCCATTCCATACCACGCCCCACAGTACAGAAAACACATACACACACACACACACACACACACCTAACCCACAAAGCACTGGCACGACTCGGTCCGAATGCGGTCCTAGGTGCGAAGCCGCCACCCATTGACAGGTCAGAGACCAGCCTGAGCAGGTCGGATCGAGTTAACTTCGCACGATTTCGATGTGGACATCACCCCAACTTACAGACAAATAAATACAGACTAGACAACTCCACAGACGACACTTGCCACCTGTGGCAGGACACACCACAAACAATTGAACACATTATGACAGACTGTACAGTAGGGTGGATCGATTTTACATTTTTTTCGATTTCCATATTCTAATAGAGACAAAAACTTGTGCATGCATGAGAAAATAGCCTCTGCAAAATCTTAGCTTAATAGGTAATCATCTTCTGCCCCCGGCAGAGCGATGAAAATCATATTTTAGTAGTCAAAAACGTATTTTTCTTATAATTTTTAAAATATTTCAATATGCATCAAAATTATTCCTAATAACTATAAAGTCGATGAAAAAGACCTCATATGATCGTTTTTCCAAGCGCGTTGTCCTACGTTAATATCTTTTGCCCCCGGCAACAACGTCAAATGTTGAAAAAATAGGTAATTTATATACATATTTTCAGATCATATAGTTTTAGTTCAAGAACCAGAATCTCAGTACATGGGGCATTTCACTCCTGCATCAGGTTCTGCCACTGCAATAACATCAGGTATCATCAACTTTCTAGAGACTAACAATATTAGCACGGACGACATTGTGGCTATCGGCTGTGATGGTACCGCAGTGAACACGGATCGAAAGGGTGGAGCCATTCGTATGATTGAAATGAAACTACAAAGGCCAGTTCAGTGGATCATATGCCTATTACACGGTAATGAATTATCACTGCGACACCTCATTCAAGACTTGGACGGCAAAACAACTGGGCCAATGGGCTTTACTGGACCAGTTGGAAAACAACTGAACGACTGCGAAAAACTTCCAATTACAGAATTCGATGCCATTCCATCTCCCGACATTGACATAGATGATGCCGAGTTGAGCACTGACCAAAAATATTTGTTAGGCATCTACAGAGCAGTGTCGAGCGGTAGCTGCTCTTCAGCTCTCGCGGCTCGAAATCCAGGTAAGATGGCGCATTCCAGGTGGCTGACAACAGCAAATAGATTTCTGCGCCTCTATGTTTCAACCAGTGAACCCTCCAGCACCTTCAACGAAATTGTGCGATTCATTATGACAGTTTACGCACCAATTTGGTTTAAGATAAAGAAAAACTCCAGTTTCACTGAGGGCGCAAAACATTTTTTCGAAATGATGCGTCTCTCTCAGACCATGCCTCAAAGATCTAAGACAATCGCCAACAAAGTCCTCCGTAGAAATTCTTTCTTTGCTCACCCAGAAAATATTTTGATCTCCATGCTACATGCCGATGAGCAACACATAAGAAAATTGGGATGGAGAAGAATATTAAAAGCACGATCAAAACAATCACCAGCGGGGGAAATTCGAGCCTTCGCCATGCCTGAGCTGCTCTACGATAGTCAAAACTATTACGAAATGATCAAGAGTTTGTTGAGACGGGAGACCAGCCTGATGGACTGATCCCACTATTCCCTTGTCATACTCAAGCGGTCGAGAGACTCATCAAATTAGTAACCGAAGCCTCTGCCAGTGTAAGTGGAATAGAAGAGAGGGACGGATTCATCCGCTCCCGTCTTCACTCCCGAACAAAAATTCCACGATTTGATTCTAAGAAAGATTACCGTATGTAAATCGACATGCAGCCAAAGGAAGGGTGGTTGGGGCTGGATAGGGTGGAACTCGACGTACAGCCACCTCCTCGTGGTGAGTTCTGGGTTGCTAATTTTATAAAATTAGCAAGCGAGGAGCTGTACTTAGTACTTATCGTACTTATAACATCGCATTAACGTAATTATAATCCACATTTAGACTTTTCTCGGGGACAGAAGATATTACTCTAGAGTCATAAAATTTTGCGTGTGTGTTATTTCATGCCTAAGCAACGATATAAATGCTATGGGAAATATATAAATGCATTATTTAAGACAGAGCCGATCTGAAAATATGTATATAAATTACCTATTTTTTCAACATTTGACGTTGTTGCCGGGGGCAAAAGATATTAACGTAGGACAACGCGCTTGGAAAAACGATCATATGAGGTCTTTTTCATCGACTTTATAGTTATTAGGAATAATTTTGATGCATATTGAAATATTTTAAAAATTATAAGAAAAATACGTTTTTGACTACTAAAATATGATTTTCATCGCTCTGCCGGGGGCAGAAGATGATTACCTATTAAGCTAAGATTTTGCAGAGGCTATTTTCTCATGCATGCGCAAGTTTTTGTTTCTATTAGAATATGGAAATCGAAAAAAATGTAAAATCGATCCACCCTACTGTACAGCTGTAGCACAACATAGAACACAACACAACACAACATCACTAGTGCGCTGAACCTCTGGTCCACTCCGGAGAGGGCGATCGGTTACCTGCGTGTCGTCGGCTTGCTCGATGAGAGTGGGCTGATTGGATAACCAACAACAACAACCTGTTTTGTTCTTCACATCCCCAGTTTGTGAGTGGTGAGAAAGTGTTTTGGAAACAGTAGTCAATGATACTCCCGCTTTAGCAGCTATTTGTCTGTGAGTGTTGCCTTCTTTATGGAGAACAATAATTTTCAACCTATTCTTGTACCATGTGTGAGTCATTAAATCTATAAAACATGTTATTACATCAAATTGAAGAGTACATTTACCAGTAAAGAACCTGGCCCTCAAAATTATCAAAATCAATAAAAACTAGTGGTGTACTGATTCATCGGCATTGGCTGAATTGGCCAAATTTAGCTGATTCTCTTTCTGATTATTTGAAATTTTAAAATTTTCATTACAAAACAAAATCTGTATTTACGAAAAATATAATAAGTTAAGTTGTCCATAAATATAATAAGTTAAGTTGTCCATAAATATAATAAGTTAAGTTGTTCATAAATTTACATTTTCTTGACTAGCTAATCTCTAAATATTATAAGCTATTGTAATGTAATTGTAATTAGTTGTGTAATGTCTATTTTTTGTTCAAATTCACTAGTATATAAAAAGTTGTATTGTTGTAGCTGTTCATATAGTCTTGCAGTAATCATAATGGAACCTTATTATTGTATAAACAAAAAACAAAAACATGGGTTGTATTACTTTCACGGCTCCACGAAAGTCAACTTTTTAGTTATAAAAGTCTTGTATTTATATAGATATAGAATAAGTAAAAACCCTGCTACCTCTAATTTTTTTTTTTTAATTTTCCAAAAAATTTTAATTAATATTTTTAATAAGAACTACTTTGTGCCAGGATACAATTAAGGTATGTTGAACAGAAAGTTAAATTAAGATTGTTAGGTTAGTTATTCTTCCGCGCAGTTTCTCGGTCTAGATTCCAACATGGTGTGCGAAACTTGCAATCTTAATTATATCGAAGTTCATCGTTATTTTTTATAATTATTCTAGTGTGAACATGTAAAAATGCAGTGCTGTGATCTATCTACTTGTCAGTTGCCCCTGGTCAATTGAATGGCCAGTGTAGTGGTGCTTAGTTGAGAATATTAAATTTTGTTTAATTAAATAAGATAATGTTTAATGTGAATCATTTACTAATAATTATGAAATTAATTGTTTAAAATGGGTAGGGTTGGTAATCCTAAGGTGATGCGAGTGTAGTGGTGCTTAGTTGAGAATATTAAATTTTGTTTAATTAAATAAGATAATGTTTAATGTGAATCATTTACTAATAATTATGAAATTAATTGTTTAAAATGGGTAGGGTTGGTAATCCTAAATAGGCCCGGAGAGTGGACTATACCTATAACGGTTTTTCAGTCTTGAGGCAGAACGCGTTACGCGTAGGTGGGCAAAATGTAACGTAGAATAAATAAGTTGTGTGTGTCCCTCTCCGACCTAAATATATTTAGTAATATTTCATACTCGCATATCCCCTAATTAACTAAACCACTTTCGAAATTAATAAAACGTAATAAGTGTTAAATAAGAGTATTAATATCCCCCTTTCCCATTGGCTTTATAACGGTCTTTTAGAGTCAGAACTCGGCGTCGCTACCATGATAATTCTACTGCACGGCGAAAATGAGTGACGAGAGTGTACAGTTAAATGAAATAAAGAGCAATAGAGATATAGTAAAGTAGGAAGAAGCGTAAATAAATAATGAACAAAAGAAATAATAAAAACCGTTCACTACACCAGTTAGGTCAACTGTACGCCCTTAATGATTGGTTAGGTTAAGTCGTGATAACGAAAATATCACGACTTAATCTAACCAATCATCAAGGCGTACAGATGACCTAACCGGCCATTCAATTAACCTTAGTTTTTTAATTGGTGATAATACCGTTTTTGGTATTTCTTTACTATTATAATTCTTGATTTTTTTCTGCTACTTTTACAGATGGAGCCGCGAATGTAATACTTTACCAAAACATCTTTATTGTGGATCATTCACAATCCATAGCCACTTAACCTAACATACAAGTACAATCTTCCGTATGCATTGAACTTAATACAAAAATAAGGCCAACATAGCCACTTAACCTACAGTAGCATACTGGTATAGTGTTTGCTTAATTATCTAACAATTTTATGTATACTGTTATTACATGAGACATCTTATAACACTTATTATAACATAGCCACTTATTATAACACAACTTAATGTGCATATATAATCTTTGCTACATTACAAAAACAAGGTATTGTAAACCAGCAGTTGTCTGAACTAAGACGGCCATATAAGTGAGAGGTACATAGTATCTGAAGACAGGACATTGTACAATAACACAGAGCTGTTTTGAACCCTAGTAATGAAATTATATATATTCTTCTGGATTAACATTTGGCTGGTAGGTAGGTTACGCGTAGTAAACATAAAACTGGCACTGCACCATTTTGGTTCCCTACATAGTATACGAAAAATATTATTATAAGCAACAGAGAGTTTATTCATAGCAGTTTTTGTATAGTTCCACCACAGATGGGATGTATACAATGCAGTACAGTAAGTTCTAAAACGATAAGTTTTAACTGATTCTGAACACATACCAAATTTCCTTACTAGCATGTTACCCTGTACATACAGTACAGCTTTTTACATTGCCTCTCAATATCAAGTTCATCTCGCAGCTCGTGAGTAATTACATGACCTAAGTATTTACATGTGTCTTTGACAGGTATTGTCTGACCATTCATTTTAAAAGACCCACATGATACACCTTTTAGTAGATTACAGCTAAAAATCAAAATACAACTCTTTGCCCCATTATAGGTGATGTCATTTTCTATACCATATTGTTCATATATCTCCAATAGTACTCTCAGCCTATGGGGAGAAGGTAACAAAAGAATAAGACTAGTAAACTACATGAAGTTCAATGCTGTATACGATCATATTAATTGTTTATTTTTATGAACACAGACTGTTATGAAAAGGCCAATGAATTCTACGTTTAGAGGCTTTATTCAACTAATTCAAACATAATTCATAATCGAGATTACATCTGAAACAGAACAGAAATAATTAAACACAATGAAAACATAATAGCAGTTAGCAAAAGTAAGTAAAGTTAAATTTACAACATTCACCCCTCCCAAAAGGCAAAACATAAATTTTCTCAAAAATTAATATGAGACGAATTACATTGCAGTACACATCTTACAAATCTAAAATATGAGACGAATTACATTACAGTAGATATCTTACGAATCTAAAATATCCGGCGCTTTCCTGCGGCGCTGAGATCGACGTAACGGGATGTCTTCAGCATTGACTGGAACATCAACTGATGGACTACTGTTTTTGGTGGTGTGTCGTTGCTCATCTTCCTTACCTTTCTCCACATCCATGTGTACAGGGGAGTTCGGGCTTTTAGTTGACGGTAGATCCGGGGGATCGTTCTTTGTCGAAGTTTCTTGCCTTTGTTCATTGGATGTAGAGATCACAGGTTCTGCATCTGCATCCAAGCGGACATTTTCTTGCGGGGCTGGTGCTAAGTGCCTGACGGAAACCGTGGTCTCCCGTCCATCCTGTAGACGTACGTGCGCAAATTGTGGATTAGCATCTAATATCTCTACTTCGTCGACCAATGGGTCGTCTTTATGATGACGTACGTGTCTTTTGAGGAGAGCCCTCCCCGGTGAGACCAACCATGTTGGTATAGCACTGCCATAGGATGATCGACGAGGAAATCCAAAGAATCGTTCGTGAGGTATCATATTAGTGGCAGTTGAGAGCAAGGATCGAACAGAATGTAAGGCGTCCGGGAGTACAGCTTCCCATTGAGAGCTATCCAAATTTTGGGATTTCACAGCTAAAGATACGGCCTTCCAAATAATACTCTGATAGCGCTCGACTTGACCATTACCCTGTGGGTTGTATGGAGTGGTACGGCTGATAGCCACTCTCCTCTCATGGAGGAATTTCCGTAGTTCATATGACATAAGGGAAGACCCCCGGTCACTATGCACGAATGCTGGCATGCCAAAAATGGAGAACAATTGGCATAAGGACTTGATGACCGAAAATGAAGATAGATCGGGGGAAGGGAAAGCAAAAAGAAATCGTGAGAATTCGTCAATGATTACGAGAAGGTACTTGTTACCAGTTGAAGAAGGCAGAGGACCTTTGAAATCAATATTGAGCCTCTCGAATGGTTGAGTTGCTTTAATTAGATGATCTACTGGTGGTTTATAAAATTGAGTCTTGAGTTGCGCACATAGAGAGCAAGAAGCTGTCATTTTCTTTATATCATCCATTGAGTAAGGAAGATTGCGGCAACGGATGAAATGGGCCATCCTAGTTACTCCAGGGTGACAGAGAGAATCGTGCAATTGATATAATAGATCAGTTCCCGTAGCTGAACAATGAGTGCGTGACAGTGCATCCGCAGCTACATTATCTCTACCAGGTCGGTAAACGATGTCGTAACAGTAGGATGACAGTTCCAAGCACCATCTCATTACACTGGTCAACACTCATTTTATTGCCAATCATATTAGAGTGATTTTGGGGTAACTTTGTGGTGCTGATTCCGAATATGACATCGGTTTTGCTAGATTGGCTCTAATTTATGAGATAATTGGTACCCCATTGAAACACGTAAAAATGCAAAAAATTTAATGTTCAGGCGGAGCCTACTTACAAATCGCATTGAAATTGTCTCAAATCATACAAAAGTAAACACATGAAATACATAATGGCATTTTATTCGGTCTCACCATCTAGAATGTTCCGGTAGTTTCCCATATGCACGCGTTATGGTTACGTTTCCTATTAATTGAGGGTATTCATTATCTCAAGAACTAGAGCCAAATCGGAAAAACTACTTTCATTTTGGAATTCAGCAACCCCAAAATACCCTAAATTCGTACGAATTTCCTTGGCAACGAAAAAAAAAAGTTTTTTTGTTGACCTGTGTTATCTTTTCATTCTTTATCTTTCCAGTCTCTCTGTTGTTGAACATAAATGCCACTGATTTTTTATCTGTAACGAGCTGAAAGTGATGCCCAAGGAGATAGTGCTTCCATTTCCGCAATGCCTCAACAATGGCATAAGCTTCTTTTTCTATGGCAGAGTGATGTTGCTCTGATTTTGAGAGCGTTCTGGAGAAGAATGCGACAGGCCGTCCCATTTGATTTAGAGTAGCGGCTATCGCATGTTCAGACGCATCAGTCTCAACAACGAATGGAGAAGTAGAGTCTATAGCCATCACCACTGCATTCCGTATGTCTTGCTTCATTGACTGAAATGCAGCATTTGCATCACTGGAAAGAGGGAATTCTGTAGATCGAGTGAGAGGATGAATCTTTTCCGAATAATGAGGGATCCACTGTGAGTATAAGAGAACATGCCTAATGCTCGACGGAGCGACGAAAGGTCTGATGGGAGCGGTAGCTCCAGCAATGGTTTTATTCGTTCAGGATCTGGCTTCATAGTGCCCTTGCTAATACAATAACCAAGAAGATTGATTGATTGGGCAGAGAACACGCTTTTATCTGTATTAAATGTAAGGTTGTATTTCTTGGAAGCAGCGAGAAAACAATCAAGATTCCTGTCGTGCTCCTGCTGAGTACGGCCACAAATAGTGACGTTATCAATATAGGCATAGGTAGCTCTTAGGTTTTCATTAGCAATAACGTCATCGATAACACGCTGAAAACTCGCAACGCCATTGGTGACTCCAAAAGGTATTATACGAAACTGGTACAGTCTTTGATTCGCTTCAAATGCAGTGTATATTCTCTCTTCTTCTTTGAGAGCTATCTGATGGTACGCACTTTTCAGGTCTAGAGTGCTGTAGAATCCGTATTGGGAGATCTCTTTAACCATCTCATCACTGCGGGGCAATGGATAGGCATCCAGAAGAGTAAATCTGTTTATCGTCCGAGAATAATCGACAACCATTCTCTTTTTGTGTCGTTCGTTCGTTGTGACGAGAACCTGGGCACGCCATGGAGAAATGCTGGGTTCGATGATACCCTCCTTGAGAAGACGAGAGATTTCAGAACCTATGAATTTTGAATCTGATAGCGAATATCGTCGAAATTTATCTGCGACTGGTCAGCAGTCAGGCGTGAGGTAGGAAAATAGAGAGTGTGGAGGCACCGACGTGGCAGCAAGACTACATAATTTGAGTGGAGGATGTGCACCATTAAACGCTATTTCCACTTGTTCATGCTCACCCAGAACATCATGCCCCAGTATTACATTAGCGCATAGATGCTTTAAAGCAGTGAATTTGACATCTTGAAAAACATGAGTATCGTACTCAAGTTGTGCATGACACACACAAGCGGCCCTCGCTGAAAATGCTGTAGAAGCCATGGAAATGCTACTGGAGCAGGGAAGCAATTGCAAAGAATTGTGCAGACAAAACTCTGTGCAGATGAAACTTTCCGAGCTTCCAGTGTCGACGAGAGCGTCGGCCGTTAAGCCATTAATCTTTACTAGTAGGAGAGCTTTCGATAAACTGCCAGGAACTGATGCGGAAATGGTAGCCAAATATGAAGCTGCCGCAGAGGTAGGTTTAACAGCAGCAGACCGGCAGACTTTAGCGAAGTGTCCTTTTTTTAGTGCACCGGCCACAAACAGCCTCTCGAGCAGGGCATTTGTTCCGAGAGTGTCGAGGAAATCCGCAGAAGTAGCACTTCTGCACTACAGCAGCTAACATGGCAGAATCTTCAGGAGCGTCCGACTCAATTGGACTGTATTCTGATCGGTTAGATAAAGGCGTTTTTGGCTTGTTTTCTGATTCGGCCATTGCAACAACAGATGAATGATAAGTGGGGTATGATTCGGCCTGGAGCTGTGCAGCGTCCAAGGCCCGAGCCTGATCGTAGGCAGTTTGAAGATCTAAAGTTCTGTTTTCCAACAATCGCTGAAGATCGAAGTCCACTGCAGTACTGTCGCGAAAGTTGCAGTCACGACTGAGTTGTTTCAGTGCTTGGAAAAATGTATCGAGTGACTCCCCAGTCTCCTGTTTGCGGGCTGCAAGCAAATGTCTAGCATAGATTTCATTCTGAGGCTTTACGTAAATTCCTTCGAGGATAGCTATAGCGTCTTCATAGGTATTGCAGTCACCTATAAATTCATAGACAGTAGGTGTAACATAGTTCACCAGAAGGGCCAATTTGTCCACAGTATTGTCAGCTAATGATGAGAGGAAGTTATTGAATGTGCGGAACCAGTAATTCCATTCCTTAGCTGCGTTAGCACAGTTGGAGTCTGTATTAAATCTTTCAGGCCTCAGAAATTTTTCCATGATATGAATGAGTTGGTTAAATTGTTGTGAAAAGGCCAATGAATTCTACGTTTAGAGGCTTTATTCAACTAATTCAAACATAATTCATAATCGAGATTACATCTGAAAAAGAACAGAAATAATAATTAAACACAATGAAAACATGATAGCAGTTAGCAAAAGTAAGTAAAGTTAAATTTACAACACAGACTTTACAATATAATTACCTGTATGTCAATTAAGGTGGAATTAGATTAAATATGATATATGCCTAAATGTAGAATGCTCTGAGGAGCTACTAATTAATGATTGGGAAATCTGGCAGGCTACTATTCATAAGTTAGATGATGATAAAAGCTGTGGCCTAGATGGCATACAAGCAGAACATTTAAAGTGTTGTAGTCCTTGTATAATACCTATGCTTGCAGTGTGTTTCACAAGCTGTATAATACATGGTTACTTGCCACTTGCCATCTCCAAAAACATTTTATTTTTCCATAACTTCTTGGATTTATAGGTTTCAGCATATGCTGATTTTAAATCTGTTAAGAACAAACAAAACAAACAAACAACGTGAGTCGTGATATTTTTGTTAAAACTAACGAAAGTAACACAACCTAACCAATTGTCAAGGGCATACAGTTGACCTAACCGGGCATTCAATTAACCTTTGTGGTAGCCATTTTCTGTGGTATTTATTTCTTAACAGATTTAAAATCAGCATATGCTGAAACCTATAAATCTAAGAAGTTATGGAAAAATAAAATGTTTTTGGAGATGGTGTGCGTTATTCCAATGTCCGCCAAATTAATAATTTAATGTACGCTGATGACCTTGTTCTTCTGTCACCCTCCCCATGGGCTGAGAGTACTATTAGAGATATGTGAACAATATGGTATAGAAAATGACATCACCTATAATTTTAGGTGTAATCAACTGAAATATGTATCATGTGGGTCGTTTGAAATGAATGGTCAGACAATACCTGTCAAAGACACATGTATGGAAAAAATAGGTCCTGCTCCAACTAGAGTAGCCTAAACACAGCCTAGGCCACGTTGAAAATGGAAGACATAGGCTAAAGATGAACCAGCCTAGCTATGTGTCCATAAACTGGACTTCCATACTTTATTGTTAAACAATTACAGCTGAAATGTCAGCTTATTTAACCTACTGTAAATTTAATAAATGAAGCTAAATTTAATAATTGAAGGGAAATTTATGAACTTCTTACCTTGAAAATGATATAAAAACTTAAATTTAATTTTTTGACACCAATGATGAACTTTTTATTCCTGCTTCTCCTGACCCTTCCATTCTCTTTTTTAGTTCTTATTATGGCGATTTTTTTCTTCCAAAAAACATGTTGCCATTTCTAGCTATGGGATCTTTTTCCTTTTCATCTCATATTTGTTTCTTGGTTGGTGTCTTTTCAATTTTTCTCAGCAAGAGTTCAAGTTCTCCTTCTGATTTACTTTTACTGTTATTATTTTTGAATGTCAATGTGACTTATCCAGGGGCTACGTCGTGGGCGATGTCGTAGGACCACTTCCCAGAGATCAGCGAAGTTAAGCGACATTGGGTCTGGGTAGTAGTTGGGTGGGAGACCGTCCTCCTCGTCCAGATTATGTAGCCACCCGTGGTTCGGATTCCACGTAAAACTGTAGGTCCCCTCCGTCATATGCAGTGGTGTAGTGCTAAATAAAGAAGTGAGGGAACGCATTTTGAAAGTGTTACTAAGATGCGGGGGGGACAATGGCGAGCGCGCGAGCCCATACAGCTGGGGGTCCGGGGGCACTGTAAGCCCCCCGGGAAATCTTTTGAAATCTGACCAATTTCAGGGATATTTTGAGGTCATATGCACTGGATATTAGGATATATTCCAAGGTTGAAGATGCAGTATTTCCAGTGTCATTAGATGTACGACATCCAGTACGATCAATAAAAATAGCTAACAACTGGAATGATTAACTAAAAAAGTTAACAACTGGTACGCCGTGGTGGCTGTTTCATCAGATCTTTATAGGCTAGCATTGCCTCAGTCGAAGCTAAAAGAAATGAAGCAGTTAATGATTCTTTCTCATATTTCTTCTAGGGGTGGGAATTAAAATTTCATGACGTTAGAGATTTGTAAGTTCGGATTTATTTGAAATAGTGAGGGAACGCCGTTCCGTCTACCAAAAAAAGTAAGGGAACGCCGTTCTCACGCGTTCCCACAGCACTACACCACTGGTCATATGACCGTAGATGTTGCGAAGGAGGTTAAACAACCTCAATTAAAAAAAAGTAACTTATCCAAGTTTAGGTGGTTCTTCCATTTCGGTGGTTCTTCCATTTCGGTAGCCTACTCCCAAATTTTCCACACACTGGGGCCAGCCAGAAAGGAAAAATTGCATGTGAAACCCAATTTTTTTCTTTAATATTTGTTAACCCATCTTAGATTACCTATAATTGATGTTTTAATTGTTATTCCATTTTTGTTTTTCCTCACTTTTTAATATAAAAAGTGTAGCACTTTATAAAGTCCTCACTCTTTCCAAAATGAAAGGGTGTTGCATTTTAATTTATTTTCCATAGGAAATATTACAATACTCCAACCCTTATCTTTTGTTGTAACATCTGCCTAGCTTGTAGAGCAGTTGAACGTTGTGGTCTACTATTTGTGGTATAGGTTATTGTAGTAGTAGGACTAGTTACATCATTTATTGAACAGGTTAGGTTTGGTATAGTTTGGGTTAAATTTTGATTATCATCAGAATCTGTTATAGATTCATCTTCATGATCATTTTTGTTAACAGTGGCTGAGCAACTATCTTTCAGGAAAATACTCACATGTCACATTTAATGGCAAGTCATCCAAAAACAAGCTTTTTCCGAACGGGGTCCCTCAAGGCTCTGTTCTCTCACCAACACTCTTCAACTTATACATGCATGACATTCCAACACCCATAGATAACAAGCTTACCTTATCATCATATGCAGATGACATCACTCTAACATCCACCCACAACAACATCGACACCGCTACAAATAACCTACAAACATACATAAACAGTATACAAGACTGGCTCACACACAATAGACTCAAAGTAGCGCCCACAAAATCAACCATCACCTTGCTTACAAGCAACACAAAAGAACACCAGGTAATTCCACAACTTACACTAAACAACATCAACATTCCACACACACTCACAGGACCAAAATACTTGGGGTCACATACAACACATCATTATCTTTTGCAAACCACATTCAGGACATTAAAACAAATGTACGTCAAGACTTAACACTCTTCGGGTACTAACAGGCACAAACTTTGGACACCAGCAGGAAACAACAACACTCATATACAAACAATATATTCGCTCAGTTATGGACTATGCTAGCCCATGCTGGGCACCCATTATCTCAAACACACACATAAACACCTTACAGACAATACAAAACAACGCACTTCGTATCATTACAGGATGCACTCAAACAACACCAATAGAACACCTGCACACAGAAACAAAAATACTGAAAGTTAGGGAACATTTAGACATGAGGGGAACACAATTCATGGCAGCAGCGACAACTAACCCACAACACCCTTGCCACTACATGTACAATCATGCACCAACACCTCGCACCATTAAGGTAACACCAGAGAGACATTATAACCAAATACTCCATTCCATACCACGCCCCACAGACATCACACAGTACAGAAAACACATACACACACACCTAACCCACAAACAGTTGAATACATTATGACAGACTGTACCGCTCTAGCACAACAACGAACACAACACAACATCACTAGTGCGCTGAACCTCTGGTCCACTCCGGAGAGGGCGATCGGTTACCTGCGTGCCGCCGGCTTGCTCGATCAGGGTGGGCTGATCGGCTAAACAACAACAACAACTTCTAGGGGGTATAAAATAGTGATACATCTCCCTGAAGTGGTTTTAAGTTTTACAACCCTGGTTAATCCATTTTCCCCAGTTTTTAGTTCTAAAACTCTACCTAATGACCAACACTGTCTTGGTGTATTTTGTCTAATTAGAACTACATCTCCTACCCTGATTTCATTAACCCAGTCTTTGTTTTGTATATATTTATGCTTTTCTCTCAACCCAACAAGGTATTCATCACTCCATTGCTTTTTAAATTTCGTTTTTATATTTATTTGTGATAATCTATTTTGCAAATCATGATTATTGGGTCATTCCATATCAGTTCAATGGAATTTTGGGTCGAAAAAAAGTGACAATCACCGATTTTTTAAAAAATTGGTACACTTATAGATCTCAGTGAGAAAAACAGAATGACACTTGTTTCAACACTCTAGGTCATATGGTTCCGGAGATATGGCCATTCGAATTTTGTAAAGGTCAATTTCCAAGGTTATACCATATTTCAACATGAAATATCTCGGCTTCTATTGCACTTACAGAGACCACTTAAACGCTATTTTAAAGCTTTTAAGCAGATCTACAACTTTGTTTCTATTCATATTTTACCTCAATGGTAAAAAAAAAAGTTGATCTTATTTTTTACCTTTGACCTTGTATAGGTCATTTGATGTCACAACTAATTTTTTTCTCCTTTCACCCAGTTTTGGGTATACATGTCTACCTTAACCTAGAATAAGATTTTTAGTTTTGATTAAGTTAGTATAGACGCTACAGCCATTTCAGTGGACCATACCTACCTCCATTTTGACCAAGTACCTTTTTCCACCAAACTTTGGAGCGCTGTTTCTTTGGAACTGTTTGAGCTAGAGCAGTGATGCACAAACCCTGGCCCGGGGGCCAAATGTGTCCCACACGGATCTTTTCAATTCAATGAAAAAGTTAGAATATAAAAGTGACCCAATTTATGACTTAGATGGAAAGTAAGTAGGCTAATACATTTAGTTATTTTCTTCGCTTGGCCCTCACATCAAAAAAGTTTGTACACCACTAAGCTAGTGTGTTGAGAAAAGTACGGTAATGGTTCATAATACGGGCGCCACTTAATTAAGCAAAATTTCGAAAAATACCATAGAGACAAAGTTGTTTCTCTCATTAAAATACGTTGATTGCATGTGTTGCATAATAAAAAAACCGAAGTTAGAAAATTACGAAAAACATATTTTTGGGTGTGAATCTAGGAAATTTTGAGTTGGCAACCCTACTATCGTATTGTTCATTCACTTCAGTTTGAAAATGGCTTCGGTCTGTGACTGATGTGAGGTGGCGCTAGTAGAGCTCGCATGGTGTTCTCCCTTTAAATGTAGTGTCCAGTTTGTATAATTTAGGTCTCACGGGTACGGGGGTGGAGCCCCTGTAAAGATCACGTATCACAAATTGATCGGTATAGGGTTTTATATTTTTTAGGTTAGTTAGGTTTTCCATGAAACCTAGGTTTTTCTCATGGTTTTTGATGTTTCATGACACGTTTTTTCCTCCAAAACATGCTAAAACCATTGGTTTCCTGTTGTTTAGGATAAATTTGACCATCGCTATTATAGTAAATTATTGCTTGTGCTGTGTTCCCCACCCAAAACCCCCAGTTCCCACGGTGGTCCCCCCAGATTGTAGGAGGGGTTGGGGGGTGAAATAACTTCAAGCAATAATTTACTGTAATGGCAATGGTCACATTCATGCTAAACAACAGGAAACCAATGGTTTTAGCATGTTTTGGTGGAAAAAACACAAAAATTGAGGTGGCGCCCCTATTCTGAACCGTTACCAAAAGTACCATTAGATTTGTCTCACTGAGATTTATAATGGGTAAATGTAGAGTATTACACCCGTCTCCCTTTCGAGGTGAAATTTATGTTTTTCCTATAGTTTGTGATGTGTTTTGAACGAATCTGACCTTCAAAACCGTCGGAAATGACTCGTTTTTTAGATACCCCCCCTCCCCCAGCCGGCAATCGAAAACGAGTCATTTCCGACGGTTTTGAAGGTCAGATTCGTTTAAAACAAAAAACCATAGGAAAAACATAAATTTCACCTTCAAAATTGACCTAACCTAACCTATCCTAACCTAACCTATCCTAACCTAAATCACTTATAGTCTTGTAGGCAGCCCAGGAATCATTATAAATCACAGAGCCAGGCCTAATGTACTTCTGAATGAGTGGAATGAGAATTCCATTCCGGTACGAAAGTAATTCAAATTCGAAATGGATGGAGCGCAGTGATTGGGCAGACATGTAACGAACACACAAACGAACACACAAACGAACGTACGAACACACACTAGATACACACCAAAAAAATGTTTATATCTCGAAAACGAAGCATTTGCGACGGAAACGCTATAGAAGGAAAGTGTCTTAGAATTAAAAAACCTACTTAATGAACATAGTATAATAATTGCTGGACGTTAGATGGGTGTAATAGTAGAATAATACCTTATAATGTTTGCTATTTTTAAGGCAATTTGCCTTTTAATATGTATACTAAAATAACTTATTCCTTTATTTTTACCAATTGAGTTATAAGAACCGATTCTTGTCTAGCTGGGTGAAACTATGAAAAAAGAGGCATCAACATAACTTTATATTTAAAAAAGGCAGTTATTAGGTATTTACAATATATTTTATAGAAGCCATTATTGTTACATTGCTCAGTGCAAATGCAGACAGAATGTGTTCCACTGGCACCTGGCAACAGGGCTGTGGAGTCCGAGTCGTGGAGTCAGAGTCCGAAGCAATTTTAGTGCTGCTGGAGTCGGAGTCAGTAAAAATGTTCCGACTCCAACCTCAATATAAATTTTAATAAAATATGTTTTTGTGTGTGATATCACTGGCAGCTATGGTGGTTAAACCACTTAAATAATAAGCACAATGTTTTCCATTTCAGACACTAATGCCATTAATTTATTTTTTCTTTTCAGATAATATTTTTTATTTTTAATGCTTATTTAATTTAGAGTTCTTTCTAAATTTCATAAGTTTTTAACTTTCAAGTCTAAAACCCCTTTCACAATGGCAAAGACACTTCCAACAAAGTCTGCAGTTCTTGAATATTTTACAATAACCACAGATGGGAAACATTTCGTGTGTCAGTAAACAGACGTGTTTTGTCGAGTGTTACCAATTGAATAAGTGGTTTTCGTTGGTGTTTTAAAAAAAAAAGTGTTCCGTGCATTCTTAACTAAATTACTTCGTGCTACTAATCATTCATTAACGAATATATTTCATTTATTGACGTTATTCAGTACTATATTATTTGATCAAACCAAGGGTACTGCCTTGTTTGTTTTTCAAATCAATCAGAAAACGTGCAGTCATAAGGTTGAAATTCCCTTGGTTTGCCTTTGTTGTTTTCCAAATCTATCATAAACGTGGCGTCTTAAGGTTCAGTTTTCCTTCACACACTACCTGACCTCCAAAAGGGTCACCTACCGTGGGAAAAAAAGGATTCAGTCAGTAAACAGTGACCAGATAAGTTTCATTTAATACTTTTTCTTTAACATTTCTTTCGTCGGTAGCTTAATTCTATATTAATTTAGTAATAATTCTATATTAATTTAGTAATAAATTTGTGTTACAAGAACCTGTTTCTGCGTTTCAAGAACGCGGTAGACCTACCTCGTAATTTATTAATTTCCAAACGCTCGTTTTTTGTTTGTTTTTTGTTTTTGTTTTTTGTTGTTTAACTAATTAATAGCATGGCACCCCCGTCAAGTACTTGCAGTCGCTGTGAAGGGAAATTTGCTGCTTACGCGTTTACAATGGCTAATAATAATGATCAGTTAGTTTGCAGGTGGTGCTCAAGCATGGAAGTGCTGAGGAACGAGTTAGAACGTGAGAGGGAGGCCAGGGTGAGACTTGAAGAAAGCGTGATGCTCCTGACGGCAAAATTAGAATCCCTTGAGACTCCAGTTACGACCCCTCCTGCCTCAGTTTCTATTAATAATATAAATAGTACTAATAGCCCTCTCTCTTCCCCTAGTTCCCAACCCTTCGTTCGAGTGCGAAATGGAGCCCCATTGAGAAAAGCAAAGACTTGTCTACCAGTAATAACAAGCAATAAGTTTTCTGTTTTAGGGTTCGAAGATACTGATGAACCGGAAATACGACTCGTTGGTGATTCCATTGTTCGAGGGCAGCTCGAGGAATTCTGTGGGAGAAACCCTCGTCGTAGGCGCCGTTACTGCTACCCTGGTGCAAGGGTGGAGGATATAACTAATAATGTTGACCATTTTACAGACAGTACCGGCGAGGACACAACGTGTTATTCATGTCGGTACTAATAACGTTTTAAATTCTAGATCGGAAGAAATGCTGGCTAGGTACAGGGACTTATTAGAGCGACTAAAGGAGAAAAACTAATAAGATTGTTTTAACAGGTATACTTCCTCGAATTATCCAACGTAACGACTTCTACAGCAAGGCGACCTATATTAACAATAACCAGAGCTGGGCAATAAATACATTGAATGTATTTAAATACTAAATACTAAATACATGGGAGAAATGTATTTAAATACTAAATACTAAATACATTTTACGAATGTATTTAGATACTAAATACCAAATACATCAATTGTATTTAAATACATTTGTAAATACATTTTAAATACATACAAATTTTAACATATGCATTCACTAATTCACTAAGCCATGACACGCACACGATAAAGAAATCAACCGCTTTCGACTAAGAGTGGCACACAACTGATTGAACTGACACGTTGAAACATGAACCATGCTGTACTACACTGTCGACGCGTCGTACTGTGCTAGTACAGAACGTGTATTAAACCAGTAAAAGTATTTACATTTTTATATTTTGAGTATTTAAATACATTGTATTTAAATACTCATTAAAGTATTTAAATACTATATTTAAATACATGAAAAACAATGTATTTATAAATACAGTTCTAAATACACAAATGTATTTAAATACGTATTTAAATACAAATGTATTTAAATACTGCCCAGCTCTGACAATAACCTAAAGTCTCTTTGCCAACAGGAAGGAGTGCATTTTGCAAATTTTTGGAACAGTTTCTACGGCAGGAGGGACTTGTTCCTCGAAGATGGACTTCATCTTAATGACGTTGGAGCTGCCCGTTTAGGAAGACTATTTCATAATACTGTCTCTTCTTTTCAGGCTGCCGTAACTCGAATGGTCCCAGCGTAAATTCCACTTATTTCCCCTGCGCTCGCGAAGGTGTCGTAATTACAAACAATTTGAAGGTTCTATCCTTAAATGCTCGTAGCCTACGAAATAAAATAAATGAATTTTTTTCTTTAATTGCTTGTAAAGACTATGACTTAATTGCGATAAACGAATCGTGGCTTAGTTTTGAAACACGTGACTTTGTAGGGGAGTATCAAATTAAAGGTTATAGACTTTTTGTTAAAAACAGAATAGGTAGGCGAGGAGGCGGTGTTATGTTGTATATCAAAGATAATATTGCGAACGTTATAGAAGTAAAGCACTCAATTCCAGAACCGATAGATTCGACTATAGCAGAACTTAAATTAAACGACTTCAGACTTCTTGTTGCTGTTATATATAGGCCCCCTAATCAAACAGCTGATACGGACGAAGCGTTATATCGTGAACTAAAGAGAATAATCGGTAGTGAGCAGGCTTTAGTTATGGGTGACTTTAATTGCGCCAACGTGAATTACGATACAATGCAGGGAGACGCGGAAGGTAATCGTTTAGTTAATTTTCTCGAGGATAGCTTTCTTATTCAAAAGGTTGGGGAACCTACGAGGTTGGACAGTATTTTAGATTTAGTAATAACTACGGATGATAGGCTAATTACTGATCTTCAAGTAATAGAACCGTTAAGCAATAGCGATCACAATATGGTAGAGTTTGTCCTCTCAGTAAGTCACTCGAAACCAACTAACTCGACTAAAATTCCTAACTTCCAGCACGCAGACTTTTGCAAATTTCGAAATAAATTGTCACACGTCAATTGGGAAAACGTGATGGGGAACAAAGACAATTTGTTGTTACGAAACAACTACATATCTCTGAGGCGTGAAGCGAAACGTGTAATAAAAAAGTCCAAGCGCGAATTTGAAATCTCCATAGCTCGTGACGGTAAAGAAAACCCCAAGCGATTCTTTCAATACGTCAATAATAGAAATCCAGTAAAAAGTGTCTTGGGTCCATTGAAAAATGTAAATGGAGATCTAGTCTCTGAAAACAAGGAAATGGCTACCTTGCTAAACGAATTTTTTACGTCAGTTTTTACTATAGAAGATGTAACGAATATCCCTACGGTCATAGACATAATACCTTTTGATAATGGTAATATTTTGGATAATATTGTCGTTAGTGAAGGGGAAGTAATGCGCTATATTGATAAAATGAAAACGCGTAAATCACCGGGTCCGGATTCCATATATCCCATACAACTAAAAGAATTAAAAGATAGCATTGTTGTGCCGCTAACAAAGATTTTTAATGCGTCTATTTGAGGGGTGCGTACCAGATAATTTCAAAGTTAGCAAACGTAACAACTATCTTTAAGAAAGGCGATAAGGTGTGGCCGGAAATTATAGGCCAATCAGTTTAACGTCTGTTGTAGGTAAGCTACTTGAATCAATAATTAGGGATCGTATAGTCGAACACTTAGAAGTGCATAATCTGGTTAGAAATACGCAGCACGGTTTTAGGCGAAACAAATCTTGCTTAACTAATCTTTTAGAATTTTTCCAAAGCGTGGTTGACGTTTACGATAGACATCGGGCGGTTGATGTAGTGTACTTAGATTTTCAAAAAGCGTTTGACACCGTGCCGCACAAAAGACTCATTGAAAAAACTAAGGCTCATGGAATCAGGGGTGTAGTAATAAATGTAGAAGAGTGGTTGCGAGGCAGGAAACAGAGGGTGGTCGTTGATGGAGCGGAGTCGTGTTGGGCTAATGTAGCGAGTAGCGTTCCTCAGGGTTCTGTATTGGGCCCCTTGCTTTTTCTTATATATATTAACGATTTAGATGTCGGCCTAGTCAGTACAGTTTCAAAGTTTGCGGATGACACGAAGCTGGGTGGTAGGGCGATTAATGACGAAGATAGAGGTAAAATTCAGGAAGATCTGAATAAAATCGTTGATGGGTCAGTCACATGGCAAATGAGATTTAACGTGGATAAGTGCAAAATTTTGCATATAGGTTCGCGTAACGGTAATTTTGCGTATAGTATGTCAGGGAAAGATTTAACAAGCGTAGAGCAAGAAAAAGATTTAGGAGTTATAGTCACTGGTGATTTAAAAGTAGCGAAACAAAGTACAGCAGCGGGCAATAAGGCGAACAAAGTGTTAGGTTTTATAGCTCGAAATTTTGAGTACAAATCGCGCGATATTATAGTTCCTCTTTATAAATCATTAGTTAGACCCCATTTGGAGTACGCGGTCCAATTTTGGAATCCGCATATGCGCAAAGATATAGACAAAATCGAAAAAGTTCAAAGACGAGCAACTAAGATGATTCCGTCTCTTAGGTCAAAGTCGTACGAGGATAGGCTTAAGGAGTTAAAATTGACTACACTCGAGACTAGGAGGTTAAGGGGTGATCTAATCCAGGTTTTCAAATTATGAATGGGTTTGATAACGTAGATAGAGATAGCTTTTCGAAATATCTCAATATAATAGGACTAGAAATAACGGGTGTAAGTTGACAAGTAGAAGGTTCGAGACAGCAGTTGCGAAAAACTTTTTTACGCATAGAATAGTAAATACCTGGAATAGTTTGCCGTAGAAGTAATTAGTAGCACGTCTATAAACATGTTTAAAAATCGATTAGACGCGCATGTTGATAGAAAGGGTATAGTTTAAGGTAGTAAAATTAAGCCTTTGTGGGGATAGATCCCACAGCTCAACACAAGTGTTGTGGGATATAGGGAGGCAGCGTCTTGGGTTAGGGGATACTCTCTGTCCTTACACACCCCATTTAAAGAGATTCCTCTGCCGAGCGGTGCCCCCCATAGTACTGTGAGGTATTGAAAAACTCATGATCTTCACTTGTCCACAAACACCTTTAAATGGGAGACCCATAATGGGTGCACACACATTTCTACATTCCTGTACAGTCTTTACAGCCACAACTACACTTTTCCTCGTAAGTGTATATATTGTAATGTATATGGTTGTAAATTTTGACTTGGTCCGCAATCGATATGGACCGTGACTTGATGGATACCGTAATGAAATTGACTGGATTCTTTGGATCTGATATATTTGCATGTCCGTTATAAATAGATATAGAGTGTAACATATTTGTGGATAGTAGTTTATTATGACTTGATCCTCTGGATCGAGAGATTCTATCCTTAGTTTTAAATCGATAATTAATTATTTTTAAATTGATAATTATTTAGTTTCGTAAAAATTGGTCGTTGCCAATTTACCGGCAGTTTTACATGAATTTCTTATGTTCTTGTGGTTCGGAACCCACGTAAAATTGTTAGGTCCCTCCGCCACCACGGAGGACATACACAATACACGATTACGAACACAGTTAGGTAGACCAGCCATGAGTGGATGATGTGGATCCTAGGGTCTTTGTTGGTCTGAAACATTATAACATTATGATGGTGAAAAATTATGTGAAGCAAAAATCAGTGGTTTTACTGGCTCTGATAAAAATGCACCAACCAGAGCATAAGAACATAAGAAATTTTTATAGTGGGCACACTAGGGGCCACTTCGGCCCGTCGAGGTGGCTCCACTATGTAAAAACTGCCTTACATTGGCAATAACCAATTTTTACAAAACTAATTAAGTATCTATTTAAAACTAATTAATTATCAATTTAAAACTAAAGATAGAATCTCTGGATCCAGAGGATCAAAGTCATAATAGGCTACTATCCACAAATATGTTACACACTATATCTACCGTATTTATAACTGACATGCAAATGTATCAGATCCAAAGAATCCAGTCAATTTCATTATGGTACCCATCAATACCAGTACGGTACCATGCCAACCAAAAATAAGTCACGGTCCATATCAATTGCAGACCAAGTCACAATTTACATCCATATACATTACAATATATATACTTAAGAGGAAAAGTGTAGGTGTGGCTGTAAAGACTGTACAGTAATGTAGAAATGTGTGTGCACCCATTTTGGGTCTCCCATTTAAAGGTGTTTGTGGGGCAAGTGAAGATCATGAGTTTTTCAATACCTCACAGTACTATGGGGGGCACCGCTCGGCAGAGGAATCTCTTTAAATAGGGTGTGTAAGGACAGAGTGTATCCCCTAACCCAAGATGCTGCCTCCCTATATCCCACAACACCTGTGTTGAGCTGTGGGATCTATCACCCAAATGCACATAATATTTATGAAATAAACTAGTATCATTCATGCAATAAAAATGGGCTTAAACACCATCACCAGATGTCCCTTACAGACATCAAACTATTCAACCTTCTTTTGAAAGAATCAAGCGTATCTGAAGTCACCACTTCTTCTGTCAGACTGTTCCAAAACTTAATTACTCTGTTTGTAAAACTATGTTTCCTTAAATTTGTTCTACATCTTGGCTTAAATAATTTCATACTATGACCTCTAGTCTGATTATTGTGATCTTTAATGAAAAGAGACTCAAAATCCATCTTATCCAACCCTTTTATCATTTTATACACCTCTATCATATCACCCCTTAACCTCCTCCTTTTTAATGAGAACATGCTTAGATACGCCAGTCTTTCCTTATATGTCAATTGTCTTAGAGATGGGATCATTCTTGTTGCTCATTTTTATACTTTTTCCAGTTTTTCAATATCTTGTATCAAATAGGGACTATTAAATTGAATGCAGTATTCGAGGAGGGGTCTCACATATGAAATGTATAGTTGCTTTATAATATTGGGTGATTTGTATTCAATGTGTCTCTGCATGAGATTGAGTCTAGCATTTGCTTTATTTCTGATTACCATACAGTGATTTGAGGGTTTAAGTTCATTTGTCACAGTGACACCCAAGTCTTTCTCTTTATCATCATTTTTAATCCAAATTCCATTCATATTGTATTCAAATTCTGGATTTTTTGGCCCAATATGCATAACCTTGCACTTATCAACATTAAATTTCATCTCCCACTTATCTGCCCAGGCTGTTACTCTGTCTAAGTCTTTTTGTATTGTCATTGCTCCTGCTACTGACTTAATATTATGGCCTAATTTTGTATAATCAGCAAATTTTGAGGTTTTACATGATAGGCCATTCTCTAGATCATTTATATAAACAACAAAAAGCAGAGGTCCCAGAACAGACCCCTGTGGGACTCCGCTCAATACGGGTCTCCAAGTAGACTTATTTCCATTTAGATGAACTCTCTGTTTTCTACTTCTCAGCCATTCTTCTATCCAATCAGCTATATGACCTCTTATACCATGGGCTCTAACTTTTACCAACAATCTTGCATGAGGAAAAGTATCAAATGCCTTTGCAAAATCTAAGTATACTATATCTACTGGCTCTTTATTATCCAAATGCAATAGGACTCCATCATAAAATTCAATCAAGTTGGTTAGACAGGACCTTCCATTTCGAAAGCCATGCTGGCTATCATTTATAAGGTTGCACTCTTCAAGGAACTCAGTAACTTTACCTCTAATGATACTTTCGAGTAATTTGCAAATAATTAATGGAGGTGAGGCTGATGGGTCTGTAGTTTTTTTGCCAAGTTTCTATTTCCTTTTTTAAAGATTGGAGCCACATTTGCTTTCTTCCAATCCTCTGGAATTTCAGTACATATCAATGATTTATTAAAAATAATTTCTAGTGCCTGTGCTATATTCTTTTTGGCAGCTTTTATGACTATTGGATGCATTTCATCTGGCCCTGGAGATTTTTCCATTTTTAATTTATCTATTGCTTTCAAGATATCTAGTTTTGTTACCCTTAATTCATTTATTTCTCTATCTTGTCCTGGTAGTATAAGATCAGGAATAATATTTAAATTTTCATTTGTGAATACTGATGAGAAGTATTTGTTTAGTTCTTCAGTTATTTCAAGATCATCATCTATAGTTTTATCATCTATATGGAGGGGGCCAATTTTCTTTTTCACTCTACTTTTCAAATTGAAGTGACTGAAAAACTTCTTAGGATTGTTTTTTGAATTCTTGGCTAGGCTTTTTTCCAGGTCACGTTTGCTATCTCTGATTACTTTCTTGCAAATGCTTCTTTTACTTTTATATATTTCGGAGTCTATGCCATTTTTAGTTCTTTTGAATTTATGAAATGCTCTTGTTTTTTCTCTGATTGCTCTTTTTACATTGCAGTTTATCCAAGGTTGTTTTTTATTTTTTCCAGTTCTGATTTTACACTGTGGGATATGCTTCCTTTGTATGTTCATTATTATACTTTTAAAGTTTTCCCACATACTAGTTACTGTCTGTTCAGGCTGTAGAATATCTGTCCAATTTATTAGACACAGATCATTTACTAGTCCATTTATATTTCCTCTTTTAAAATCTGGAACTTCTACTTTATTTTCACTAGGTCTTGAATTACAAACAATATTAAACTGAAGGATACAATGATCACCTGAACCTAGTGTTTCTGAAACCAAGATATCCTGGAAGGTATCTGGATTATTTGTTAGAATTAAATCTAGAATGGCATCGGCCCTGGTTGGCTCCTTTACTAACTGGGTTAAACCATTCTCAATTATACAGTCTAAGAATCTCTCATTACTTTCTGGTGTTTGTAATATTTCCCAGTCTATATGCCTATAATTGAAATCTCCAACAATAATAATATTGCTTGTCATTGCTTTATTTATTTCATCAATAAGTTTATTTTCTACATACTTATTTTCTTCTCTACTTTTGGGGATTCCTCCAACTGAACATCCCTCAGGTGGTCTATAAATACCCCCTATCCTGATTTTCCTAGCATTTTTATGCCCAATATCTATCCATACAGATTCAACTATTTCCTCTTTAACGGAGGTAACTTCAACTGGATTCAGATTTGTCTTGGCATAAATAAATACTCCGCCACCCTCTGAATATTTACGTTCATAATAAAAAAGTTCATAGCCATCAATTTCATAAGTAATGGTATTATCTCTTTCACTAAATAGACTATTTGGTATCATACTGAATTTTGTCCAAGTTTCAGTGACAATCATAACATCAGGATTTTCAATACCTATGTATGCCTTGAATTCATTTATTTTATCTCAGATACTTCTTGCATTTACATAGAAAAATGACAAAGAACCCTTGGAATATTTTGCTTGTAATTTAGTCTGGTTCTTGTTCTGTGATGGTATATTATTTGCATCTCTTTTACTTTCTTTGTTGACCTTTTTCTTTTGAGTTTTGATTATATTTTTTATTAGTTTATTGTTATCAAGAGTATTGGTATTTGCAGCGTTTCCATCCCAAAATTTTAGAAGTTGTCATTGAGAAAGATAGTAATAAAAACCTTCCAACTACAAAGTTAACAAAAGATCAGAAATCTACTGAACGACAAGCACCACTTACAAGATTCTTTACTATAGACAAAGTTACGGTTATTATATAGAAAATGGCGCAACCCGAAGTATGATGTAAAAAACATTTTATTAGGTCAATTTCGATGTGCTGAAGCCAAATCTGTTAACCATTTGGTGTGCAAATTACATTTTTACAGATTATAAATAAAATTACAAATTTTTGAAGTTCATTCATTTGCCCATCATTTATGTTTTGGTTCCAATAATTTTGCTCCGCGAGTCAAAGTAGTTCTTTACAGAAGCAATTTTATAACCCTTTTAAAATGCGCCCTTTTAATGTTTGTATAGCAATGGAGTGTGAAGGGTGTTCTGTTAGATACATTGAAGCTATTGTAAAGTGTTACAAAAATGATGAAGAAGCAATTCTATAATTTTTGAAGTTCATTCATTTGCCCATCATTTATGTTTTGGTTCCAATAATTTTGCTCCGCGAGTCAAAGTAGTTCTTAACAGAAGCAATTTTATAACCCTTTTAAAATGCGCCCTTTTAATGTTTGTATAGCAATGGAGTGTGAAGGGTGTTCTGTTAGATACATTGAAGCTATTGTAAAGTGTTACAAAAATGATGAAGAAGCAATTCTATTTTTCCAAAAACATGGTATTTTGCTTTCTGAGTTGTCATGCCCAACGTGTGGTTATTTTACTCTTAGGTTAGGTTAGGTTAGTTTTGGTTAGTTTTGGTTAGTTTTCATGTGCTTGTTAGCCATTTTTTAGGCAAGTGCTTCAAAATAAGAGTAAAATATAAATAACATTTACTCTAATTTGAAGCATTTGCACACCAAATGGTTAACAGATTTGGCTTCAGCACATCGAAATTGACCTAATAAAATGTTTTTTACATCATACTTCGGGTTGCGCCATTTTCTATATAATTACCAAAGTTACTGTAACAATGACCACAGAAAAGAAGCACATCATCGAACTGGTGGTAAGAAATGGTGTAGCCTTAGGGTCATTCCAGCTCAATTGGTACAGGGGTGGTCGGGTGACCATCTCCGATTTTCTTCAAATTTTCAGGGTTGATTCATACACCATTCAATAGCTTAAATCTAAAATTTTAGCTTCCTCAGTCAAAAACATTTAATTTTATGGTTGCTTAAATGGTCCCCACCTTCGACAAAAAATGCCCATGTTGGGCTTGATTGGCCAATGCCTTCATTTTGAGAGGCCTTGAAAAGTGTCTTCTAATAGGAGTAGAGGCTTCAAATTTGTCAAGCCAATGCAACTTCTGGTGGGCTTTTCAATTTTGCAAGCAAAAAGGCTGTGGAACAAATAGTTTCTAAGTTACAAGGGCTTAAATATGGCTCCATTTTGAAGCTTGCATCAATTCCTCCCACTTTTATGACTCTACCATTTTCAAAAGTTTTAGTTCTACATCAATCACAGCTGTTTTAATACTCCTAATAGTCTCTATGGGTTGTAAATTTATGAGTGAAATAAAAAAATAACCAAAAAAGGATTTATTTCTATTTTTAAAAATTTCCAAAAGTTGATATTTTCACAAAATTTGCAAAATTAACATCAACTTTGGGGCTTAATATAAAGGTGTCTGAAATTAGTCAGGGAGTTGATACTTCTAGTAAAGAAAGATACATATGTGTAAAAAAACATATATTAAGGAATAGATCTCAACTCAACTCCTTCATATAGTTTTGGTGATTCAAAGAAAAGTGCTTTTTGTGAAAAATCTCAAATTTTTGCAAAATTTTTAAATTTTTAAATTTCTATTTATGACATTGAATTGTAATTTTACTTCCATTTTATTACTTATTAAGTTGATTTACAATTGTAATAATATGTAAATAAGTCTAAAACATACAAGAAATTTAATATGTCTGTCAAAACAACCAGCGACTCGAAGGGCTCTGGATAGCTCATTTCGCTTTGTATATTCTTATAAATGTAAAACATGATGGTTAATCATTAATGTCCAGGCCTATTTTATAGATCATGATCTTTTATTTTCAGAAAATTTAACTAGAGCAATTAACTTAATTTTACTGCCTGTAATAATGGCTTATTCTAATCAAGAATCAAAGTGAAGCTTTGGTATGTACTTGGATGATCCATGTCATGAACACAGACTCACCAGGAAGGTGGGTATGTATACCTTACATGAGCTGACAGATGAAACAAGGAAACTGCTATTGTGGAGAACAAAAGCAACTGTAATCAACCCAAATAGTGCTACTGTATGCTACCACTAGGGTTGCACCGATAAGCAAATTAGCCGATTACCGATTACCGATTAATCGGCCGATAATTCTTTTTATATACTGTATAAGTTTATAGCACTATATGGTTACTGAATTACGCCGCTTATACCTATTATACTGGTAAATAGGAGCACAATATAAAATATAGGCCTAATATCTAATATTTTTTTATCTAATATTAATCTAATATTTTTAGAACTATTTATATATTCTAATTCTTTAATTTCTTTTACAGATTAAATTAAGCATTTTAATGAAAGTTGCCAAGAAATTTTATATTTTTTTTACAAATTTAAATAACATAAAGCCCTTATGGCTCCAAGCATTGCATGGAAATACTTTAAAGTAGATAAAAATGACAAAATTATATGCACCCTATCCAATGTTTCCATCTCAAATTTTGTTTATCGTTAGAGAGTAGGTTAAGGCCACTTTTGTTTTGCAATAGGAAAGCTTAAATGGATTCTTTTGTTCAGTAAGATACAATAATTTTTTTGTTTTAATAAATGGAGTGATAATGGAGTAAATTAATTCAATAATACTCTGCCTATTATTCTCCAAACAATGCAAATTGGTAGAAAATATTTAATAAAAAATAAGCAAAATATTATTTAAGTTCATTCCATGTCTAGGATAACTGAAATTCTTAAACCAGGGATGCAATTTCTGTAATGTAATAAACAAAGATGACCGAGTATGAAAACCGATTAATCGGCAAAAAAAAGCTGATGACCGATTAATCGGCAAATGGCCGATATGGCCGATTACCGATTGTCAACCGATTAATCGGTGCAACCCTAGCTACCACCATGAAAAAATGTTTGTCATGCATTACCAACAAATGCAACGTAGCTGCCAAGATTTATGGAGAAATCATCGAAAGAAGATAACAAGTAAATATAGGTACTAATATATTTATATTTCATAAAGAAGTTTATATTGTAAATTGTAACCTAAATTAGCTATTTAATTTTAATAGGGTAGGCTATATACTATGCTACTGAATGCATATGTTTTGAATATTTTATACAAATAGCCTATAACCAAATGTTGAGGTTTTAAAATTATTTTCCAATGTGTTTAGAGTTTACATTACCCTACTTTATTTGCAGAATCACTACAAATTATTGACAAAGACATAGCAACTAGACTGAATCTGATACCAGGACAGAAACTTTGCTCAACATGCTTCTCTAGAGCCAAGACGATTGAAGATGAAAAAGACTCAGGTAGTGATGAATATGTTCCAGAAGAAATAGTTAAGGAGACATTTGACGAAATGTTAGGTTCACTAGAATGCTCACCCATTAAGTATGTAAGAGCAAGAGATCGAAAGTTTTACGCGAAAAGGAAACTAAAGCAAATTGAAACATCAACAAAATCAAAGCTGTCAAAAGTACTTCATATGAAGCCTAGCATTTTGGATGAGGAAGCAGAGAAACCTATAGAGAGTGAGGAAGAAAAGTGTTATCAGCATATGATAGAGGAACTGAAAGAAAAGTGTAAAACTAGTACCAGACAAGAAAAGATACAAATTCTAACACTCCTTCCAATTGGTAAAACCTGGTCCAGAGAAAGAATTATGAAAGAATTTGAAGTGTCAGCCAGAATGGTTAATGCTGTGAGGGCCTTAAAGAGAAAAGAAGGTAGGCCCCTATCCTTCATATAATGAGAAATAAAAAGAGTAGCAAGGGTATAAGCGATGAAATAAAGGAAAGAGTGATAGAATTTTTCTAAAACAATGAATATACTACAGGGTGGGCCGTAAGTTTCTATACATAGGAAAAATAAACATTTTTTTATGGACAACCATTTTTATTTATATAATATGCTCTACATGGTTGCCATTGTTTTGAAAACACATTTCAATATGTGTTCCCCACTGTTGATGAACACGCATTAGCACAGTTGACGTTATGCTTGTAATGGCGTTGGTGATACGTTCCTTTAGATGATTTATGTCTCGTATCTTTTCCTGATACACCATGGCCTTCAAGTGCCCCCAAAGGTAGAAATCAAGGGGGGTGAGATCTGGGGATCTGGGAGGCCACTCCACAGGACCACGCCAACCAATCCAAGCATCCAGAAACTGCTGATCCAAATACCGACGCACGTGAAGACCAAACGTTTAAATTTTCCTATGTATGGAAACTTACGGCCCACCCTGTAGAGAATGCCCTGGTAAAAAAGACTACAAATCAATAAAAACACCACAAGGGAAGGTTCACAAGCAGAAAATACTGTTGTTGAGCAAATATCAGAGAATTATATACGCTTTGCAAAAATAAATATCCAAATGACAAAATCTCCAAATCAAAGTTTTTTGAACTGAGACCAAAATGGTGTATGGGTGTGGGGAGTAAAGGATCACACAATATATACATTTGTGAAATATACCAGAACTTTAAACTTTTATGTGAATCACTCCCCGTCAAAGTAGAATTAAGAGAGTTACTAGGGAAAATAGTCTGCAACACTGAAACCAGAAACTGCATGATTAATAACTGCAAAACATGTCCTGGTTTAAATGAATTATGGGATTGGCTTCTTACCATTTTTGAAAACAATGATTATGACATGGATGATGAGGTTTCCTTTAAGCAGTGGCTTCATACAGACCATACCCAACTGGTCAGTGGTCACAATGACAAAAAGTGTTTTGAATGTAGTAGAAGACATATGTGAAAGTGCAAAAAAGTTGAAAGTACACCATTTCATAGCAAAAGCCCAATCAAAATATTTGTCTGACTGTAAAGAAAACCTCAATGATTCTACAGCATTAGTGCTTGTTGACTTCTCTGAAAACTATAGTTTTATAATTCAGGATGCCGTACAAGGGCATCACTGGGACAATACCCAGGCTACCTTGCATCCAGTAGTCTGCTATCAAAAAGTTGATGATGAACTAAAAGTTACAAATTTTTGTGTAATATCAGATTCACTTACACACAACACAACTGCAGTTCATTCTTTTTTATGTGAAGCCTTGAAATTACTTAAAAGTCAGAATCCTAAACTAAAACATATTTGTTACTTTAGCGATGGCGCAGCAAGTCAATATAAAAACTATAAAAACATTAATTCAGTGTTACATGAAAAAGATTTCCAACTAACATGTGAATGGAACTTTTTTGCCACCTCTCACGGAAAGAGCCCCTGTGATGGTGCTGGTGGCACCGTCAAAAGGTTAGTTGCCCGGGCAAGTCTACAAGCAACAAGTAAAGGTCACATCACCAATCCAAAAGAGATGTTCGATTGGTGCAAATCTAATATTAATGGTATACAATTTCTGTACATTGATTCAACTAAAATTGAGGAAAATGCTAATTTATTTGAGTTAGAAAAAAGGTATTCCTTAATTAAGATAATCCCAGGAACCCGTTCATATCACTGCTTTAGACCATCAACAGGCATTAAACTATACAAAATTTCTAGTGATGAAAATTTCTTTAACGTACAACTTTCCTTCCTCAATGCTACACAAGAAAATGTGGCTTACCAATATAAACCTGGTACATATGTGGCCTGTTTCTATGAAGGTGACTGGTTTGTTGGAAACATAGTTGAAGTGTGTGATACTGAGAAGGATCTATTAGTAAAGTTCATGAAAAAGAATCCTTTTAAATGGCCTGAACAAGAGGACATTTGCTGGATTCCATTCCAACATGTTTTGTGTTCAATTGAACCACTTACAGTTGCTGGGAAAATGGGGAGACAGTACAAGTTATCAAATGATTGTTTATCTAAAATTGAGGAGTATTTTAAAAAAAGCCCTAAGTATCAAGCTGAATAATAAATTGCCAATTTATGGCTGTGAGGCCATGGAGTGTTGAAGACAATCAGACTTAAAGCCTGAGTACAATAATAAATTCCTGAGTCAGTGTCTAAACATAAGAGTTATTAGCTATATATAAGTTTACATATGAATTTACATAAAACAACATATATTAAAAAAAGAATATGAACTTATAGCCAATAATTCACATGCTTAAAAACTCAGGAATTCATTATTGTATATAGCTAAGTACTGTACACTTGTATTAAGGGAAGTAATACAACAAAGCTACTTAAATTTAAGGTTTTGTACTGAAAATGGTGGTTACTGCTAGTTTATCTGTACTAACTGCATAATTTAAATTACTAGGAAGTGCTTAAAGAGCAGTAGAACATGGTTCTACATGATTTACTTAGGTAGATCCAAGTATTGAGCCTACAAGCTGGTCCATCTGTTGTGTTAACTGCAAATGTAGTAATAATCTAGGTATATATTATGTCTTTTTTATGAGTAAAACTTATTTAGATAATTTAACATTTGTGAATTAACTTACCAAGTAATAAAATGGAAGTAAAATTACAATTCAATGTTGTAAAAAGAAATTTAAACATTTCAAAATTTTGAAAAAATTCAGAATTTTTCACAAAAAGTACTTTTCTTTGAATAGTCAAAACTATATGAAGGAGTTGAGTTGAGATCTATTCCTTAATATATGTTTTTGTACACATATGTATCTTTCTTTACTAGAAGTATCAACTCCCTGACTAATTTCGGACACCTTTATATTAAGCCCCAAAGTTGATGTTAATTTTGCAAATTTTGTGAAAATATCAATTTGGAAATTTTTAAAAATAAAAATAAATCCTTTTTTGGTTATTTTTTTATTTCACTCATAAATTTACAACCCATAGAGACTATTAGGAGTATTAAAACAGCTGTGATTGATGTAGAACTAAAACTTGAAAATGGTAGAGTCGTAAAAGTGGGAGGAATTGATGCAAGCTTCAAAATGGAGCCATGTTTAAGCCCTTGTAACTCAGAAACTGTTTGTTCCACAGCCTTTTAGCTTGCAAAATTGAAAAGCCCACCAGAAGTTGTATTGGCATGACAAATTTGAAGCTTCTACTCCTATTAGAAGACACTTTTCAAGGCCTCTCAAAATGAAGGCATTGGCTGATCAAGCCCAACATGGGGATTTTTTGTCAAAGGTGGGGGCCATTTAAGCGACCATAAAATTAAACGTTTTTGACTGAGGAAGCTAAAACTTTAGATTTAAGCTATTGAATGGTGTATGAATCAACCCTGAAAATTTGAAGAAAATCTGAGATGTCACCCGACCAACTTTCTGAAATCTGTACCAGTTGAGCTGGAATGACTCCTTATCTTTATTTTCACAATCAGCCTTTCTAGGCCTAAATGGAGACATGGCCAAGAAACTTGGAGTTTCTCTGGAAAGAGAAAGTATCAGAAAAATTATAGTTGAAGAAGCCACAAATAAAAAGGAAGAACTTCGAAGAACTCTTAAGGGACGCTTCATGTTTATTAAAATGGATGCAGCCACGCGTCATAGAGTTAACTATTTTGCCATCAATGCTAGATTTGTTGATGAAAACAATAAAATGGTAACTCGGACATTGGGAGTAAAGGACACTGAGGCGCATCATGACAGTGACTATCTTCAGAAGTTAGTGGAGGAAGTTTTACAAGACCTTGTAATTAAGAAAGAGCAGCTTCTATGTATTGTCACAGATAATGCTTCAAACATGCTAAGCACGAAAGAAAAGCTGAATAAAGTTGATGAAGAAAAAGTGGCTAATGAAGATGACATTCCTGAAACTGATTCTCAAACAGCACAAACAGAACAGAGCGATGAAATTTTAGATGATATTGTTGAAGAAGCATCTAAGCTCTTTCTAATCCAACATATGCATTGTGTTGTACATACATTGCAGCTAACAATAAGAGATGGATTGAAAGATCGCCATGCAGCTACTCTGATAGGCAAGTTGAGGCAAGTAGCCACTGCAGCCAGGACCTCTAAAATTGATGCTATTATCCAGAGACGTGCAGGAAAGGGAGCTATTTTGGACCAAGCGACACGCTGGGGGAGCACATATATGATGATTAAGCGTTTGCTTGATCTAAAACCCTTCCTAGAAGACATTGATAATCCCAATGTTTCACTAACTGAAATTCAATGGAGGGAGATTACACAATTAGAACCTCTGCTTGCTCACCCTTATACTGTCACCAAAAAGTTGCAAGCAGAGGATTTAACTCCTGGTACATTCCTATGGGAATGGAAAAATTTATTATTTCATCTATCCCAAACTGGAGGATTAATTGCTGATGGAATTGTATCCTCAATGAAGAAAAGAGAGGGTCTGCTACTGGAAAATGAGATCTTATTAGCTGCTGTCTACATAGATCCAATGAACCAAATTTTGTTGACCTAAGAACAAATTGCTAAAGCAAAAGAGGCCCTCTGCGAGGTTGCAATTCGCATAAAAGGGCTATTACCTGAAAATCCTGAACCACAGGATGAAGATATGAGTAGTAAGTCCCTCTCATCCTCTTCAAATGATGAAGAATTAGACTTTCAAAAATATTTAGATAAAATTGAATGCTCAAAAGCAAAGCATCGCCACTTAAACGTGCATAGGCAACCTTTTTTTGATGTTAAACTAATGAAATTTAAGCAAGATTTTTTTGATGGCCTAAAAGAAGTGGAAAAATATGATCGCTCATCTAAACTGACAATACAAGAAGTCATCCCTGCATATCCAGAGATTTTGAGAGATACAGCTATGATAGTAACAGCCATGCTACCCACTCATGTCAGTGTGGAGAGACTGTTTTCCGCACTGAAAATAATTAAATCAGATTTAAGGGCTTCAATGAAAGAGGATCTTATTCGTAAATTTTAGGTTTTCACCCTTGGCCTTAATTTAATAAATTTTGCAGGAATACTTTTATATTTTTGATTGCATTTAATGAAATTTTTATTTTGTTATAGTCTTAAATTTAATTTTTTTTTGTTTTATGCTTAATGAATTTTGTTTTTTCATAAATAAAAAATAAAAAAGCCATAATGGCATCGCTACAACCATTAGATTCAAACTTTGCAGGTTATGGGTTTAAAAAGTAGCCTGATGATTCACGTGGTGGTGATGAAATGCCTCTTGTGTAATTATCATCATAGCAGATTTAGAATTAATATACCTTCAGAGTCGGATAGACAAAAAACTGAGGAGTTGGAGTCAGTTTTTTATGTGCTGACTCCACAGCCTTGCCTGGCAATACACATTCTTTTGGCCGAAGCTCTGCAAATTTTGAAAATCCTATTTTAATTGTTGGATGGTTTGTTTTAAAAAGCTCAAATGCTTCTTTTAGGTTGCATAAGATTAGCGATTTTTGTTTTCTTTCCCACCTACCATCAGCTCCTTTTACAGAAACATAGTCTTTCAACCCTGGCATTTGTCTACTCACATCTGGTGAATGATAGAAGTCAATTACTTTGGCAGCAGTTTCACTATTCAGGTGTTTCCCCAAACGTGGATTAGGAGTTGAAAGCACTCCCTTCTCCCTCACCAAACTCTTTACTTGCCTAGCCATGTAATCTGAGCACTTAAATTCTTCTCTGATCTTTATTTGTGTCCATCTTTTTGGTAGGATAGTAAGAATTCAGTTTTTCACTTTGACTTGTTGCTTGATTAAATTTCTCTTTTAGTTGTTGAAGAATCTCCAGTTCTGTATCATCTGAGTCACTGCATGAAATTGGTTATTTAGTTGCAAGTTCAAGCTTTCTTTTCACAACTCCTACTTTCCTCAACTTTCTCTTTGCGTAACCAGTGCTGTCAGAGAGTTTACATGGTTTTATTGGGGTCTCGTCAAGTGTGGCCAATGAAGCATTGAATTTACTAAGCTCAAACTGCATTTCAACTACATCTCCAATGGTTTCTAGCTCAGATGGGGCACTTGATGAGGTGGATGGTGATTTTTCAAGTGGTTCACATTCAGGCATTGGGGATGGATGATTTGCTAGTATATTTTGACAGGTTGCACATGCTTTATGATTATTTGTTAGTTTCAATTCAGGATTTTGATCAATCAAATTTTTAGTCAATGCACGAATGCCTTTTTTCACTTTTCCTTTGTTTTTTAAATGGGTCACAACAGAACCTGCCCATATTCAAACTGCTGAAATCCATGTTTATCAAAAAAGAAAAAAAAAACATAGTAGCTTAAAAGCCAGGGTTGGGTTCAATTACACAAAATGGAAACAATTACAATTTTTTTTATTTTTCTTCAAATTAGTTAGTATTGTACTTCACAATTTCAAGATCAATTGTAATTACACAAATATAACTATCTATTCTATGTATCTAAAATAAATATATATCTATAAAAATATGTACTGGTATCTATATCTAACTAAAACTATCAAAGGTTTATTTTCATTGGATGATATATGACTGTCAGATCTAGGGGTATAATTTTTAACAATTGACATTAATTGATCAATTACATCAGTTATAGCTCAAAAATCAATTACAAGTACCTTTATTTTTATTTTATTTTGAATCAATTACAATTAATGGAAATTAGGATCAATTAATTAAAAATACAATTATAATTATTCATTGTATCCAACCCTGTTAAAAGCTATTTTTGCTGAGATGGCACAAATAAAATTTGGGACCTACTGATCTTGTTTCAGAGGTCTACAACAAGGAAAAGTGTGCAGTTTGATTTACAGATTGGAATAAATACAGATGCCAAGAAAATCCTTGCTCCAAGGTTTAAATAAGCTTATTTTCACATGGGTACATACTGTTGTACACAATGAATAAATACAGGAAGTTAAGTACTAATTCTATTAAAACTCATCTAACTTTTAAAACTGAACTTATTCTATAGGGTAGTACCTATAGCCTAGTATAAGGTACTTATATACGTACATAGCTTTACCTTTATACAGGATAGCAGGTTTGAAGTTCTTCACACTTTTGAATGTCCATATAAATTAATTAATTATGTAATTTAAATTACCTATATTATATAATTCTTTGAAATATACAAAAAAAATTAAATTTTATAATAGGTCCAGATACTTATTCAACCAAATAATTGGGTTAGGTTAGGTTAGATAATTACAGATTTTTTTTTAAATTAGCAGACTATACAGGGTGGGTGAGAAGTCACCGTACACCTGCACGATATGCACCTGAAATCAATTTGAGTTAGCACAGCACACACTACTATGTACATTGGCAATCTGGCAACAGTGTCAAAGATGGTGTGTATGTGACAGCTGTACCCATGGAATTTAGTTGTGGTGTTGTTGGTATGGTTGACACAAGCAGTTACTCTGTTGAGGAGCGGTTGGTGGCAAGTGTGTGGGTGCATCAGAGACTGCACACGGGACAAACAATGATGCAGGTGATGGCTGTGTTTTGGGAATGGTTTAATAAGGCTCCACCATGAAGAGTGACTGCTGGATTAGGAAAAACGTGCATTCGCTCTTGGAAGCGTTAAAGACAGGCTGCGGAGTGGGAGAAAGACAATGCGCTTGGAAACATGTGCAGAGATTGCCGCTTCCATTGAACATTCCCCAATTAAGTTGACGTGAAAATGATCATCAGAGCTTGGTGTGCCACGGTCAATGATGCGAGACCACATGAAGAAAGACCTGAAAGTGAGGCTGTATTGCCCAACTTTTGTGAATGAACTGTCAGATGCTGACTGATTGGTGTTATGAATCATGCTGTGCTCTGTTGGACACATTCTCAAGTGCCGTATCCCGCTCAAAGGTTCTTCTCAGTGATGAATGTGCCATCTATTGCAGTTCGCGTGACAGAAATGTGGTGTTCTGGTCAAAAGAGAATCCTCATTTCACACAAGAGCTGGAATATAATCCACCGCATGTGATGATATGGGCGGGTATGACATCAGGTCATTTGATTGGACCTTACTTTTTTGATGGATCCGTGAATGTGGCATCTTATTTGGCAATGGTGGAGACGTGGCTCATACCTCAGCTCAGAGATAGGGGACTCATGGATGATGTGTGGCTGCAGCACGATGGGGCACCCGCACACTTTGCTCTTTCTGTGTGTGATGTTTTGAATGAACATTTTGCAGGCTGCTGGATTGGCCGTGGTTCACCGACATCTCTGGCACCATTACCATGGCCACTACGTAGTCCTGACCTTACCACCCTGGACAATTTGTTGTTGGGTATTATCAAGGGAGTAGTGGCTGTGTGTTGCTACAACACCAACAAAGACGAGCAGAGCTGTGGAAGATGCCTTTCGCACCATTACTCCACAAATGCTCTGACGCATGTCACAGAGGACATGGAGGTGCATCCACTTGTGTGTCCAGCATCAAGGTGCACATACGGATCCACTGGACATGTAACCACGAAGTACGTAAGTGATTCAGATTAATTATGATTAATTATGATTACACATTGGTTGGTGTACGGTGACTTCTCACCCACCCTATATATCTCAGTAAGAAAAATCTAATGGTATTTTTCTCAACACTAGCTCAAACAGTTCCAAAGATATGTTGCTCCAAAGTTTGGTGAAAAAAGGTACTTGGTCAAAATGGAGGTGGGTATGGTCCACTGAAATGGCTGTAGCGTCTATACTAACTTAATCAACACTAAAATCTTGTTTTACAGTATGGTAGACGTGTACCCAAAATTGGGTGAAAGGAGAAAAAAATTGGTTGTGACATCAAATGACCTACACAAGGTCAAAGGGCCCCGCAAGGGGGTTCTAAGCTCGTGCTCTTGAGTGCTCTTTGTCCTCGTTTGTACGTGCTTGTTCCTGGAGGTTTCACGTGCGCCCTCCCGGCCCTAGCACCCAAGGATGATGGGGCTCGACCCAGCAGTCCTTGTCATCCTTGGTCTTTTTCCACTTTGACTGTCCCCTCCACCCTTTCTTTTTCCTCTGTCTTTCCTCTCACTTTTTCTTTGTTTTTCCGCTGAGATATGCCCTTTTAAATAGAGGCGAATCAGTTCTTCCCGAACTTAAAAAAAAAAAAAAAAAAAACAAGGTCAAAGGTAAAGAATAAGATCAACTTTTTTTTTTTTACCACTGAGGTAAAATCGAATAGAAACAAAGTTGTAGATCTGCTTAAAAGCTTTAAAATAGTGTTTAAATGGTCTCTGTAAGTGCAGTAGGAGCTGAGATATTTCATGTTGAAATATGATATGACCTTGGAAATTGACCTTTTTTTTACAAAATTCGAATGGCCATATCTCCGGAACCATATGACCTAGAGTTTTGAAACAAGCATCATTCTGTTTTTCTCAGAGATCTATAAGTGTACCAATTTTCAAAAAAATTGGTGATGGTCATGTTTTTTTCACCCTTGAACTGACATGGAATGACCCTATTACACCGGTCTGCATGAAAATCGATTTCTTTATTTTGAGTTGTGATTCTGAAGCAGTTCACTGCACTGAATTCAAAAATGTTACCAGTTTTTTTCTATCACCCACAGTTTTGAAGTTATTAGCAAAACAATATTTGGGCATTTTGTAATTATTTACCTTTTTTATCTTTAATTAATTTCGTTTTTTCATATTTTTCAGATAGATAATTCTAACATTACATCTTTAAAATTTTAATAATGGCTTAGCTAGAGGATGTACCCATAGTCCAGACATATTTTGTTATATTTGTGGTCGGTATGTTGTAAAACAAAGGACAAATGTAACAACCTTCATTAAGAGAGCTTATCATGCTTATTTTGGAATTAAATTAGGAGATCAAGACAAAAGTTGGGCTCCACACAAGGTTTGTCTTCTGTGTGTTGCAGCACTAAGGAATTGGAGCAAAGGTAAAAAGAAAAGTTTGCCATTTGGGATCCCTATGGTATGGCGCGAGCCTAGAAACCATACCGACAACTGCTACTTATGTTCTTGCAATGTTAAAGGTTATAATGCAAAGAATAAAGAGAGCCTTCAGTACCCAAGTCTTCCATCTGCAATAAGGCTGGTACCCCATGGTCCAGAAGTTCCTATTCTCCGCCCACCCGAGAGTCTGGATCAGTACGATTCAGATTCTGATTCAGCTCCAAATCCAGACAATGATGATGTTTATGAACAGCCAACAACTGACTGAGATCCTCCTAAACCATTAACCCAAGCCGAACTAAATGACTTAGTCAGGGATTTGAATCTGCCTAAGGACTCTGCAGAACTTTTGGGGTCTAGATTGCAGGAGAACAATTTATTGGCATCCGACACATACTTCGCTTGGTACAGAAATCGTGAGAAAGACTTCGTGCCTTTTTTGAAGAAGAAGATAGTCCCTTGGTATTTTGCAAGGACATCACAGGATTAGTGTGCAAGCTAGGCATCGAATACCAAACCAGTGACTGGAGGTTGTTTATAGATTCCTCTAAAACCAGTCTAAAAGGAGTGTTACTGCACAACTGTAACAAATGTGCATCAATCCCAGTGGCCCATTCTACTCATTTAAAAGAGACCTATGATAACATGAAACTGCTTCTGGAAAAAATTCAGTATCAAAATCACAGATGGATATTGTGTGGGGATCTCAAAGTCCTTTGCATGTTACTTGGGCAGCAATCAGGATACACTAAGATGCCATGTTTCATCTGCGAATGGGATAGTCGAACATGTGACCAGTACTGGAAGAGGAAAACTTGGCCTCCTAGAGAGAATCTTACCCCAGGATCAAAGAACATTTTACATGAACATCTAGTTGAACCAAATAAAATCCTCCTACCACCCTTGCACATTAAGTTAGGCTTGATGAAGCAGTATGTCAAAGCATTGAATAGAGAATCTCAGATTAGAAAGTTATTGACAGACGATCATTTCCTGAACACAATGACCAATAAAGAAAAAGAAGCATGGCTTGGTTTCAAAGATGTTGAAAACTTCTTGGGAAACTACAAAAGCCAAAATTATGAAAGACTGGTCGAAAATATGCTTAAAAAGTTTTGAGCCTTAGGCTGCAACATGAGCCTGAAAGTTCACTTCTTATTTTCGTATCTTGACTGTTTTCCCGAAAATCTCGGAGATGTCAGTGAGGAGCAAGGGGAACGATTTCACCAGGACATCAAAACCATGGAAAGAAGATATCAAGGAAGATGGCATACAAATATGATGGTGGATTACTGCTGGTGTCTGCAACGAGATCATCCTAATGCACAGCATAAGAAAATATCAAAGAAGCACCGGTTTAGTCATCATTAGTAAGATCTACCTTCGTAGTCTTAAGTCTTTGGAATAAGTCCTGAAATGTTTGCAAGTAAAGAAGGTAAATATCTTTTGTTTCTTTCAGTTATTTTTTTATTCTTTCATAAACAAGCAATATGCTTGTCCAAGAGCTAGGAGCTATTAACTATTTAATTCTGCTTTAATTGGGTTTTACTCTATCACCTAAAGATTTCGTGCTACAAGGGGTGTTGTAATACCTCATCTGTCCCCAAATGTTAACCACCCATTGATGGGAGGGGAGAGAGTATTTTGCTGGGAACGGGACTGGTTGTTATATATATTTACCCTACATTATTATGTAAGCGTTACTGTAGTCTGTAACAACAAAGTTTATGGTTTAGCATGTGCAATCCAATGTTGGTCTTGATAAGATGGTTCATATTTGGGGATAAATGGGGGATTTATGACACCCTATAGTAAGAAAACTATACGTTATAGGGAAAAACTAACTATATTTTTGAGATCAGCGCACTCAAATTATATAGAATCACCAACTAGTTTGTAAAAATTGATCGACAAGTTTTCAAATGTGGACTGGTGTTATCACTCCAAGGTGGATCATCCAAGGAGATATTGTAATCAGGTAGAGGGTTAATGACTTCTTCTTTAATCAAATGATTTTGGGTGAGAGGCTCTACATCATTAATATTATCCCCTACATAAGTAAGAGGTCTGTTATTGACAACATTCTCAATTTCACTAATGAGAGTGAGAAGTTCAAAGAATTCAATTTGTTTTTTACCTATTGATTTCTTTAGGCAATTCTTTATTTGGATATTCCTTTCCCAGATTGCTCCATACCATGATGATGCAACAGGGATGTATTTCCATTTTATTTTGTAGGTATGTTATGGTATGTGAATTTTGTAATATGTCATTTATTTGGTTTTCACCAACCTTGAAATATGTTGCATTATATGTCCAAATAATTTTGGGTACAGAATGCTTAGCACAAAATCTTCTAAAGCTATAGACAATGATTCTGCAGAGAGATCACTCACTATGTCTAAGCCGACTGCTCTAGAAGATGAACAATGAACATGTGTAAAATATGATGTACATTTTTTGTTCTGTTGTTCCCAGACCAACAGTCGAACTTCCTGTATAGTCTTTGCCAACTGTTTCAAAAGGCCTATTAAAGGTGACTCTCTCTGTTGGCAAATCAGGAGGATTGGTCTTCCTGAAAGATCTGGAATGAATCCTTTTGCAGGTGACACAGTTATTCAAAACTGTCTTTACAGTCATTCTGCCTTTGGGTATCCAATACAACTTTCTAATGGCATTTAATGTTTGTGGACCACCCATGTGATAAAGTTCATCGTGCTTCTCTCTAATAATTAGGGTTGTAATGTGATGGAACCTAGGAAGAAGGGGTTGTTTACTGTTATATGTGATTTGTTTAATCTACTCTTACATCTTAATAAGCCATCTTTGTCAATGTAGAGATTCAAGTTTACCACAGAGGGTACTTTGTTCATTTGTTTACCAATTGTTAGAAAATCTATTTCCTTTTTGTATTCTGTTTGTTTTATGTGGTTAATCCAATATTTGGTAGCTAGACTTGTATACATTTCATTATCATTATTTCTTTGTTTATTTATTTTCTTTAATCAGTTGTGAATGAATCTGAGACAATAAGATGTTACCCTTACAAGTTTGCCAAAGTCAGAATAATTGTTATAATCTAATAGTGGGGATTAGTGGCTCAACTTTATTTGTGGTTATCATGTTAAGCTTTACATTGATTTGTTCTGCTGGCCACATTGTTTCATCCTGAATCAATTCAGGTCCATGAAAACAATTTTTGTTTGATTTTAGTAATTTACAGTATAATTCTCTTGTAAGAAAGTCTGCAGGATTTTGTTTTGTTGGAATGTATCTGAAGGTTATGTCCAAATTTTGTCTAGCTTCTTTAATGTCTCTTAATCTGTTACGGACAAAGATGCTTTTTGAGTTTAACTCATCAGAGTTGATCCATGCCAAGCAGATTTGACTGTCAAGCTAAATATATGTATTTGTGATGTTTACATCATGGTAGACTTCATGAAGAAATCCTGTTATTTTTACAGCTAGATAACCTGCAAGTAGTTCAAGCTGAGGAATAGTTTTCTTTTGTTTTAAGGGTGTTACTTTCCCCTTGGCATAGATCAAATGACTGCCATCCTCACCTACAAGGTAAGTGGAACAGCCATACACCTTTTCACTGGTGTCACCAAATACAGGCAAGGTTTGAGGTGTATCTCTGTGTCCACAAACTCTGGGAATATTTGTTTTGTAGTTTATTGAGATCTTTAGCTAACCTTTTCCAGCTATCTTGTTATCTATTGGTTATAGGATCATCCCAGTCTACTTTGTTTCCAAAATTCTTGTAAAATAACCTTGGATCTGATAGTAGAAGGAAGGATCAAATATTTTTGAACTTTCAGATAAGATCTTTCTTTTTGTGTTAGCTGTTGTATCTAAGGTGTAGCCTTTTGTGCAGAGTGAGTCATGAACTTTAGAATCTGAGTTCAAATCCCAGATCATACCTAATGTTTTCACCCTGTTTGTTGGTTCTGTCAATCCTTTGTCTTCTGATTTTATTTTTTGATTTAGTCTCTCATTATTTGTGATCCACTCTTAATTCAAAATTACCTTCTTTCATTATTTTATCTGCTTTTATATAAATTTCATTTAATTCTAACTCTGTTTTGGTTGATCCTATAAGGTTATCTACATAGATGTGATCTTTCAAGAATTGAACAGTTAAATCATTTTTATCATACAAATTTAAGTGATGTTTGATGGTTAAAGCCAGTAAACTAGGACTTGCATTTGCCTCAAACAAAACCACATTAAATTTAAATGTTTTAAACCCTTTATTTAAGTCATATGGATCATTAAACCACAAGAATCTTAGTTGATCTTTGTCATAGTCATTTTTCAGATGAATTCTCAAAAAAGCTTTGCTTATAGCTATCACTTTGAACTGCATAGTCATCTAATCTAAATCTTAGAAGGATTTTTACAAGGTCTGAAATAAGATTAGGCCCCTCTATGAGACAGTCATTCAAGCTATGCTTATTGCCATCTTTAAGACTACAGTTATACACAACTCTAAGTTTTGTTGTGGGTGCATCCTTTCTATAGACTCCTGTGTGAGTAAGATAATGGCAGTTGTCTTTTTTAAAGGGGTGATCTTTAACTTCCTCAATGAAGCCTTTTTCCAACTGGTCCTTGAAAACATCATCATACATTTTAATTCTATTATCATTTTTTTAATCTTTTCATCAAATTATAGAGATGACCTTTAGCTACCGTACCTTTAGATTATCATTTAATTTTGGACTATTGATCTTCCAAGGTAGTTCAATTGAATAATGGCCATTTTCATAGATGATGATTGTATTTTCAAAATTTTCAACCATTAATTGATTTTAGTTTGTATGATCACCATCTTGCACCCCCACTGACTCTAATAGCCATAGCTGTTGTACACCTTTATCTAATTCTTCAGTTGTTAATGATTTATTCAATATTTCATTATTTATGTCATTATTTCAGTTGTGTAAGACTTTGTCATAATAGGGTGAGTTTGTTAGTCATATATTTTTATTTTTCATTGTTATTTTATATTTATCTGTGTCCCAGTGGAGCTATACCCCAGTGAGTATCTAGAGCTATCCCATCTCCTATTCTGACTATGCCCTTCTGAATTAAGTGAATATAATCAGCTCCAATTAACATTTGAACATTATCTATTGTATCATTTAAATTTCTATCTGCAATTTTATATTGCTTTTTAAGTTGTTGTATTACTTGTTTTAAATTTGGTTTTTTAAATTTTTGTTGACCAACTTGTTCAATGACTACTGCTTCTATGTTTGTTGTTTTATTCTCTGTGGGTATATCCAGATCTAAATTGACTACTATATTTTTCTTTCTGTTCATTTTCTTTGACAAATGATGTTATACACAATTCTTGTTCATTTTTATGAGTTTGTAGGCCTAATTGATTAACTAATGATTGATCTACAAATGTTTGTTGGGAAAAAGAATCTATTAGACATCTTATAGGAGTTGTCCCACCTTTTTTATTTTTTAAATCTAAAGTTATTGTAGGTAGGAGTACACTAGAATTTTTATTGACATTATATATTTATTGATAGATGTTCATTAAATGTTTTTTCATTTTTCTTTGTGTTTTGTTTATTTGAATTTTTAAATGAATCACAAAGACAAGAGATGATTTAAACTTTCACAATTAACACATTTGAATCTTATTTTTGTTTTGCAGTCTTTGTTAGTATGTCCTGCACCTGTGCATTTAGTACAAAGGTTTAACTGAGAACACTTGTTTATCCAGGATTCTAAGTCTACATACTTACCATAGTACATCATGTGCTATTGTGATCATCAGCTGAACAAAATTTATACTTACCATATTTTTTGGTGTATAAGATGCACCCCTATTTTCAAGGCCTTTTTTCAGGAAAAAAATTATGACCAACTGCCTAGTTGTCAGAAAATGTCCATAATTTTCTACCAGCGTGGCTGACTTTTGTTAAAGCCCTCCATCAAAAGTATGGTGATACATTTTCTTTCACCCATACTCATTATAAGAAAATAGTATTAAGTATACGGGAGACTATACTATATGTTATGAAACATAAAAGTAAATCATTATGAAATACGTACTGTACTGTTTTTCTTGTTATCAGTGGGTTGGGAAGAGTAGAAACTTAGTGTAAAATTGGCCAAACCAATACACAGTCAGGAGAGACTAAGAGACAATGAATTTTTGTAGAAATCCATCAGTTCTTCTAGCCCATATAAAAGTAATATTATGTCCTTCGGTGTATAGGACGCAGGGTGATTTTGAGAGCCCATTTTTTGGAAAAAAAAAGTGCGTCTTATACACCGAAAAATACAGTACGTATAAATTCTCTCGTAACATTAAAATTTTGTAGTGTAGGAGTTAGACCAATCACTTTTTGTTCTGATTTGTCTTCTTGTTGTGGCGTTGGTTTTATTTGAATTTTCTTTGTTTGGTTTATTTGTGAATCAATCTTTGTTTGTGAATTAATCTTTGAAGATTCGTACATTGACAAAACATTTGGAAATTCATTCCTTATTTCACCAAGAGTAGGGTATGTATTTCCCATTATTCTTTGGAAAATATCCCTAATTTGGGTAGGTAAACAATCAAATATTATGACTTGGATAAACCATGCTGATTTCTCTAGATCTGTCATTATTTTGTAGATAACCTAACATGCATTCAATTTCACAATAGAAATTGTACAGATCCTGATGGTTATCCTTGGCTGGTTTTATATTTTTTAATTTTATTGCTAAATCATTTACTATTTTTTATTTAGGAAATCAACATCAGATATATAATCTTGCCAATTAAACTATCAAACTTTTCCAGAAAAGACTGAAATTTTGTTCAATCAACCTCAAATATTGATACTTGTATTGTTGGTAACTTGGCTTCTAGTTGTTTATTGTCATCATTAGAAATGGATACATTTCTTAAGGCATCAATCAAACTTTGATTTGCATCTGAAATTATTTGGTAGATTATTTAAAGCAGCGTATAATTCATTTATATGAGAATCTATTTAAGAAATATTCTGTTCTTCACACAAAAGTGCTGTGTCTCTCTTTTTGCCAACATCTAATCCATCAGTTTCTGTAACAATTTCCTCATCTATAATTATTATTTCCTGTTTAATTCTATTTAAACCACCCAAAATAGTATCATAATCCCTTTTATTTGGATTTTCTTTGATATTAAAGCTTTTTAAAAGCCTGGTAATGACTCTCTTCCTTGCTGATATCTTCCTTTTTAATGATTTAATCTTTGCCTCAATTGCTTCACCTTCAGCCATATTTTTAATTTTTTTTCCAAAAATAAGTCCCCAAAATCCTAGAAACCCTTTCAACTCTATAAATAAGCTTTATTTTATATTATGTATACCAAATGTATATTATGTATGGCCAAATGATAAGTTTTGAAGTATTTGAATTATTTCTTATTTTTATTTTGTTAGGGTTTCATAATTTATTATTATTTATATGTAGTAAATATCTGAAAGCCAAACATGGAATAAAATCTGTTCAGATGTCAAAATGTTAGGCCTACCTTCTGGTCAATATTAACCATCAAAATTTGATGGCGTAATTATTTATTTATTTAAAAATTTTTTTTTTTTTTTAATTCTGTTTTGTTATTTTATTCAAGGTTAAGGTTTTCATAGTAAATAACCCTTCCTCACACGGGCCATCATTATAGTTATGGAAAAAATAGGTCCTGCGCCAACTAGAGCAGCCTAAACACAGCCTAGGCTATGTTGAAGATGGAAGACCTAGGCTAAAAATGAACCAGCCTAGCGATGTGTCCATAAACTGGACTTCAATACTTTGTTAAACAATTACAGCTGAAATGTCAGCTTATTTAACCTAAATTTAATAACTGAAGGGAAATTTATGAACTTCTTACCTTGAAAATGATATATGGTAGTCTTAAATTTAATTTTTTGACACCAATGATGAACTTTTTATTCCTGCTTCTCCTTCTAACCCTTCCTTTCTCTTTTTTAGTTGTTCTTATTATGATGATTTTTTTTCTTCCAAAAAAACATGTTGCCATTTCTAGCTATGGGATCTTTTTTCTTTTCATTCCATATTTGTTTCTTGGTTGGTGTCTTTTTAATTTTTCTCAGCAAGAGTTCAAGTTCTCATGATTTACTTTTATTATTATTATTTTTGAATGTCAATGTGACTTATCCAAGATTAGGTAGGTCTTCCATTTTGGTACTCCCAAATTTTCCACAACATGTAAATACTTTGGTCATGTAATTACTCAGAAGCTGCGATATGAACTTGATATTGAGAGGCAACATAAAAAGCTGTATGTACATTGTACAGGGTAACATGCTAGTAAGGAAATTTGGTATGTGTTCAGAATCAGTTAAAACTTATCTTTTTAGAACTTAATGTACTGCATTGTATACATCCCACCTGTGGTGGAACTATACAAAAACTGCTATGAATAAACTCTGTTGCTTATAATAATATTTTTCATATTTTATGTAGGGAACCAAAATGGTGCAGTGCCAGTTTAATGTTTACTACGTGTAACCTACTTACCAGCCAAATGTTAATCTGGAGGAATATATAATATATATAATTTCGTTACTAGGGTCCAAAATAGCTCTGTGTTATTGTACAATGTCCTGTCTTCAGATACTGTGTACCATATCATACCTCTCACCTATATGGCAGTCTTGGTTCAGACAACTGCTGGTTTACAATACCTTATTTTTGTACAAACACACAAACACTTTATTTTAGACTCAGCAGGTACAAACAATTATACAAGAGGTCCATAGAAGATTAAGAGATGGTTGTCTGGAGCACTGACTAAGTAGGCCAGTGAATCACTGTGCATAATGAACATACAATTGTGTACACCAATGTTTCTAGATTTGAGATTTATAAAATATATCGGAGACCAGTCCACTAACCATGGCTTCTATTATCTTATTGACTGACTCACCAAGGCTAGTGATAAATCTAAATACAAAATTGCAAATGACACTGGCACAGTTAGGCACCTTATTGACTACAAACAACATATTGACACCAGAAGGAGCACCATTTACGGTGCACATGTGAAATTTTCTAACCAAAGTATTTCCCTGAGCATATAATTGTCTACATTGCCTTACAATATCAGTCATCTGAAAGACTACCATATCCATTAGTATGTAGCCAAGACAGTCTGGGTTACTTCTGATAGCACTATACCATTCAATTGAAATTCAGGAAATTTTATATACTTGTAGGCCATGGTCCTCATAATCATAACATGCTTTTATCAGGATTATAGGTATTTTATATCATTATCCTTCCCATACCTTTCACACGCCTTCAAAAGTGTGCTGAGCCCTTTCACAGATGGAGAAATAAGAACTAGATCATCTGCATACATCAGATGATTAACAACAATCATTGTACCACTATAGCAGCCTATTTTACAGGTATTCAGCACAACAGATAGATTATTCATATAAACATTGAATAAGTAAGGGGATAATATTCCTCCCTGCCTGACACCATTGGTCACAGGAATGGCTCTGAATTAATCCTACCATATCTTACAATCATTGTCTGGTGATTATACCACAATATTAATATACAAACCAAGTAAATTATGATTTCCAAGTTTCATGAATAATTTGTCATGATTAACATGATCAAATGCCTTAGAGGCATCCAGGAAACACAGAAATACATTACATTAGCATCTAGAATTTGGTATTTACAAACCATTTCCTTCAACACACACACACACACACACCAGTACTGCATTTCTTTTTGAAACCAAATTGGTTATCACTAGTTATGCAGGTAACATTCAAGTCTATCAAACACCTTAGACATAATACTGGTCAAGGCTATTGGCCTGTAATTATCTTTACTGTTGATTTTACCCTTTTTATCTTTTAGTACTGGCACCAAAACAATGGATAACATTGTATCTGGCAAAACACCATGTATGAGTAAACCTGTAAAGTACAAAGCTAACAGAGGCACTAATCTGTCAACTAAATTTCAGATGCTCAGCAGAAATACCATCAATACCACATGATTTGTTACAATTGAAAAATTTTATGGCGTTTAGTCTCAAATACACTAATTCTTATATGTGGACTATAGGTAGCATCACAATTAATTGTAATGTAGCAAAGATTATGTACACATATTAAGTTATGTTATAATAAGATTGTATTTGTATGTTGGGTTAAATGGCTATGCTGGCCTTATTTTTGTACTTGTATGTTAGGTTAAGTGGCTATGTTGGCCTTATTTTTGTATTATGTTCAATGTATAATACATAAGATTGTACTTGTATGTTTGGTTAAGTGGCTGTGGATTGTGAATGATCACAATAAAGAAGTTTTGTTTGAATAGGCTCCATCTGTGAGTGAGAGACAAGGGAATGCAAATTGTAAACAAAGTACCATGGCTTAATAAATTGGAAATATGCCTCTGGACTAAAACGTTGTCAACCTTAAATCATGGACCAACACAGGGGTGCACCCAGAAATTGGTTGGGGGGGGGGGGGGGTTCCAAATATTTAAGCTGGGTGAGGAGCTGACATGGTAAACTACAGAGCAATGATGCTAGAGAAACAATTATAATAGAGGAGTCCAGGGGCATAATTAATTTGTATAAACATAAAATACATGAATTTATTGAGCTGAATACATACACAATGTGTAATATATTTTTATTATTATGCCCGCTAATGGCTAGATGATAAGAGATCAAAATTTGCTGAAAATCTTTTACTCGCACAAACATAACACAACTTTACTTATAAGAAAGTATATTTGCAAATTTCATCTTCCTGGGATTTCTTTGCATAAATGTGTCAGTTGCTTGGTTTATGTCCACTGGTATATCTCAGTGTATGTGCAATAGTGTCAGGCCTGTCAGTATCATTCCTCATTGTTAATCTAAATGCTGATTTTATTCTTCTCAGTCCACTGAAAGATTTTTCAGCAGACTGACATAAATATGACACATTTTTCCCATGGACTTAGTGTTATAATTGGGGAATGCATTCTTGGGGCAAATTTTTGGACACCCTAACCCAGCGTTTCCCAACCTTTTTTTAACCATCACCTCCGTAAGTGTGTTTTTTTTATTTTTTATTTTTTTTGAAACAATCTTAAAATCACACCCCTTCCAACAGAAAATTAAAACAATGAAATTTTTTCGACTTAACAATTTTTATTCAATGGGATCCTTGTGCTTGATGCTTTTTAGCTAGAAGTTGAATGTCTGATTTGATATTAGTGAGTTTGATTCTAATGTCTTCCCTTGAACATATATCAGTTCTATTTCTTTTCTTTAACACTTACGCTGCTCCCATCCTCATATGATGCTCAGGAAGTTTGTCGGAAGAATGCTCCCAGCATCATATGATGATCGCGTTATTTTTTTTATGTTTTCGCACAAAATCCCAATAAAAATAAATGATTTTGCATTTTAATGCTATTGATGACTCAGATATATTCATAAACCATCCGCAACAAACATACACACATACACACATGCATGCATGTACACATATGCACACATGTACACATAAACAAGCAAGTATTATGCTTACATTTGAGTTTTGAAGAATCTATGACTCAGATATATTCATAAACCATCCGCAACACACACACACACACACACACACACACACACACACACACACACACACACATGCATGTATGCATATGCGCACATGTACACAAACGAGCAAGTATTATACTTACATTTGAGTTTTGAAGAATATACATTTTATTTGTCCTCTTGAAAAATAATTTTTTATTCCTTTTCAAAAATAACTCCTTATAAAATAAGTCCTTTGGAAAATAATTGTTCATGAAATAAATATTATTTTGATAAATCTACACTTTCCATTATACTTATTTACAACATTGTTTTACACTTTTACTGAATTTAGTATTTAGTAGTTGGCACAGGTGTGGTAGAGAACAAAGCACTCAAGGCACAATGCAACTTTGCATTCCGGACACCAAGTAGAAACTTTTCTAACATGTTTTTCTCTTTGTGTTGTATGTGAGCATACATGACATTGTCGTTGACCTACAGGTCGAGATGGTGTTGGTGGAACTTGTTCCAGGTGATGCTTTTCAATGTAATTAGCTGAGAGAAGTCTGTCAGGAGCATTTGGTCTCACACTTTGTCTTCCAGGATGTGGGGATGTTATTTGAGCATACTTCGTGAGTAGTTGAGAGACTAATGTAAGATTGAATTCTCTCATTGAAATCTGCTTTTTCGTAGTTTTTTTGTAGAGTACAAAGGAATTGTAAAGAGAAATATCCAAAAGATGAAAGAATACCTTCTTATACCACTTCACAGTTTTCCTAACGCATTCTACGCTGCTAATTTGCATATCAGATTTGTCCACCAGATGCATATTTTTGTTATAGTCCACAACAGCATCTGGTTTGAATTTTATTTCGTTTGTTCGACGATCAACCTTTCCTGAGTCAATCATGCTTCCACTGTGAATTGTTGTTAGCATATGCACATCTCTTTTATCAGTCCATTTTAGTGCTAATAAAGGTTTTGATTCCATCAGATGGCACTCTCCTTTTTTACTTGGGTGAAACTTGGGCATGTTTTTTCTATTTACCTTTACAGTTCCACAAGATCCTGTTTTATTTACATGCAGATATTTGCATAGTAATGGGCTCGTATACCAGTTGTCAGTATACAGAATGTGGCCTTTATTCAAATATTTAGCTAAAAGTGTCTTTACAATCGCTCCAGAATGTCCTAGTGGATCATTTGCACGTTTCATTCCCCCAATTTCTCATGCAAGACTGAACATAAACGCTTGAAAACGTGTAAATTTTCATAAAATTCTACTCAACCATATTCCCAAGTTACCCACTAAATTCTGTTTATTTTGTAAGAGAAAATGTTTAGTTTGTAAGAGAAAATCTTTATTTATTAAGGGAAACAAAAATAATTTAACAAAATGGTGCTTGACTTGATTTATTTTACGTTAACAAATGGGTAAATTTCCTGATTTTTTTGCGCACAGGTGGAAAGTACACGGTCAGGAATTGCGCATCCGAAGGGTTAAGATTTGATTTACTGCACTAAAACCAGTTTCAACCATATAAGATGTGGGAAAACACAAAAGAACTTGGCTATTTCACCCCATACTGTTGGATAAAGCAATTTGATTGTTTTTGAATACCACAATTCAGCCATTCCACCTTTTTCGAATTTAAATTTGCATTCTTCATTGCATTTTAAATCAATGAGTTCTTCTTGAATGTTCTCATTAGCAGACTCGGCATCGTAAGTAAACGGGTCTAACATTCATGGCTCAACTTTGAAAGTAAATAAATCAGAAAATCTGTTTTCCATATCAGCTTTTAATAAAAGCAGATGTTCAGAATAATTTTTAATATCATTCTTAGTGAGACATTCATTAATTTCAGCTAACTCGGGCATGCTATGAAATTTTCTCATTAAATTGCTTTGAAAAATATCGTTTTTTCGGTAAATGCTTTTGCTACGCGTTTGCAATCAATAAGCGTAACAAAATTTCCTTGAAGTTGAAGTGATACTTCATTAAATTTGCGAAAAATCCAAGCCATGTAGTATATATCATTTTTGTGCTCATTGATCTCTTTTGCTAGTTTCGTGGCCCCTCCTTTTTTGAGAAAACTAGTTGTTATATCATATAAAGATGTACAAATCTTACTATACAGTTGCCTTTCGAAAGCCATCAGACTTCTGTGTGTAAAAGAAGTCTAACATGCTATTCATCATTATCAACACAAAATTTTCTGAAAAGGCGATCATATTTGCTAGTTGACTTTATTTTGTTTATGGTTCTAATAACTATATTAAGAGACTCATGAAGAACTGGACTAATATTTCTTGCATCCAGATGTCAGTGTACAACACAATGTATTGCAACAATTTCAGGACAGGCTTTTTTTCAGGGTTGGCAAAAACCCAACTGGTTTTTTGCTGGGTAGTTGGGTTTTTGCCAACCCTGCTTTTTTTAGGTGGGCAACAAAGCCATTATGTCTTCCAACCATGGAGGGAGCACCATTGGTTGTGCACGATATCAAGTTTTCAAATGGTAATTGTTTTTCATCAAACCATGATTTGACAGCATCAAAAATAGAAGCTCCAGTGGTGTCAGTTGATAAAAATTTCACAAACAACATATCTTCTTGCAATTTACAGTCATCATCAAAATAATGAACGTATGCCATTAGAAGGGCCTTGTCAATAACTGTGGATTCATCCAACTGAATTGAGAATATGGTTATCTTTAATTTTTCAATAAGCAACTCTTCAATGTTAACTGATATCTCATCTATCCATCTTTGAATCAAATTATTGCTTAACCCTTTAAGGACGAGTCTGCAGCATATGCAGTCACTCTTGTTACCAGAACGTATAGGTTTTATTGTTATTCAAAACTAAATATTTTAGTAACTAGTCACTGAAATGATACACGTTTTGGGTTCCTTTCTCGACAATTAAATAATATCTATATAAACATGTAGAAACATTTATAGAAACCAGGCATTGTAGTACAATTTATATTATTTCTGGTGGACCATAAGGTACCATCCGTCGTTAAAAGGTTAATGGTAAAACTTTTAAAACAGAAGAAGGATCTTGATGCATCACAGTTGAAATTACTTCTTCTAATGCAGGTAGTATAACAAGTCTCAGCAACTGTATGAGCACTGCCAGTTTTTGCAATGATTTTTACAATTTTATAAGAAGCAATCAAACCATCATTTGTCTGTGTTTTTTTTCTTAAAGAATGAATTGTGTTGCGCTTCTCGAAATCCTCTTTCAAATTTTTGAAATATTCCATAGGCTTACCAGCTTTATCTGGATGTTTCCTTTTTAAGTGGTCAAGAAGTCTTGATGGCTTCATTTGATAAGGAAACATTACACAAGAGACACATTGGCTGTCTTGAATCTAAAAGGCTGTAATAAAACGTTAAGATAAGTAGTCATCTCGATATTGTTGACACTTTTTCTTTTGGGCACTTGACATAATACAACTATAGCCATACCCCAATTTACGAAGCCCTGGTTTATGAAAATTCACAGTTACAAAAAAAAAAAAAATTCTGTACCAAATCTCATTTTAGAGCTTTCCCCACAGTTATGAAAATTTTTTCAAAAAATTTCAAAAGTGAGTAGATGTTTGTTGAAGTTGATATTAACACTCACTAATCACTTTTCATGTAAAAATATAAGTATATTACACGTTTAATGACAATTTAATTTCTCCCAAAATTTGTCTATTTATACATACTGTGTGGAGATTTTGCTGATGTTTATCTTGTACAGCATCTTTTTGTAGCATCTGATCTGTTTGCACCTCATGTTTGAAACATGTGGATACCTTACTCCCTTGTTTTTCTTTGCTGTAAAGTATATTATAATATGTAACTATTATGTTATTTTATTACGTTATGGGTGGGATTTTTTGGGGGGCTGGAATATATATCGGCTTTTATAATGGGAGTAAATGGGAAAATCCTCCTGATGTACAAAATTTAAATTTATGAAAGGTTTTTCAGGAACCTAACCCTTTCGTAAATCAGGGTATTCCTGTACTTATTATGGTAAATTCCTAGTTTAGAGGCATCCTTCAAATTTTTATTGCACATGCATAAAAGTTGCACCATTGTATTGGAAATAATTTATTTGTGAACATTGTGAGGTGGAAAAAGAACCTAATCTAACCTAACCAGGGATTGGGTCAAATACACACAAACAAATACCAATACACTCCTACAGGGAATATCAAATACAAATATAAATATTTCAGTTTATGAATTATCAAATACAAATGCATACCATTACTTCCATTGCCATATATAATACTGTTAAAAAATATGCAAAACAATGTATTTAAAAAAAAGCTATTGATTACTTGTTACTGGTTACATTTAATAAATATTAAATCTTCAAATCATGAATCACTTAAATTACACGTGTCTGGATGAAAAACTTTGCCCGCAACCAGACATGGGGTCAATTACTGAGTTTCTATTACTATTACTTTTGATTCCTTCTATAGGGTGTCCATAAATTATTCACCCCATTATAAGCCTTAATGAATTCATTATTATAGGAGCTATCTTAAAACGGTTTGCAGCAATTAATAACATGACTCGAGAAATGTTTTTCTTTATTTCGCAGAACATCCACTAGGGGCACAATGGCGACAGTGAAAGAGAAAGCAATGTGTGTGCTGTGGATGTGGGAAACCAAATCTCCATTTTTTGAACAATGTCATTTTCAGTGATGAAGCGACATTCCATCTGTCTGGTAAAGTCAACAGACACAATTGCCATATATGGGGATCAGAAAATCCGCATGAATTTATTGAACACGAACGTGACAGTCCCAAGATAAACGTTTGGTGTGCTCTCTCCCATAACCGTGTGATTGGACCATTTTTCTTCCATGAGAACACTGTGAAGGCTACAAATTACCTAGATATGCTTGAATGGTATGCTGCACCTCAGCTTGAGGATATGCAGCCCCGTGTGTTCTTTCAGCAAGATGGGCCACCGCCACACTGGCGATTAGAAGTGTGGAGTTCCTCCATGAAAAGTTCCCTTCTCGTTGGATCAGGCAAGATGGTCCTATTCCATGGCCTCCTCGTTCCCCGGATATCACACCTCTGGATTTCTTTTTATGGGGCTACACAAAGGACAGAGTGTATGCAAAGAAGTTAATAACATCACAGAATTAAGACACCGGATTGAAGAGACATTAGCTTCCATCACGCAAGACATGCTTCTTAATGTTTGGAACGAAATCATCTATTGCCTTGATGTTCTGCTTGCTACCAATGGGGCTCACGTGGAGGTTTACTGAATTAAAACAAAAATTTCTTGTGTTATTAATTGCCACAAACTGTTTTAAGATAGCTCCTATAATAACTAATTTATTTAAGGCTTATAATGTGGGGTACTTCACTCATTTGAAAAGGATCTCTGTTTATTTAAATGCAATTAGAAGCAGTGTGTTAACAAACAAACACTTTATTTTAGACTCACCAGGTACAAACATTATACAAGAGGTTCATAGAAGATTAAGAGACATTTGTCTGGAGCACTGACTAAGTAGGACAGTGAATCACTGTGTATAATGAACATAGAAATACAATGATCCAACCACAAGGTGGTGTGCCAACTATCACTAACATAAGTAAAGCTATTACCAGGAAGAGAGTACACATGGATGAAAGGGTTAAATTATTATTATCTTCACAGAAGGCTTTTAAGTGGTTGCTAAACAAAGAATTATCATTAAGCACATGTTAGCATTAAAGTCACCAACAATAGCTAAACATGTCATATCCAACTCATCAATAATACTGCTGACCTGCCCCAATTTAATGAGGTAATCTTCTTCATTATGAACTGCCTGAAAAGGCATATAGATACACAGAATTACAAATTTTTTATTGTCTACACAAATTTCTATTCCAGTTGGTCAATTCAAACCAAGTTTTAATTTGCTAATATATTTCCCATACCTCAACCTCCATAGAATAACTACCCCACCAGGTGGGTGGCCTGCAAGGAGACCATCTTGTTTATCTCTGGTGGCCTCCCCTATCCCATGAAAGTTACTGGACAGGCTATTCAGGTCCTTTAAGTCCTGTTTCCAAAGCCATATTTCCTGCAGACAGAGAATACCAGCATCCTCTAACAGCTTATCAATTATGATCTGCATGTGTTTGCTGTTATTGCTTAAGCTTAGGCTTAGGCTTCTACAGTTATAAGAGATTACCTTGAATGTTGCAATTAGGAAGATGCAGGAGTTCTGCCAGCCATCTCTACACGTTGAATTCCGCTTATACCAGGGACAGCAGTTACAGCATTAGACCCAGCTGGATTTTCCTCCACAGTACAATGCATGATGTCTTCATAATTACCCTCTCCAGCACTTGCGAGAGAGGCTGCAGGTGTTTTTCTTCCCTTCTCATAGAATATATATATATATATATATATATATATATATATATATATATATATATCCCCGCAAGGGGGTTCTAAGCTTGTGCTTTTGAGTGCTCTTTGTGCTTGTTTGTACGTGCTTGTTCCTGGAGGTTTCACATGCGCCCTCCCGGCCCTAGCACCCAAGGATGATGGGGCTCGACCCTGCAGTCTTTCTCATCCTTGGTCTTTTTCCACTTCGACTGTCCCCTCCACCCTTTCTTTTTCCTCTGTCTTTCCTCTCACTTTTTCTTTGTTTTTCCGCTGAGATATGCCCTTTTAAATAGAGGTGAATCGGTTCTTCCCGAACTTAAAAAAAAAAAAAAAAATATATATATATATATACACACACACACACACACACACACACAGTGTATATATATATATATATGTATGTTATAATCAGTCTCTTCTTGTGAACAGATGTGTTTTATTGAGTGTCCACTATTATCAATTGAATAAGTGGTTTTCATTAAAGTGTCTTTGCACCAAACACTTTTTTTTTTTATTCTTAACTAAATTACTTCGTGTTACTAATCATTCATTAATGAATATATTTCATTTATTGACTTTACTCATTATATACTATATTATTTGATTAAACCAAGGCTAGTGCACGTGGCTTGCCTTGTTTGTTTTTCAAATCTATCAGGAAATGAGGTTCCATAAGGTTCATTTTTCCTTACTTTGGGAGATCAAATAGAGTGTGGTCACCCACTGTGGGGAAAAAAGGAAAAAAGTTGGTTGAATAGCGGACAGATAAGTTTCATTTAATACTTTTTCTTTTATAGATCTTTCATTGGTAGCTTAATTATATATTCATTTAGTATAAAACTGTGTTACAAGAACCTGTTTCTGTGTTTCAAGAACATTTTCCGGGTTTGCATAGGTGATGGCACAATAAGCACGTGGTAGACCTACATTGTAATTTATTAATTTCCAAACGCTCGTTTGTTGTTTTTTAACTAATTTAGAGCATGGCACCCCCATCGAGTACTTGCAGTTGCTGTGAATGGAAATTTGCTGCTTAGGCGTTTATAATGGCTAATAATAATGACCAGTTAGTTTGCAGGTGGTGCTCAAGCATGGAAGTCCTGAGGAATGAGTTAGAACGTGAGAGTGAGGCTCGAGGGAGGCTTGAAGAAAATGTGATGCTCCTGACAGCAAAATTAGAATCCCTTGAGACTCCAGTTATGACCCCCTCCTGCCTCAGTTTCTACTAATAATATAAATAGTACTAATAGGCTGAGTAATAACCCTCTCTCTCCCTAGTTCCCAACCCTTCATTTGAGTGCGTAATGGAGCCCCATTGAGAAAACCTAAGACTTGTCTACTAGTAGTAACAAACAATAAGTTTTCTGTTTTAGGTTTTGAAGATGCTGATGAACTGGAAATACGACTCATTGGTGAATCCATTGTTCAAGGGCAGCTTGAGGAATTCTGTGGGAGAAACCCTCGTTGTAGGTGCCGTTACTGCTACCCTGGTGCAAGGGTAGAGGATACAACTAATAGTGTTGACCATTTTACAGACAGTACCTCTGAGGACACAACGTATGTTATTCATGTTGGTACTAATAACGTTTTAAATTCTAGATCGGAAGAACTGCTGGCTAGGTACAGGGACTTACTAGATCGATTAAAGGAAAAAAACTCAGAAGATTATTTTAACAGACATACTTCCTCGAATTATCCAATGTAGCGGTTTCTACAGCAAGGCGACCTATATCAACAATAACCTAAAGTCTCTCTGCCAACAGGAAGAAGTGCATTTTACAAATTTTTGAAACAGTTTCTACGGCAGGAGGGACTTCTTCCTCAGAGATGGACTTCATCTTTATGATGGTGGAGCTGCATGTTTAGGAAGACTATTTCATAATACTGTCTCTTCTTTTCAGGCTGCCATAACTCGAATGGTCCCACTGTAATTTTCACAAATTTCCACTGTACGCACGAAGGTGTCTCAATTACAAACAATTTGAAGGTTCGATCCTTAAACGCTCGTAGCCTACAAAATAAAATAGCAGTAAACAATTTTTTTTCTTTAATTGCTTGTAAACACTATGATTTAATTGCGATAAATGAATCATGGCTTAGCACTGAAACACATGACTTTGTAGGGGAGTATCAAATTAGAGGTTATAGACTTTTTGTTAAAAACAGAATAGGTAGGCAATGAGGCGATGTTATGTTATATATCAAAGGTAATATTGCGAACGTTATAGAAGTAAAGCACTCAAATCCAGAATGGATAGATTCAACTATCGTGAACTAAAGAGAATAATAGGTAGTGAGCAGGCTTTAGTTATGGGTGACTTTAATTGCGCCAACATGAATTACGATACAATGCAGGGAGACACGGAACCTATGAGGTTGGACAGTATTTTAGATTTAGTAATAACTATGGATGATAGGCTAATCACTGATCTTCAAGTAATAGAACTGTTAAGCAATAGCGATCACAATATGGTAGAGTTTGTCCTCTCAGTAAGTCACTTGAAACCAGCTAACTCGACTAAAATTCCTAACTTCCAGCATGCAGACTTTTGTAAATTTTTAAATAAATTGTCACACGTCAATTGGGAAAATGTAATGGGCAACTCCAATGCAACACTAATGTAGGAATCATTTGAAACAGTATTTAGGACTATAAATGAGGAATGTGTACCATACAAAATTAAGTGCGAAAGTAAACAACAAGCCCTTCTGGTTTACTTCTAGGGTAGGAGACATAAAGAGTAGAGATAGTGCTTATAGGCTATGTAAGTGCGATAGACAATTTGTGGTTATGAAACAACTATATATCTCTAAGGCATGAAGTGAAAAGTGTAATAAAAAAGTCCAAGTGCGAATTTGAAATCTCCCTAGCTTGTGAAGGTAAAGAAAACCCCAAGCGATTCTTTCAATATGTCAATAATAGAAATCCAGTAAAAACTGTCGGGGCTGATGAAAAATGTTAATGGAGATCTAGTTTCTGGAAACAAAGAAATGACTACCTTGGTAAACGAATTTTTTATGTCAGTTTTTACTATAGATGTAACGAATATCCCTATGGTCACAGACATAATACCTTTTGATAATGGTAATATTTTGGATAATATTGTGGTTAGTGAAGGGGAGGTAATGTGCTATATTGATAAAATGAAAATGCGTAAATCACTGGGGCCAGACTCCATATATCCCATACAACTAAAAGAATTAAAAGATAGCATTGTTGTGCTGCTAACAAAGATTTTTAATGTGTCTATTTCTGAGGGGTGCGTACCAGATAATTTCAAGTTAGCAAATATAACACCTATCTTTAAGAAAGGCGATAAAGGTGCGGCAGAAAATTATAGACCAATCAGTTTAACGTCTGTTGTAGGTAAGCTACTGGAATCAATAATTAGGGATCGTGTAGTCGAACACTTAGAATTGCATAACTTAGTTAGAAATACGCAGCATGGTTTTAGGCGAAACAAATTTAACTAATCTTTTAGAATTTTTTCAAAGTGTGGTTGATGTTTATGATAGTCATTGGGCGGTTGATTGATGTAGTGTATTTAGATTTTCAAAAAGCGTTTGACACCATACTGCCCAAAAGACTCATTGAAAAAACTTGGGCTCATGGAATCAGGGGTGTAGTAATAAATTGGATAGAAGAGTGGTTGCGAGGTACGAAACAGAGGGTGGTCATTGATGGAGTGGAGTGGAGTTGTGTTGGGCTAATGTAGCGAGTGGCTTTCCTCAGGGTTCTGTATTGGGCCCCTTGCTTTTTCTTATATATATTAATGATTTAGATGTTGGCCTAGTCAGTACAGTTTCAAAGTTTGCGGATGACACGAAGCTGGGTGGTAGGGCAATTAATGACGAAGGTAGAGGTAAAATCCAGGACGATCTGAATAAAATCATTGATTGGTCAGTCACATGGCAAATGAGATTTAACATTGATAAGTGCAAAATTTTATATATAGGTTCGCGTAATGATAATTTTGCGTATAGTATGTCAGGGAAGGAGTTAACAAGCGTAGAGCAGGAAAAAGATTAGGAGTTATAGTCACTGGTGATTTAAAAGTAGCGAAACAAAGTACAGCAGTGGTCAATAAAGTGAATAAAGTGTTAGGTTTTATAGCTCAGAATTTTGAGTACAAATCACGTGATATTATAGTTCCTCTTTATAAATCATTAGTTAGACCCTATTTGGAGTATGTGATCCAATTTTGGAAACTGCATATGCACAAAAATATAGACAAAATCGAAAGACTTCAAAGATGAGCAACTAAGATCTAAGATGATTCCGTCGCTTAGGTCAAAGTCGTACGAGGATAGGCTTAAGGACTTAAAATTGCCTACACTCGAGGCTAAGGGGTGATCTAATCCAGGTTTTCAAAATTATGAATGGGTTTGATAATGTAGATATAGTTTTTTTGAAATATCAATATAATAGGACTAGAAATAATGGGTGTAAGTTGACAAATAGAAGGTTTGAGACAGCAGTTGCTAAAAACTTCTTTACGCATAAAATAGTAAATAGCTGGAATAGTTTGCTGGTAGAAGTAATTAGTAGCACATCTATAAACATGTTTAAAAATTGAGACACATATGTTGATAGATTGGTTATAGTTTAAAATAATAAAATTAAGGCTTTTTGGTTCAGAACCCACGTAAAATTGTAGGTCCCCTCTGCCACCATGGAGGAAATACACAATTACGAACGCTGTTAGGTAGACTAGCCATGAGTAGATCCTAGGGTCTTTGTTGTTCTGAAACATTATAACATTAAACATTACATTATTATATACCCATTCCAGCCATACTGCTGGATCCATAAATACCCCTGGATCATCACAGCCTGCTGTAACTTGAAAGGAACTATATGTAGTCCATCTGGAGTCAATTTTCCTACATGAAACCTGAAGGTTCACTTTATCTTGCACAAATGCCTGCAGCTCCTCAGCTGTAAGATCAGGTTGACATCTTGAGATGGAAATGTTTGCAGTCTTCATTGGTACAGCCATCATATATGTTTTGGCAGCCCCTATGATACCCTGCCATAGGCTGACTCCCTCTAGCCAGTGCAAGATTGGGACCAGACCCCCTTGAGGGACCACTGCCATTAGCTACTGCAGTGGTTGCAGTTCTTGGAGGGGTCACTCGCTTCTGGCACCTCCCTACCACCCTCCTCATCATGACCCCCAACTGCATTCCCAGCATCCCAATTCACCAAGCCCTCTTGGGGGTATCCTGTGTGAGATGATATTGAGCTGGTGATGTAGCAGTGTCTGGATTCAGGGATCCAAGATAAGACTGAGAAGCAGAGGGCTCTGCACTCATGGATCAAGAATGAGTGAGAGAGGCAGAAGGCTCTACACTCATGGATCCAGGATGAGGCTGAGTGGCAGTCAAATAACAAATATTTGTTTTAACTAAATCACTACAATTTCAGTGACTGTAGGGCTTGATAAATTTTACTTCATTGAAAGAAAAATTTGTCACAATATTAGTTCACATACATGTTTATTTTAGTTTAGAGTAGATTTAGTTCATTTTTCAGTTCTTTGTTCACACAATATGTCCATTGCCATTGTAATAGAAAAGTCATAGACTATTCTCTCTTACTTTTCCTTCTATTACTATTACAGCCAAAAGATTATGATCTATTACTTGAAAAATCCTGTAATAGTCTATTACTATTACCCCATGTCTGCCTGCAACACTGAGAAGAGTTGGAGAGATGGTCCAAAAAGGATTCCATTCCGGACCAGTGGTGGTGCACTGGGACGGAAAGCTTCTGCTAAACCTTACCAACAATGAGCAGGTAGAGTGGCTTCCCATCTTAGTGTCCATCTCAGATGGCAACTGCCAGCTCTTGGGAGTGCCAAAAATAGCTTTGGGAAGTGGGCAACAGCAGGCACAAGCAGTGTTTGATCTCTTGCAACTTTGGGAACTAAGTGAAAGATTGGTAGGGATGTGTTTTGACACTGCTGCTGCTAACACTGGCCATCATGCAGGATGATGTTTGCTCCTAGAGCAGAAGTTGCAGAAAGAGTTGCTCTACTTTGCATGCAGGCATCATCATATGGAGCTAGTTGTCACTGCTGCATTCACAGCATGTCATGATGCAATTTCTGGTCCTAAAATACTGTTCAAGAAAATCCAGCAACAGTGGAACTTCTACAAAAGCAAGTTCCAAACAGGTGTTAATGACCCCACTGTTGGTCCATCACTATTACCAGTCAGAGAAGAACTTCTGAAGTTTGCCAAAGACCAAATCCAGTGTGAAATGTACTGAGATGATTACAAGGAATTTTTGGAACTTGCCATTGTCTTCCTTGGTGGAAATCTTGAAATGCTGATTTGATTCAAGCGCCCAGGTGTGATGCATCATACTCGCTGGATGTGCAAGGTCCTGTATTCTATCAAGATATGGATGTTCCAGGAGCAATTGCAGCATCTCACACCAAAAGAGAGAGCATGCTTGCAAGACATGAGCATCTTCGCTGTGACAGTCTACCTGAAGGCATGGTTCACTGCTCTGATGGCCACTTCTGCTCCAGCCCAGGACCTTTGCCTCTTGGAATCATTAAGGTTGTATCCACAACAGAAGATCTCCAAAGCAGCCAGTGAAAAGCTGGCAGGACAGCTTTGGTACCTCTGAGGAAATGATTCAGTTGGTCTTCTTCGATGTCAGTGTTCCATCTGCAAGAAATGTTGGAAGGTCACACCCTTATACAAGAAAGAGGGTGGAGAACAGATTCCAAAGCATGTCATCCCACCTCTCAGTTCATCTTTGGAGAGCCTTGTGACAAAGAATTTGATGAGGTTCTTTGAATGACTGCAATTGTCTGCAAGTTTCTTGAACAAAGATTTGGATGAATGGAAAAAAATGTAGTAGTTTCAGGCAGAGCTTAGGGTTGTGGAAAACCTCAGGGTGTGGTGAATGACCATGCTGAGCAAGATGTGGCCCTCATCCACCAGTACAGCGGCCACCATACCAAAGATGAGCAGCAGCTGCAGTATTTGCTGCAAGTAGTGTTGGAGCATTGCAGAAAGTTTCTGGATGCAAGAAAAAGCTGGGCAACAATGAGTGGTTGCTTATGACGACACCCCTGTCATAGAACGGATAGTACTCATCCATCAGCTCATGGATGGGGGTACCCAGGGGCAGTGGAGCTGTAGTGCATACCATATAATACCTATTTACAGTGATAGAAGGATAAATTTTGAAACTTGTGAGTGATCCCTAAATATGAACTGATTGAAATGAAAATTAACCTGCAACATTTTCTCACAGAACCTCTCAACTTCAGTGGGTGGGAGCTAGGAAATATTAACTATATAGGAGAAATTTTTTTTTATGGTCTAACCCTAATATATATATACATATATATGTTATGTATTAAGAGGATGCCTCCAAACTAGGAATTAACCTTTACTACTACCAAAGTAGCTTCATAACTTAAGCTAAAAATATACAGTATTTACAATCTACAAACTATCTCTCTCATTCATGAAAGTGTTGAAATTTTTCTTAAAATTAACTAATGAGTTTGTTTACCACATCATATGGTAAGTCATTCCAAAAATCTACTACTTTATGACTGAAAAAGTATTTTCTTAGATCAAGTCTACAAGTCTGTTTTCTAATTTTCTTATGCTGAAGAGTTGCCTCTGAGACACATGAAGTTTGTCACATAGGCTTTCTCATTAATTATTATTATATTGTTTTCATTACAGTATTTTACATCTTGAAATAAAAAAAAAACTTTTTGTGCAAATTTTCAGTTAAGTTTAATCTTATTTTATTAAATATGTTAAGGATGTTCTAGATTTTTCTGGATGGCTTCCCAGTTTCTAGATTGGTGAATTGTATTGGCCTAATATGAAATTTGCCAGTTTCTAAAGTTTTCTGGATAGTTATATTGCCAGATAGCGCAGGTTTTACTGTAGTTATTTTTTTGAAATTCAGGTGATATCTTAAGATTAACTAATTTTAGATCAAGATTTTTTCCTGTCTGGACATCCTCTAACCAGTTCCCTTGCATCTCATAACTAAAGTTTTCATTATTTCGATCAAAATGGATGACTTTGCATTTTTGAACATTGAATTCTACATACCATTTACTAGCCCAAGTAACCAATATATCAAGATCTTTTTGTAGTTCATAAGAATTTTCTATATTTGTAGCAAGCAACTACTTTTGTATCCTCTGCAAATTTAGAAACTTTATTACCTAATCTCTTCTCTAAATCATTTAGATATAAAATAAAGAGTAATGGACCTAAAACTGATCCCTGTGGCATACCCCACTTTTCACTTTCTGCTACCCAGATTCCTGGCCATTTTGAGTGACTGTTCTATCTTCTAACAATTTTTCTACCTAATTTATAACTGACCCCAATATCCCATGGACTTTTAATATTTATAGAAGTCTCCTATGTGGAACCTTGTCAGATGCTTTACAAAAATCTAAATAAATGATATCTACATCATTTCCATTATCTACCTGATCAGTTACAAATTCTAAAAAGTCTAAGAGATTAGACAAACAAGACCTTCCTGATCTAAATCCGTGTTGTGAACTTCAAATAAGGTTAAAATTTTCCAAATGATCTTGAATATTATTCTGTATAATTCTTTCTAGTATCTTTCCTACCAATGATATTAAGTAACAGGCCTATAATTTTATACCTCCTCCTTACTACCCTTTTTGTAAATGGGTAGCCACTACATTTGCTTTTTTCTATTCATCTGGTACTTCTGTATAATTAATAGACCAAGCAAACAAAATAGTTAGTGCCTCAGATAAGCTTACTTCCCTTTCTCTGAGAATCCTAGCATAGCTATATATGCAGTCTTGTGAAAATTAATTGAAACACAAGGTGACCGACATTATTTGATATTTGAACCACATATTGGACATAAAAGCAACATATTTAAGATTTAGTACTTGCTATGGCCTCCTTTAGCTTTAAGAACACATTTTACACATTGGGGCATGGAATCGACAAGGGTTGTGCAAATATTTATTACTTCTTCATCATACCATATTTTAATTATTGCGCTGATGAGCTTTTGTTTTGTTGTGCCATCATGTTTTCGCAGGTGTTGCTTAACTATAGCCCACAGGTTTTCTATTGGATTTAAATCCGGGGAATTCCCTGGCCATTTGAGTACTTGAATATTCTCATCTTGCAATGCTTTCATTGATTTCTTTGATGCATGACAAGGTGTAAGGTCATGCTAGGAATACCCCTTCACCATCTGGAAAAGTTTTGATAAGGTTGGGAGCCACTTTTGTATGAACTATATCCACATATTTTTTGGAATTCATCATTCTTGTAATTGGCAAAAGTCTTATAGGTCTGGAAAAACAAAAAGAACCCTAAAACATAACTTTTTCGGGATGTTTGACGTGTTGTTCAATGTGGCCCTGGTAAATTGGTTCATTGAGTGATCATCTTACATACTGGGATCTCTGTCCCTGGACTTCAAAATGCGATTTATCGGTGAACATGATTGTTCTCCATTGCTCCTTTGTCCAGTGCTGGTGTTGTTTAACCCGAAACGCGTTTCTTTTTCATTGCATTCATAAGTTGTTGTTTATGGAGAGGCTTTCTTGCAGGGCATCCAGCATCCAAAAGATGAAGTCTCACAGTACTAAAACAAACGTTAATTCCAGCAGCTGACAATTCCTTTTGCAGTTCATCACTAGTAAGTTTGGGTTTTTTTTAGACTTTTTTGTAACAAAATTCTGTCATCCCTCTTTGTTGTCTTACGTTTTTGGTCACATTTGTTCCTTTCCTCCATCGAGGAGAAAAAGATCGTTTCTTGGTAGGCTTTCACAATTCAGCTAACATTTGCCATGCTAACCTCACATTGTTTTGTAATTTTTCTAAGAGTTATTGGAGTGTATTCCGATAAAGTTACAATCTGAGGACGTTTTCTGGGCGTAATATTCATTATGTTAAAAGTTAAAGAATTCACAATCTGACACAAATTGAAACATGTCCACCCTCTTTGCTGTCTTATGCAGGGTTGGTAAAAATCTGGGTTTTTCACAAAAAAACCAACCCAGCTGTTTTTTTGGGTTTTTGTTTTTTTGATAGGTTGAAATTTTTTTTAGAAAAGTTCAATAATTATGTAGTGCCTAATATATCTATTATTTTATTAATTTATTTATCTAATCTACAATATATATTCAAAAGACATCTTTATTTCACAGAAAGTTCAGATATGAGAGATAATAATGACATAGAATTTTCTCCATTTTAATTTTAGAGCTTTCCTTTATTTCTTAACAGCAGATTCCAGCTTCATTTAGACCTAACTCAAATTTAAATTTTTAAGATGCCAAAGAGTTATAGAGGTGGAAGATCTAAAGCTAGCAAATGGGACAAGGTGACTTTATTAAGTGATCAGCCTACTAGAGTACTATGCAATTATTGTAAAGAAAGTATCACTTGAAAAATTGAGAGAGTGAAACATCATCTAGAGAAATGCAGTAAAAGAAAAGTGGAATGTTTTGAAAATGAGGCAAGAGGTATGCCGAGACTCAAATTTGGAGCATCAGTTGAAACTGATACACTTCCTCCAGCTTTGGCTTCTGGCAAAGATGATCCAAAGATTATAAGTGAAAATGTGCCTGAAATGAGTGACACCAGTGCAGGTTCTTCATCATTCATCCACATTCTGTCATTCAACACCAATAATAAAGCATAAAAGGCAAAGATCAATTACACCATTTGTGGTAAGAATAACTGTGGACCAAAAGGAAGAATTAGATTTACAAGTTGTAAGGTTCTTTTTTTCAGTTAACATACTCTTCAACATTTTAGAACATGAAGAATTTATAAAATTAATCAAAGGTCTAAGATCAGGATATGAACCACCAAACAGGAAAAGGTTGGCATCTGATCTGTTAATAAAAGTTAATGAAGTAATCCATGAAATGAAGGATGACCTTAATCTTGATGATTGTACCATTACCCTTATACAAGATGGCTGGAGTTCAGTAGGTAATGATCCTATTATTGTGCATAGTATTCATAATGAAAAAAAGCCATGTCTGATTTCAGCAGTAGATGCTGGAAGTACAAAAAAGACAGTAGAATATTGTGCACAGTTAGCTAGAGAAGCAATAACAAAAACTAAAGAAATATATGGCATTAATGTAAGTATAACTATTTTGTAGGTACATTTTATTTTAGTTATAAACTAAATGTAATTCTCCGCCTTGGTATACTCAAATGCTCAGTTCCTTACGAGTTATGACATTTTATTTTCAGGTATTTGCTATATGCATTGATAACAAAAACAAAATGATAAGAATGAGAGAAATTCTTAAGGAGGACAACTACAGCCTTATTACTTATGGCTGTTCAGCACACCGTCTAGACTTGGTAGAAAAAGATCTCCCCAAACTCAGTTCTCAAGCATGTTGTAGAAATTAACAAATATTTCCAAAACCATCACCAACCTCATGTAAGCTAAAAACAAATCCAATAAATTAGCTACTGTCGGCTTTACTTTTATGCATTAGCATTAGCACTATCACCAGTGTGAATCCTAGTTCATGACTCATTAATAAGTTGCATAGGCTATTTATTTATGCTGTCAAATCCAGCAATATTTGTAATAAAAATTTATATTTTAGGGTTGGTTAATGAAAAAAGGAGGTATGATGCCGCAACTACCAAATGAAACCAGATGGAATTCTCAGTTAGAATTCATAAAAACCTATTTGTCAAATTGCTCTCTATATATAGAAATAAGAGGAGAGCATATTGAAGACATTGATCACAACTTCGGAAAATTGATAGATAACTTATCTATACAGACTACAGAGAGAGGCACTCAATTTACAGTCATAACTCTTACTTGTTGGAAATGCTCTAGATAAGGTGTGTTTATATTATGCAGTTAAAATTACTTAACTTTAAATACCAATATTAATTTAAAGATATTTTATAGACTTATAGTGCACATTTTATTTATAGAATCCTGTACTAAAGCACTACTAATAAATAATTAAAATACACTTCATTTTATGTGTTGTAACTTGTAACACCAAAAATTTCTCATAATGCATAATTCTAAATGTTTACAGATGTTTACAAATGTTTTCATTCAGCCATATATAACTTTATAGTTTTTTTTTTTTTTTTTGTTAGTTGCAGGCTGATAATACAACATTATCTGATGCTGTTGAAATTTGGCTCAGTTTAATCCAAGATGAAAAATTAGCTCCATACAAAGAAGATATTAAGAGATTTAAAAAAGCTATGGAGCCATGTCATCTTTAGGGAAATATAACTGACCCAAAGTATGAAGGTAAATAGGACCTAAATGCTTAACTACTATCAATATATAAAACATAGGTAACTCAACTGTATGGGTGGAAGAGTTTTCTCTAATCTGAATCAAATCATCTGGCATTGCCATATTAGATAACAATTAGCATAAATTAGATACCATAACATAAATTATATAATCTATATTATTAGCTTTATTTTTGTTTCCACACAGTTCTATTATTTTTCAGGACAAAAACTGAATAGAGTTAGAGAGGAAGAGGCTGAAGAATGGCTGATTGAAATAAATTCAGAATACATGGCAGGATATTATGCATTCCACTTAAAAGACGCACTAATTTTTCCTCCTTATTTATTCAAAGATAGTATAGTGAGCTCTACATCAGCTAGTAATTGGTGGAAAATTGTTGAAATGAAAAAAAAGAGACCAGGTTACCATTAGGTTTTGCTAAATTTATGGGATCTCTTCATAGTTGTCTAGCCAGTTCCGGATCATTGGAAAGATTTTTTTTCAACATTTGGCTTGGTATGTAGTAAAATGCGAAATAGGTAAGGGAAAGAAAAGGCAGAAATGTTGGTTCAAATCTACCGCCACCTAAGGTCAAAAGATGCTGAACATACTGATCAATATTAGGTACCACTCAAATTATTTAAATTATAAAGCTGAAAAGAAACATGATTTATTTTTAGATATAGGTAGCCAATTAGAGGATAGATAAATTAGATACAGTATCTTATTAGATATAAGGTTCATAATGAAACATGTCAAATAGTTTCTTGAAATTTTAGTTTATATTGGCCTTATCACATTATAGTTTATAGTTGTTAATATATAAGACTGCATAACCATATTGGGGCATTCCAGGAGAGATCACCCAATGCATGTCACCACTCCGACTTGGATTTTGATGAAAATTGACATATGGGGTTCTTCTGGGTGCTGATTTCACTGGTCAAAATAAAAAAGTTCTATGACCCATAGTTTTTGAGATATGGCCCCCCAAAATCTTGGGGGCCCCACTTTACCACCTAACTTTAATGGGCAATAACTCCCAAACATCTTACCATAGACCTATAAAACTATACACTTTTAGAATCAGCATGAAGATATCTATTAAATGATACCACATTCAAATGTGTAAAACTAATGAAAATTTCCCCCCCCCCTTTTTTTTTATTTTTGACCCCCAACCACCCCCTAGGCAGTGAAATCCAAAAAAAAATTTATTAAATTTCCATTAATTGTTAAAAGATACAAACAATGAAAAACATGGGTATCAAATTGCAAGATATTTTAAAAATTATTATAAAAATATGTACATCGTGAAATTTTGACATTTTTATGCCTGCAGACTAAAATAGAGAACTACAAATGATGTATTCACATGGGTTAAAAATAAACAGCAAAAATACAAATTGAACACACACACATTACATCAAGCTGATTCTTAATTACATGAGTTTTTTCAACTCATTTTCTGGGAAAACATATTGCATACACATTAGGGTGTCTCATTAATACATAGAATTTTTTTTTTTTCGATTTTCTCTTGCTCGCGAGTGCTGCCCCGATTTCAATAGGCATAGAGGTTCTAAAAATCGAAAAATGATGGGAATCGAACAGGATTTAGAGGTCACTCAAGTTTAACACTTTCTTGTAGCTATTTAGGAAAAAAAAAATTTCTATCATTCTCTTATTCTCTTTATTTCTGAACAAAAATGAAAATAAACGAAATGCACTTTTCATTAATTGAAATAAGCGCGTATAAATGGATTGTTTTCATCATCAATCTGTCCTACACTACTTGATTTTACTCTTCAAGCTCTCCTTCGTCTTGACGGGGATCAACTTCTGGTGAGCCCGAACCACCTTGAGGACGAATTGCTTCTGCTTCTCATCACGCGTGATGGTGGAATTGAATCTTTTCATCAAAGTGATACCACGCTCGGCGGTGTCATTGACCACCTTCAGGGCTTTCACCCTCTTTTGCGCCGTGATCCAATCCTCTGGATCTTTCATGAGGAAGGTGGGAGACTCAGATTCTGGAAGGATCGCGCGGAAGAAGACTTCTTTTGTTCTCCGGGTGACGAAGAGCTCGATGGATTGCTGTGGATTGAAGTTCTTCGGATCGATCCGCTTGAGTCCTTTCTTCGTGGTGGGGGATTGAAGTCGTTGGACCATCTTTAGCTTCGTGTCCTTTGGAATGCGGTCGTCAAAGAAACCAAGCCCCACGAGATCATCTGAGAGGTACCACAGGTGCCTTTTCAAGGCCATGGATGCCGTGTGGCTGACTTCCTTGTCAGGGTAGGCCTCGAGCAGGCGAAGGAACTCTAGGTCGTTCAGTGGAGCTCGATTCGAGACCATTGCCTCATTCCACTGCTTCACCTACGCGAGGGAGATGAACAAACACAGCCGCCGAAGTCCTCCTTCTTCCCTGGCTGTCAGGTCCAGTTGGTGACGGAACATGAAAATCTTGAGGGCATAGATGGCTTTGGCCATCCATCTGGCGTGGTGATAGGCCCCAGGCTGACGAAATCCCCCCTGGACCTGACCGCCAAGGAAGCGGTAGGAAAGGATGAGGAGTTCACGGTAGTCTTCTCGGGGATGTGTGCCATGGGAAAGCGTCTGCTGCAGGTATTTCTTCATGGAAGACACTTGATTTGCCCAGTTGTCAGTTGTTGTGGGATTGCTTTCGTCACCGATGGACAAGAATGACCCTTTGTCAATGGAGGCCCACCGCTGTTGAAATCTTTTGAAGAGGAGAATGTCAGGGGAAGAGGATGGCCCCAGACATTGCACGAAGACATCCTTGAGTAAGATCTCCAAGACGTGGTGATGGCAAGCCAACCACAACATGGGATGGCCAAACTCCTGCTCAATGCGAACGCAAGCACCTTGGATCATCCCAGCGTTCACAGCTGTGGTGTCGAATCCCAGTCCAATGATTTGCTCCAAAATACCAAAAGCCTGGACTTCCTGGAGTACGGCTGCAGCCTGTTCTTTTCCAGTGCCGTCCACCGCAACGGGTACACCAAGAAGCTCCTCAACTCCATCGCCCGTCACCACAACAGCAATCCGGTCAACCTCCTTCTTCTCCTTGGCGATATCTTCCAACAGTTTCCCATCCCAGTGCAAGACTAAAGGACCAGAAGCTTCGAACTTTCGGGTCAACTCTTCTCCCATCTCCTTTCGGATCTTGTTCCGTGTTCGATGAACAGTTGCTGGCGAGATTACCAGGTCATCCAGGTCATGACCCAAACTCTGAGCTGCTGCTGCAAAGGATGACGTTGCTTGTCTCACGGACATGTTGTTGCGATCCCAAGCAGCAATGAGATTCGGGTCTGTGAGGGCATTCATTCGCCTTTTCTTTTGAGTCTGGGCCTTGCTGGGTGCTTGGTACGTCTCGTCATCATCATCCTCGTCTTCCGTGTTCATTTCAGTGCTGCTACCATCCACCTCCAAGATCGCTACCTCCATGAGCTGTGTCACCCGAGCATCCCATTTACTCTTCCTAGCCGTGGCTGCAAGATCCCTCTTCCGCTTCACAGCTTTCTTCTTTGCTGTCTTCTGGTCCACCCCCGCAAGACTTGACAACATCCTGTCTTCCCTCTGCGAGGTGAGAAAATCCTTGTCCTCCTGAGGGACCTTGGAGGAGGATAGCGCGGAGGAGTGAGCCACGTCAAACACGTCTTCCAAATCAGACTTGAACATCCCCTCCTTGTACCGGTAACCCTCTTGCGGCTTTGTCCTGTTCTTCTTGAGTGTGTCGTAGGTATCGATCAACTTCACCAGCTTCTCCCCTGCGTACTTCTTGGTGGTAGTTGGTATGTTGGCCTTCTCCCAGATGGGCCAGATGGTTTCCACCACCAGGCGAATGCTCTCCGATTTGGTCTTCCTTCCCTCTTGGTCTTGGTGGTGGTGGAAGTAAAGGAGCAGGCATTGCTCCTTCGATGGAAGTCGTGGACAAACAATCGCTGCAATTGGGGCCTTGTCCAGCAACCACAACTGTTTTCCTGCTCTAGTAACCATCACCTGCGAAAGAGAAGAAAATCTTGTATAAGTGAAACAGAAGTGGCGAACTTGAGTGACCCCTAAAAATCCTCCTACAGCTGTCAAATTTTGTGATGATAATCCTTTATAAAGGTGTAATATGGGCAAGCGTCGCCCCGACCCAAAATCCTCCATTCGTATATTTGAGACACCCTAATGCACATTGTTCCTGGCTTTAAAGTTGGTGTGCTTAATAAACCTAAAATTTTATCTCTTGATATGTGGCATGTATCTCTAATTTGTGGAAAGTAATAGTAAACACTATATCCTGATGGGTGCAAAAAGCTAACCTCAAAGTCATCAAATTCCTCATTATAGGAATGTACAAATCCCAACTATTTCTGATCATTGTAAGTACAAACTATGAACAGTAGACTCAGGGCCGGACTTTCACCTGCTGAGGCCCTAAGCTATATGAAATTTGAGGCCCTTCTCTAAAAAAATTCGGGTAAAAAATTTAAAATAATGTCATTATTACTATAATTATTATTTTTTATATTAATGTTAATGATAAAGAAAAAATAATATATATATATATATACTGTATATATAATTTTTGATGAATTAGTGTTAAAGAATAAAAACTAATGATAAAATAAAAATATATTTAAAAAAATGAGGCCCCCGAGGGTGTGTGGCCCTAAGCTATAGCTTATTTAGCTTATAGGTAAGTCCAGCACTGAGTAGACTCGCAACATAGTGGTTTTTTCTTATGCGGTTTCAACTATACGTGGGTTATAATTTTCCAATTTCCAATTTCAGAAATATAAATCCAAATTAAAAAAAATATATAAATAAAAAAATATAGAATAAAAATATAAAGTATAAAAAATTTAAATTTTAATAATACTATAATAAATATATACAGTAATTAAAAATATAAAAAATAGGTGTCATGGTCAAAATATAGATGTAATATAGATGTAATTTGTGATTTCATATGGACAATAATCCAGAAAATTTTTTGGGGGGTTCTGTGTCCTTTCTCAGATTTACGCAACTGCCAATGTGACTGCATGGTGAGTAAAAAACTGGTTAGTGTGCAGCTTGGGTAATCTGACATAGATGACCCCTCTCCCTCCACCAGCCAGCTACCTCAAGCGAGATCCAGCACCATACATAGTAAGATTTCTTTCATTTTCAATGTTATCATTTGTTTTTCATACACTTTTTCTCTATTAGATGTTTTTGTCACAATATAACAAAAATAAATAGAAATATTCATTTATTTTATAAAGAAAAGTGATTTTTAGGTGAGGGTTTGGGTATGCAACCTCTACTTATTACATTGTTTCTATCACGTAAGTTGGTGGATAGCTGTACACTGATTTTGCTGAAGCCTTTGATAAATGTGATAGGGGAATTATAGCACACAAATTTAAGGAGGTCCAGTACTAATATCTCTGAGAAACTGATGCAATGAGAAAATGGACATAACTAAGGATACAAGAATTACTGGAAAGCTGAGATGAAAGATACTTAATTTTCTGACCAAGTTGAGATTCAGGAAATACGTTTCTTGAATGTGTCCATATTTACAGGCTTCAATAAGTGTATGAATAAAGGCTAGATCACTGCTTCAATAAGTGTATGAATAAAGGCTAGATCACTGCTTCAATAAGTGTATGAATAAAGGCTAGATCACTGTTTGTTTGTTTAATTTAAAACCATTGTTAGGATGGTTCATTTTGTTTGAAATTGTTCAGTAAAAATATTAATTTTTCTAAATTCAGAATTTTGTTCATGACATAAGTATCAGTGGCTCTTTAGTAGTCATACTGATTTAGGTTGTGAGGCCTCTGAGACATATGAAGTTTGTCATATAGGCTCTCTCATTAATTTTTATAATATATTGTTTTCATTGCAGTGTTTTACATCTTGAAATAATAAAATAAAAAAACTTTTTGTACAAATTTCCAAAGTTCTCTGTCACTGTTTATTTGCATTACTGAGTTTGAAAATGGAAAAAGATGAAAGAAAAGTTTGTTTCAAATCAGAAATAATATATATTAAAGAAATTGAAGTCAAAGAAGAGGAGGTAGACTCTTATAAAGAAAGTCTTTACAAAGATGATTTATTTGGATATGAAAGCCAAATTCTTGAACAGCAGGTAAGGAATGGACAAGAATAACTTGCTTCCTACTTACACATTTTCTCTGGCTTGTTGAAGTTTATTGAAGATGAATTATGATCATTGCATTAGAAATGAATCAGTTATGCTTTATCAGTCTCAATACAGTAATTCCTGGAGCATTTTTGCCAAATTTAGTAGTTATATTTTTTGTACTAAATTTATTTATTTATTTATTTATTTTTTATTTATTTTTTTTAACCCTTTCATGCCATACGGGCGCAAATGAGACCATCAAATTTTATGAGATTTTAGTTATTCTGAAGATATAACACAAGTGTTTTTGTGGAATGAAAAGTAAATGAAAATCAGGTATGAAAGAGTTAATGACAGAGATTATTTATTTTTAAGATTTTAGCTTGAATAAAACATAAAAGATAGTCTTATCTGTCCTGAAATAAATTCTTACACTCTGTAAAAACACTATATAGGCCTATGGTTGATTGCTTTCAACCTGGTGTCTGCTGAAAATTTCCAGCAGATTTAATGCTTACAACCAATGGCAAAATGCCATTTTTTTAGTTAAAAGTTGTGTGTAAGTGGAGGTCTTCAAAAGACCTTGTGAAGTGGGTTTTTGGTTAAATTATAAAATTTATTTGCCTTAAGTATTTAGTGCAGCCCAATGGTAAAAAGGAAACCACCATACCTCTTTTTTGTTGGTTTGCTTCTGGTTGTGGGTCACATGGTTGTCAACTGTTCTTCTCTCGCATTGTAGGCAGTTAGGTTACACAAGGCATTTTAAGTTCAATTAATACAGGCAACTCAGTGTGCCCAATTACTCACTGGGATAGTCCTATCCTATGGTTTTATTAGTTGTTTTAACTCAGAACTTGTAGGAAGACTAATACACCTTCCTCACTTAACCCATTCACTGTGGCTGTGTCATATATAATCTGCCTACCCCTTTTGGCATTCACCGTGGCCATGTCATGATTTCCTTGATTTGAAATTACCCCTGCTGTTGTAAGGCACATAAATTTATCCACATCCCTTCATATGGCAACGCAGAGTTGTCATGTATATCTTGTATATTTTTTTAGGGGATAAGTGGCCAGTTACCCACAATATGTCAAGGAGGGTGGTACAAGATCTTGCTGCCAAGGATACTTATTGGATATTACACCAGTTGGATAATAAGAAAATCGTACATCTTGCAGTGTCAAAAATATATATTTTCAAGGTCTTGTTTCAGAGGTAAGGAAATTAGTATTAGTGCTTTATTATACATTATTTTACTCAGAAAAATAAGATATATTTCATAATATCATAACACTAAATTTTTTTTTTTCTTATTTTTCAAAACATACCACACACGCACAGGTGTCATGGTATATGACATGGCTGCAGTGAATGGGTTAGTGATGTTTCTGACTAGGCACTGCTGAGTTATAATTTATTGTTGTTTGCTTAATTTTTATACTTATGTTTGCAGATGGAAAAACACCAGACACATAATTTATGTATTTTCATTACTTCTCTTCTTAAAATAATTTTCATGAGTCAGTGTGATGGAAAACTTTGGTACAAGAAAATACATTCTTGCTTGTTGTTAATGAGGCCCAAAGCCTACATATTCTTTTGTTCTACCTATGGCAAATTTCCCCATTCCCAATAGGCTTTATCATAAATCCTGAGGCAATTTGTAGTTATTCAATACAATAAATTAATATTTTGTATTAAATTATGAAATAAAGGTACTGTATATGATACCATATTGTAGGTGTGTTTAGGCCTAGGTTTGAATTAGGCCTTGTGGCAGGGTTGGCCAAAAACCCACTTTTTGAGAAAGCCCAACCCACCTGGGGGTTTTGGTTTTTTTCATAAAAACCCGGGCAAAACTTCTTTTTTTTTCAAATTTGTCATATAATAGTATAAAAGTAAATAATAATAAAATTATATGCTCTATAAATGTTGATGATGATTGATTTTCACTTACTATAATCAACAGAGAGTATATCAGTCATTATTTTTACAAATTATTAAACTTAAACTGGGTTTCTCCAAATAAAATATCATAATAGGTTCTTAATATAAGATTATATATGCTTATAATGTGCATGATGATTGTTTTTTACTAACTATATTCAACAGGAAGAATAGACATCAGTCATTGGGCTGTCACAGTATTGGACCTGTTCAAACTTGTTACACTGTTGGACCTGTTTCAACATGTCAGTTGATTGTCTGTCAGTATTTTTTACAATACTTATGTCTATGAGGAAAGAGTTTTCTTATTTTGAATTTTTGCAGATGAATCACAAAGATTTGAATTAATTTTAGAGCATTATCTTGTATTATGTTTTAAGGTACATTTTAAAGCAGCCTACAATTACGCCACAAATTAGAAAAAATATATATATATATATATGGGTATATATATATATATATATATATATATATATATATATATATATATATATATAAAATTATAGAGAATCTGGGGAGAAAGAACGTTGTGTGCAGACTCAAGGGTGTAGTTCTGGGATGTATAAATTATTATAAAGTAAAAGTAAAGTAGCTACCTTAAAGTAACTTAAAATATAAGATTAAAAAGTGTTTAATGAAAGAACAATTATTTTGTAAAAAATGAGTGATTGAATGGCTTTGGTAATGTATAATAGTTTTTTTTAAAACCAAGCAGAGTGCAGGAGATGAGGATAGATAGATAGAATAACCTTCATTAATAATAATAAAATAAATAGTTTTTTCAATTTACAATGACATGAATAATTGTGAAGCTCGACTATTTATTTTATTTTATTTGGCCCTTAAGCTTTAGGTTTTACTGGGCTCTTATTAAAAATAAGCAGCTAGTTGTTGTTAATTAATAATAATAAATAAATAAATAGGTAAATAAGTATTATTAATAGTTAAAACATGTATTACAATATTAATGGACAGTATTAAACAATATTAGTGGACATTAATCCTAGATTTTTGTTAGTATGCCATTATTAATTGGGATTTCAACTTTGTTTTAAACAAATTTACATTCACAATATTTTTTATATTGGCATGCAAGTCATTCCATAGTTTCAATCCAATGAAAATGGGTAGTTTTTGAGATGAAGACAATCTAAATTGAGGTATAACAAACTTTGATCTATTTCTGGTCTGATACGAGTGGATTTCTTGATGAGTTAAAAAATATCTATTTACCCATTGCAAATTAATGATTTTGTTCTTACACTTGTAAATAAAACTAAAATGTGCCAGTTTGGTTATATCATTGAGCTTTAGTAGGTTTAGCTCTTTAAATAATGCACTAGAGTGATCAAGGAAAACAGCATCAGATAATAACCTTTATTGCTCATTTTTGGATGACAAAGATACCATTTAATGCAGTGTTAGTGGAGTTTCCCCAAACAAGGGTGCAGTAGGTTATATAAGGAAGAACAAGAGTATGATAGTTAATAAAACTTGTTTAGGGACTACATTTCTAAGTTTAAACATTAGAGCAATGCTCCTTGAAATCTTTTTTGTGATATAATTTACATGATCGCTCCATTGCAAATTCTTATCTAGCATTACACCAAGAAATTTTGTTACAGTACACTCTTTTATGTCGATTTCATTAACATTAAGTTCATCAAGATATACATTTCTTTTATTAGTAAAAATCATGAAATTTGTTTTACTGGTATTTAGGAAGAGTTTATTGCTGGTCAACCATTTCATTACACTGATGAATTCTGAATGAAATATTTTCTTAGCTGTATTAACATCTTTGCAAGAAAAAGAGACAGTTGGGTCATTCTCTGTCAGATCAACCAGTGCCTAACACCCTCATCTCTCAGATTTTGCTGAAATTTGGTTTATAGGGAGTTTGTGGGCCCTGAATCCATTTCTGAAATTATAAGGTCAATCCGACCAAAGGTTCAAGAGATATGACCTCGGGAAATTTGAGGTCACTTGCGAGGTCACTAACATTTGGCGACCCATAACTTGGGTAATAATGGTCACAATTATATAAAAGTATATATATTTAGAATCAGAAAACGACAAGGAATCCAAATATGCAATTGTTAGAACTCTAGGTTGAAAAATAAAAAAGTTACACTGTAACCAAAATTTGAGGTCACGATTTGACCTCTGGGGTATCAAATGAGAATTTTATTTTAAATGTAAAAAATGAAGGCATAGGCATTGGCTATTAGAATCAGCAAAAAAAAGTTTGTTTATGTTAGTATTTTTCATGTAACTAACATATAAGTGAACACCATATTCATAAGTTGTGCATCAATTCTACCTATTTTTTCACACTTAAGCTCATAATTTGACCTATAGAAATTAAAATTACATTTTTTTATAGATATAAAAACAAAGGCAAAAAATGTAAAATTGTATTTCACTGCTAATCTACACTGGTGTTGGTTTACGTCGTCTTCGTTGGCCTAGGCAAGCTACGGCTTGGGACCGTAGCGCATCTATCCGGTATAGGTTAACCTGGATGATGTAGCCATAAGCACTGCCGCTAGTTAAGTGCCAACCAGTGATTATCTCACTAGCCGTATTGAGTCCGTTAGGCGAAACTGCGACAGTACCAAAGGTGGAAAATATAACCTTTGGTTTTCTATTATTTATTTGCAAAATGGACATGGCATTAGATTAAAATAAATATTTGAATATAAATGATTAACTGACAATTGTGATATATAATTAATTATGTTTACATACAATAAAATAATATAGTATACATAAAATTAGTATTAATGTGGTTCACAATTGAATTATAATGGGGTAACTAATTTAAAATGAATTTATAACTATTCCGAAATTCAAGACTGTAAAATTAACATTTATCTTGAAACTAAAATAAGAGTATTCACTACACACTCCCCCACCAGAGAGGAAGTTCAAAGAGTTCCGAACGACACTGATTTCCTCTGGACCTTTTTGGTAGCTACATGTACCTCACTTAAGGTTGATTCCAAAAACGCAGGCTTAAGACGATCGATAGAAACCTTGTCGATCTTGGAACCGCGCTGGATGAGAAATGATTTGCGCGTACGTCGGAGAACTTCATAGGGTCCGTCATATGGACATTGGAGAGGCCGTTTTGGGACAGGTACACGAACGAAAACGTGGGTGCAAGACTGGAGGGCTGGGGAAACAAAGATGTTCTGTTGGCTAGTCAATCGAGGGGGAACAGGCTGAAGGGACTGCATGTGAGAGGAAAGTGTTTGAGCGAATTCCGTAGGATCACATGACTTATCCCCTGCAGTGAAGTAGCCACCTGGTAGCCGCAGTGTTGTTCCATAGACTAGTTCAGCCGCTGTAGTCTTCAGATCACTCTTAAATGCAGAGCGAATACCAAGCAAAACGAGTGGAAGCTTATCCATCCAATGGGAGTCTTCGTGACACATAAGGGATGACTTCAGCTGGCGATGGAAGCGTTCGACGAGGCCGTTAGCTTGCGGATGATACGCACAGGTATGCGCATGTACTGTACCCAACAAGCTGGTAAACTTCTTCCAAAGCGAAGACTCAAATTGGCGACCTTGGTCAGTGATGACTTTTGTCGGCAATCCAAATCTTGATACCCATCCATGAAGAAAGGCTCTTGCAACAGTGTCCGCTTGGATATCAGGAAGTGGGATGGCTTCAGGCCATCTGGAAAAGCGGTCGAGACAGGTGAGCAGATAACGTTGGCCTTGAATCACTGGAAGAGGGCCAACAATGTCTACATGAATTACTTCAAATCGCTGGGATGGGGGCGGAAATGCGTCAAAGGGGGACCTGGTGTGCCTTTGGACTTTGGCACGCTGGCAGGCAAGGCACGTTTTGGTCCAATGTTTGACATCCTTCCGCATCGAGGGCCAAACAAAGCGAGAGGTAACCAGGTGTTGCGAAGCACGGATACCAGGATGGGAGGGGTTATGAAGATCCGTGAAGACTGCTTGTCTGTGACATGGAGGGACATAAGGGCGAATAGCAGCTGTTGATACGTCGCAATAGAGGGGCACAGACAATCCTGGCATACTCATTTTCTTGAGGGAAAGTGAGTGAGTGGAGTCTTCTCTGAGCAGGTCTTGTAGTTCCGTATCCTTATCTTGATCCTGTGCAATAGCATTCCACAGTGTAGAGCTGAGGGTAACAGAAGTAATCTCTATTCTTGAAAGTGCATCCGCTGGAGTGTTCAAGACACCTTTGATGTGGCGGATATCTGTGGTAAATTGCGAGATATAATCGAGTTGTCTGATGACTCGGGAGAGTGGTTACAGCTGTTTTTATTGAAGACAGTGACCAAAGGTTTGTGGTCGGTAAAAACACAAAACTCTCGGCCTTCAAGGAAATGTTGAAAATGCTTCACGTTTAAGTAAATAGCAAGAAGTTCACGTCCGAAAGCACTATAACGCGTTTGGGCTGGCTGCAGCTTTTTCGAGTAAAACGCGATGGGTGCTTGTTGACCGTTAATGGTTTGTTCCAACACTCCACCGATCGCAACATCTGATGCATCGACCGTCAGAGTTAGGGGGCATCACTGATAGGAAATGACAGAGACAATGCACTATTGATAGCATTTTTGGCATTGTCGAACGCCTGTAAACTACCGCTACACCATAACAATTTCGTTACCTTGCGTTTGTGTGTGATCATAGCGTGTAGAGGAGCAAGAACACTAGCACAGTTTTTAATGAACTTGTGGTAATAATTTACCAAACCTAGAAACCGACGTAACTCACGCTGATTACTTGGCATAGGGTAATTTTTTATCACTTCACACTTGTCCTGAAGGGGGGTAATTCCGTGCTGCGAAATCGTGTGACCAAGAAATTCCAAGGTTGGCTGTGCAAACACACACTTAGATGCATTAATAGTAACACCGTATTGTTCTAAGCGTTGAAAGAGGAGTGAAAGATGTTCCTTATGTTCCTCTTCCGTTGAGCTGGCCACAAGCAAATCATCGATGTAGGCATAAACAAAGTCTAAGCCTCTGGTGACCTCATCTATAAACCTCTGAAAGGTTTGCGCAGCATTCCGTAGCCCGAACGGCATCTTCAAAAATTCGAATAACCCAAATGGTGTACAAACTGCAGTCTTGGGAATATCCGAAGGCTCTACGGGAATGTGGTGGAAAGCCTTAACGAGATCTATTTTACTGAAGATAGATTTGCCGTGGAGAAGAGAAGTAAAGTCTTGGACATTTGGTACCGGATATCGGTCCGGGATGGTTGTCGAATTCAAAAACCGGTAATCCCCACATGGTCTCCAGTCTCCTGACTTCTTCTGGACCAGGTGTAGGGGAGAGGACCAACTGCTTTTGGAAGGTCTTATTATCCCAAGATCCAGCATAAGCTGGAATTCCGATTTGGCAGCTTTCAGTTTGTCCGGGGCAAGACGTCTGGGTTTTGCAAACACAGGGGACCTTTTGTTGTAATGTGATGGGTAATGGTGTGCTTAATGGTATCACCCATCTGCATCGGTTGAAGAATTCCTGGATATCGCTGGAAAAGGCACTGGTACATGGAATTAGGGGGAACGAGGGAAAGTGCAGAGTTCGAGGCGTCCGGAAGGGCAACCTGTTTGGCAAGAACAGAAAGCAGTGTGGCCTGGTCGCATAAGCGTCGCTTGTCAAGATCCACCAGGAGTTTGAAATGCTGGAGGAAGTCAGCGCCGATTATGGGATGCCGCACTTGAGCACAGATGAAAATCCACTTGAAGGATCGGTGAAGGCCCAAGTTTAGTTCACGCGACTGAGTACCGTACGTGGGTATGCGTGAACCGTTAGCAGCGTATAGAGGCGGAGATTCCGAGTGCGTATGACCAGATTTTTGAGGGAATACACTGACTGACGCTCCGGTATCGATCAAGAAATTGACACCAGAGTTCCTGTCCTTTATGAATAACAGGTTGGCAGTGCGAGTACTAGACGCCATTAGGACTCGCTGCTGGGGTTTTCCGACGAAAAATTGCAAGGGGAGATGCACTTCCTAGCCTTCTTTCCAAATTCGAGTGGTAGAAGCAGATCTTCCCGGAACTCGAACGATGCCTCTTCGTAAATCTTGACCGAGAATGGCTTCTTTGCCGTTGATTTTGTAGCAGAGAACAAACGTGGTTGAGTTGTTGAACTCTTCCACTTTCAACTCCAGTTCCGATTGTGTGTTCACGTTGTTGACCGGAGCTGTGTCAATCTCCACTACTTTGTCGGCAGTTTCTGCTAGTTTATCAACTGGAGTAGCAGGATTCATAGTGGCCAAGACACGCTGAGCTGATGGAGGAAGTTTCTGCAAGAACAACTGTCTAAAGATGTCCTTATCGAAGGTTTGTGCGCGTTCGCCTAGAGCGCACTGCATAGCCCTCAGCATTTGAGTGGGCTTACGGTCTCCAAGTTCTTCTTTTGAGATTAACTGATGTAGTTTCTCACGCTCGGAGACAGTGGTGCGGCGCAGGATGGCAGACTTCAGATCGTTGTACGGGTCCTCACTCGTGGAAGGAGATACGATGACGTCACGGACTTCAGAGATGATGCTCGCTGGTAGAGAGGACAAAACATGATCGTATTTCGTCCTGCTAGTGGTGATCCTTCCCAAGTTGAATTGTGATTCCACTTGGTGGAACCAAATAAATGGATCACCCGGCCAGAAGACGGGGAGCTTTACGCTCAAGTGGGAGATGGCACCAGCGTCGTCAGGCATCTTCTCCTATGCTTGCTAACGTACAAGCAAGACGACAAGTTCCCAACGAAGGAGTGGAGGTTGAGACGAGCGCAGGCACAGAGCGCACGGGCAGGGGTGAGGGGCAGAGGGCACGAGCGACATTACAGTCTGGTCCTAGTCGCTCGGGTGAAGGGGGTGATGGGCACGAACGACGTTACAGTCTGGTCCTAGTCGCTCGGGTGAAGGGGGTGGTGGGCACGAACGACGTTACAGTCTAGTCCTAGTCGTTCGGGTGAAGGGGGTGATGGGCACGAACGACATTACAGTCTAGTCCTAGTCGTTCGGGTAGAAGGGGTAATCCAGCTCCGGGGTCACCAATTGTTGGTTTACGTCGTCTTCGTTGGCCTAGGCAAGCTACGGCTTGGGACCGTAGCGCATCTATCCGGTATAGGTTAACCTGGATGATGTAGCCATAAGCACTGCCGCTAGTTAAGTGCCAACCAGTGATTATCTCACTAGCCGTATTGAGTCCGTTAGGCGAAACTGCGACAGTACCAAAGGTGGAAAATATAACCTTTGGTTTTCTATTATTTATTTGCAAAATGGACATGGCATTAGATTAAAATAAATATTTGAATATAAATGATTAACTGACAATTGTGATATATAATTAATTATGTTTACATACAATAAAATAATATAGTATACATAAAATTAGTATTAATGTGGTTCACAATTGAATTATAATGGGGTAACTAATTTAAAATGAATTTATAACTATTCCGAAATTCAAGACTGTAAAATTAACATTTATCTTGAAACTAAAATAAGAGTATTCACTACACTGGCAATAATAGTTATAATAGTGAAGGGGGAAGACCTACTTAGAGGATTCATGTGCTAGCCTAATACAATTTTTGCATGCTCGATGCTCTCATCAATTTCTTTTTGTGGAAAAATGTATTGAATTCTGCTGCCTCCTCTTAGGGTAGGACAACTCATTACAGTTAATATATGATGTCCTGGCACTGCACATGAATCCTTGTTTGATGGATAATAATATGTACTTGATCCTGATGACCCAGAGGGATGTAGAAAGTTCACAGTGAAATCATCAAACTCTTCACAATATTCCTCCACAATTCCATACCAAACTTGCATGTCATAAATGCAGCCAACATACTCTCCTGGTTTGACACATTTTAGGTTACCAAGCATTGCAGGTTCATTAGTAAAATGACTTTTCCTTATTCTTTTCTTTTCTCCAATGCCTCTTGAAATGGGATACACCATCAGTTCTTCCTTGTTTAGGGGAACAAATCTATGATATTTCTGAGTTCCAGGAATAGCCCTACTATCCTTGAATCGATGTTCCAACCGTTCTTCTGCATCTTTCAAATCAGCTGTAGTTACAAAGAAAAAATTTATCTTCTTGCTCAAGTTTTCTTCACAAAACTGAAACATGTGTTCTGGTGTAAGAATTTGCCTCTCTGTAGTTCTCTGCAAACTGGCACGAGCAGTAGCTCTTTTCACTGTTCCTCCAATCCCATCACATGCATTTTTGCCATGGGATGTAGCAAAGAAGTGCCATTCACAAGACAGACCAAAATCCTCTTCATGGTAACAGAGATTTGTGAAGTTGTATCTGTTCTTATATTGGCCAGCACATCCATCTGAGAAATAGTGCACCTTCTTCAATTGTGGGCATCTGAATTTAACATATGTCATAAGCTTCAATATGAATGAGTAAACCATTATAGTGTTGTGTTTTAGTGATGCAGATAAGAAACAGACACTAAAATGGCTAAGTTCCTGGTCTGCAGATGATCTATAATAGATGACAAAAGGGTGAACTGTACACTGTGAATTGTCCCAGTGAAACCCTTGGGCAGCATCCTGGACAATGAAAGAATAATTCTCAGAGAAATCACCTACTATAACTACCTCGCTCTGAGGTGGTAGTGTTTCTTTCAACTGCTTGAAGTACTGTGATTGTTGCTGAGCAACAAAGTGATGACGAACCATGCAGGATATTTTCATGCTTAGGGATGATAAGTATTCATGAAGTGGCTCCACCTTATCAACCATTGTACAACGGTCAACAGTCACCCATTGCTTGTAAGATATTTCATTTGGAGCTGATTTCACACTGTCAAGTAACTCAAGAAAATCCAGGACACCCTCTTCTCTTGGGCAATCATTGCAAAGTTGCATCATGCAAGTCTCTCTTTCTGTACTGCAGACACTGTAATCCATAAGATCCTTGTATGAAAGACCTCTTTCTCCCAATGCAGCCAGCTGCAATTTTGGATTTTGATGGTATGTGCAGACACAGCCACCACTACCGCGCAAGCACACTAGGCAAGCACACAATTGATGGCCGTAATTTTGCAAATGTGGAAAATCCTATTTTGGGATTCTTTTCATCATTTTTATATAGTTCAAACATCTCTCTTAAATTCCCGAGGACCAATCGTTTTTGCACCTTCATTGCACCTTCAGCACTGATAACTTTCACGCAATCCTTTTGGCCAGGACACATACGACTAACCTCTTTTGACTCATAGAATCTTCTAATTATATCTTTGTGTTCTTCAGATATCACTTTTCCTTTGCTCATTAGTGGAATCTTCGGAAGGATTCCATGTTCTGATTTAAGTGAACGGCTTCTTTTCACCATGTATGTTGTAGTTTGAAAGAAACTAGCTGTTTTTTCAATTGTGTATGGTGAGAGTGTCAATATTTGTAGTTTGTGATGGTGACATTTGCTCTCCAGGAATGACTGTTTCAATTCATTCATTAATTTGTCTAGATGTTTTTCAGATTTAGTTTCAGGTTTTGAAGTATCACTTACCTCCTCGGTAATTTGAACACCATAACTGAGTTCTAGCCTCTCCTTCAGGTGTTTCTGAGCAGATGATAGCTTACCACGAGCCTTGCGCTTTTTCTGGCTTAATGACAGCCCTTCTGAAAAGAACAGAAAAAAAGGTTTCACACACCTGAATATTAGTAATTAAATATTAATTATAGTACCTTAAATGCTATATAATTGGCTATATAGTAGATCAAACAGACCTTGTAGTGAAGTATAAGTTATTATATTAATTTATTACTTACTTTTTTTAACTGGTGTTTGGTCCAGAAATGCTAGAACTGGTTCAACTGAAGTTGAAGGATTTTCCTTTATCAAGCAATCACTGTCATTGTCCAGATCTTGAATTGAAGAGATGTTACTCAAGCCACTGATAGTAGATGATTCATTTGAATCCTGCTCAGACTCGTTGTTTTCAGTGGTACTAAGTATAGTGGGGTTTTTCATTATCAGTGTCCAGCAGTTCACACACAACAATGAGTCTTTTTTTCACTCTTCCAGCACATTTTTCAACAAGTACATCAGTCACTTTTCTAAGATTGATTGTTATGCGTTTCTTGTGTTTTTGAATAGGGTCCTGGCAGTATTTCAAGTGCCGAACCATTGTATTTTGATCTGTAAAGATATAGGATTTACAATTAGGTAATATATATTTTTTAGAAAATATATAGCTATACACACTTAATATTTTAGGCCTTGATAGTCTCTGAGGCTCATTAAAACACCATACCCACCAGCCACCCACAGTGCTGGCTGGAACTGTACTAACCTGTAGACAAGGAATTTTGCAACTATCTGTGTTGATTCTGCACTTAGACAAGTAGCAACATGTTTCAACAGGTTTGTTTAGGCTACATGTGAGCTTAGTCTTCCCCTTTCACTATTATAACTATTATTGCCAGTGTAGATTAGCAGTGAAATACAATTTTTATTAAATTCTTGGAGCTTGAGGTCAAATTGATAGCTAAGATATAAAAATTCCTTGAAATGACAAGCAATTTATAAATATGGTGTTCACTTATAAGTTAGTTACATGAAAAGTACCAACATAAACAAACTTTTTATGATTGTTTCTATTAGTCAAGAACTCTGACTTTGTTTTTTATATCTATAAAAATGTAATTTTAATTTCTATATGTCAAATTATGAGCTTAAGTGTGAAAAAATAGGTAGAATTGACGCACAACTTATGAATATGGTGTTCACTTATATGTTAGTTACATGAAAAATACTAACATAAACAAACTTTTTTTTGCTGATTCTAATAGCCAATGCCTATGCCTTCATTTTTTACATTTAAAAAAAAATTCTCATTTGATACCCCAGAGGTCAAATCGTGACCTCAAATTTTGGTTACAGTGTAACTTTCTTATTTTTCAACCTAGAGTTCTAAAACTTGCATATTTGGATTCCTTGTCATTTTCTGATTCTAAATATATATACTTTTATATAATTATGACAATTATTACCCAAGTTATGGCTCGCCAAATGTTAGTAACCTCGCGAGTGACCTCAAATTGCCCGAGGTCATATCTCTTGAACCTTTGGTCGGATTGACCTTATAATTTCAGAAATGGATTCAGGGCTCACAAACTCCTTATAAACCAAATTTCAGCAAAATATGAGAGATGAGGGTGTTAATTTCAATTTTTTTTGGTTGATCTGACAGAGAATGACCCACTTGTATCATCTGCAAATATTATGAAGTTCAGTATATCAGATGAATGTGGAAGGGCATTTATATACAGGCAGTCTCTGGGTTATCAACGTCTACTTATGACGTTCCGTACATACGAACAGACCACCATAAAGTCTATTATGGTATTTAAAAAATCTGAGTTACCTACAATGGTAACGTGCAAACCCCTATCATGGCTCCTAAACGAAAATCTGATGCAAGTGCTGGTGATGCACTTTAATTACTGTTACAAATTATCTTTTATGTTTTCTATGTTTTAGTAGCTTTTATAAATTGGGAGTGTGTTTAAAGTGTTTAAGTATATAGTAGACTCGCAACAAAGAATATGGGGTTGATTGTGGTGGGTATGTGTGCTTTAAAAGCCTATAAGAAATACAAATGAAGAATATGGGGATGCTTGTTGGCGATGTGTGTGCACTAAATGCCTAAGATATACACATCTACTGAGAAGTCTATTATTTTTATAATGAAATTTTAAATAGAATTAAAAGAAACAACAAAAAAAACATTGTATGAAATAATTCTCTACCACTACTGATGACTCATTCAAACCGAATTCCCACCTTACAGCCAAGATGGACATCCCACCTACTTTTAAGCCTTTTAAGACGTTAAGTACAAACCATTTGTATGGGTTCCGACTTACATACAAATTTGACTTAAAGACCGTCATGAGAACGGAACTTGTTCGTAAGCTGGGGACTGCCTGTATAATAATAAAAACAGTGGACCCAGAACTGAGCCCTGTGGCACACCATGTTTGACAAGCACTTTAGTTGAGAAAACCTTATTTACTGATACAAAATATCTATTGGACAAATAACTTTTAAACCAATCACTGATTGCTCCTCTGAAGCCATAACAATATAATTTATTAAGTAGAATATTATGGTCTATTACATCAAATGCCTTACTCACATCCATAAATATTGATATCATATTTCTTTGTTCTCCTTAGCTATATTTACATTTTCCACAAGATTTAAAATAGCCATTTCTGTTGTTTTATTATTACGGAAGCCATATTGATTTGGAGATAATAAATTGTAGGATTCTAAATATCGCTGCATTCTACTTTTTACAATTTTTTCAAAAACTTTGCTGAACACAGATAATGAACACACCAGCCTGTAATTTGTTACTAGTATAGGATCACCCCTTTTAAAAAGGGGTGTTATACAACCAATTTTTAGCATTGATGGGAATATTCCTTTGGAAATACTTTGATAATTTTAGCCAAAGTTACAGATATCTTATCTTTAACAAGTTTCAATATAGGTACAGGAGTGTTATGAATGTTATTTTTTGCATTTTTTAATTTACCAATAATATTCTGGACCTCAGTAGAGGTAGCAGGAACAAAAGAAAATAAATTTAGTGGGCTGGGTGGCATATATTCTAGAGGCGAGTGATCATTACACTGTGTAACACTGATTCTGTTTATATAGAATTTTTTATGTTTTTATTTGCATTTGTGGGCGCTGAGTCCAAATCTGGCCTTGGTTTGTGTGTATCATCAATGGTTTCAGAGATAATTCATTTTTCATGTTTTACCAGTATTGTAATGTTATGGGCGCAGCAATATCGGAATAATCAGGAATTGTTGAGAACAATCCAGATGTTCGTTGACAGTTTCTTGCTCTAGAAATTGCCCGAAACTTCCACTGTGCTATATAAAGAAGAGCGCAGAGTCTGAGAAGTCAGTAAGTGTGAGCACACAAAGAAAGCAGGTTGTTTGTCTGATGGTTACCAGCACTGAGGTGCTGTGTTTCTGTGCTGATGATTTGAGTGTTATCAATCCTTTTTTATTGCGAACATTATTTCAGTGTTGTGAATATAGGCGTCCCCCATTATATGATCGTTCAGTTTACGATTTCCCGCATTAACGATTTTAAAAAAGTACCCCCATCTTTCGATTTACGATTGCCTTATTTCGCGTTAACGATCTCCAACTTGAAAGCATGTCTCAGAAAAGGCCAAGTGCTGGTGCTTTGGGTATTGCTAAGAAGCCTCGCAAGAGTTTGAGCTTGGAGGTTAAGCTTGACATTGTCAAGCATCACAAGAATGGACAAGGGGCTAATTCGATAGCGAAAATTCTTGGACTGGCTCAGTCCACTGTGTCGACAGTGATCAAGAATTCCGACAAGATCCTGGCAGCTGGCGAGAATGTGTCGTCGTTATCTGCCAAGAGGATAACGAAGAGCCAGGATTCAACTATCCAAGAGATGGAGAGGCTTCTCAATCTGTGGATAGAGGATCAGAACAGGCGCAGGATGCCTCTCTCCACTGCCCTTATCTGCGCCAATTATCTTTTATTAATCACAATTTCTTACTTTCAGAAACTTTTTGTACATAACAGTAAAATATATAGCAAAATAATAGTGGAATCTGCAAGTTTTGGGGGTCTTCCAGAATGTTTGGGAACGTATCCCTATTTTTCCCATAAGGCCTTCAGTTTGATATACGATGGTAGGGCGGGTCATACTATGCATTTTTTTTAAATCAATGGAGAGGGGTGTTCATATGACATATTTTGGTGTATAGAACACAATTCTGAAGAAAATATTTAATTCTGATAACCCTAACCTACATCATTTTGCAGTTAATTATTATTAAATTGTTGATTATTTTACTATTGTAGTTATCCCAGAATATGTCTGCTCACGTTATCTCTCATAGAGCATTGTTCTAACTAATTCATATAAACATATAATGTAATTCATATAATAATAATAATAATATTTAAATACTCAAATAAAAAGGTGTGCCATTCCACTTAATTGTAATTATCATACAGTTTGGTATATGAAATATTTTGACGGTTTTCTGGCGCGCATAAGGCCATTTTCTGAGCCACCTTTCTCAGAGGCTAGAATGTAATGTTTCAGAACATTCTAAAACGTTTTGTGAAATATTTGAAGTGACTCATGATTTATGAAGCTATTTTACCACCTCGGCTTGCAGTGAGGGGATAGATTTAGTGATTATCTACTGATATTTTTTTTGTTACTGTTCACATGTGAGTATTATTCTGTTATCTTTTCCCGCAAAGATCAAGGAAGAACACTATAGTGTTGTTAGTGAGCCTGGCAGTTACTATCTGTTCCACTTTACCCCAGAGAAAGCAACTAAAGAGGAGTCACATGCGGAGAAGATTGCTAAGGTCCTGTTTGCCTGGCTGAAAGAGAGGGGTTATGATAAGACCTTGTTGGCCATTGGAGGAGACTCAACAAATGTCAACACTGGTGTGAAAGCTGGAGTAATGCGGAAGCTGGAGCTGCACCTGGGGAGAAAGCTGGTCTGGTTGGTGTGCAACCTGCACACTGTTGAACTTCCCCTGCGCCATCTTATTGTTGACCTTGATGGCCCTACTCTGTCAGACAAAAAATTATCCGGGCCAATAGGAAAGCTCCTTGATTCTGCTACAGACTTTGATATCAATCCAAACTTCACCCGAATCTCTGTTGGCCCTCCACTGATCAAGCTTCCTGACAAGGTCATTCAAGATCTCTCAACTGATCAATACTATGGCTATAAAATTGTCTGTGCAGTCAGGGATGGAGTACTTCCTGCAGGGCTGGCTCTGTTAGAGATAGGACCAGTAAACCATAGCCGCTGGCTCACCACAGCGAACAGACTTCTCAGGCTCTGGGTGCCAAAGCACGGACTTAAAGGAAAAAACCTGAAGATTCTGCAATTCATTGTGGAATTCATCATTGGAGTGTATTACCCATGTTGGTTCAACGTGAAGGTCAAGCACTCCTGGATCGAAGGGCCTAGGCACATCCTCTTTCAGCTGGACTGCCTCAAGTCCCAGAGAAAGGAGGTGCTGGATATTGTGATGCCAACTGTGAGAAGATCTGCTTGGTATGCCCACAGTGAAGTCATCCTCCAAACACTACTCTGCTCTGAGGATCAGAAGGAGAGGATTGAAGGGGTGGAGAGAATCCTGGCCATCAGGGAGAGGGGGACCCGGACACTCAGCTGGGGGACTCCTCTGTTAGGAGCAGAAGGACACCTGACATCAATTGTGATGCTTCCAGCATCGGTGACTTGATCAGCTGGTCAGAAGGTGTGTCAGAGCCACCTCTCACCTGCTCTCTAAGCACCTCAGAGGTGAAAAACTTCATCAACACCCCCATGGAGGTGCGCAACTGGCCTTGCCACACAAAGCATTGAGAGGGTTGTTAAAATGGTGACTGAGGCTTCTGCTAAGTACTTCTCACAGGAAAAGAGGGATGGAGGGATCAGGGCTCAGGAGACCAGCAGGAAGCTGATGTCCAAGTCTGAGTCAAAGCAGGATTTGTGCAACCTGGCAAAGTTCAAGATGTCAGGAGAATGATCTTTGTAATTATATCCAGTGATATACATGCAGTTCACCTATTAATAAATATATGTAAAGTTGATTTGGCCTTGTCAATATAAATGATTTACCTTATATCTTTTAATATATTATAAAGGGGTTCAAAAGGGTAAAATTGGCAATTTAGAAATACAAAATGATGTAGGTTAGAGTTATCCTATCCAAAAAAGAAGCTCATATTTGAATTCCCCATGTAAAAACACACAATTTAGACACCCCTGATGGTAGGATTTCCTTCAGATTCATGTTGTCACCTGAGTACGACCCGCCCTAATACGATGGGGTTTTTAGGGACGCATCCCAATCGTATAACGGGGGACGCCTGTACATCTCTTTTCTAGAATCTGTAATCTGTTGCAGATTTAATAACTTCTCTCTATATCTGCAGGTTATGATTAACCCTCTCGTCACTTTATTTATAATTTTTTAAAGTAAAATTTTTTTCACTATAATTTTTTATTAATTATGTACTATAATATACCATAATAACATTATTTTCATAAATTTTGAAATTTATATAGCTTTTATGCATCTGCCTCATATGAGGCTTAATACTATTTGGGGTGTAAAAAGTTGAATATACTGATTATATTTATTTGAAAAGAAAACCGTTTTTTTAGTAAATTAATCGTACAGTAAAAAATATATCACAAACGTTTTGTGAAATAATATACCTACGTTTACATAAAATTCATTTTTCATGAAATTCCTGGAAGCATTCTGGGCATAATGTTTCATTGCATCGAATGCATTTGTATCGTGTTTTGCGTTTGCATTCCTTGAGATGGCATAGAGAAGCATATTTTCCATCTGTTTTTGTTGGGCAGTGTGGCCCATTATCTCTTTGAACTTCAATAGGAGCCTTTATGTGAACTCTTCGTTTCACAACAGGAACAGTACTAGAGGAAGGGCGCCCACGTTTTTTCATTATGCTTCTGTTACGGAAGATCAATGAAGTCGCAATTGAAGATTTGAATTCAAAAAGATCCATTTTTTTATTTGCATTGTCCATTCTCCATAGAAGCCAACTATTTACTACTATTACATTGAGTAAATGGAAAAATATTCTAAGATACCCTCTCTTATGACGATAAAGGCCTATCAACGAATCCATCAAATCTACTCCTCCCATATGAGCATTGTATACCTCAACAGAGAAAGGGCGAGGTATTTCAATGGTTGCTTTTTCCTTTTTACTCCATCTTTTAGCAATTCCTTTCGGGTTTGCACCTGCAAATCTAGATGCTATATGGACTGCATTATTATCATACCACCTTGTAATTGGTACATTATCTGTAGAAGTCACCAATGAATGCGATCCTCTTTGCATTTTTTTCAGTTCATTTACTGATTTCAATTTTGAAGCTGCTCCACCCAACCTGTTCTTCCGTATTGTACCAGTTGCATAAATATTGTCATCGGCAAGCTTGCAGAGTAAGGAAATGGTTGTAAAGAGGTTGTCAAAATATAGTTTATGGTTTTTGCCCTTTATGTCTTGGGTGAGACGCAATACTACATCACCTATGGCTCCAAAGTTACTGCTTGATTTATAATTTACTGAACCAGAACCTTGGTATATTTCAAACCTATAAATGTATCCAGAAACTCCAGCCAAGCACCATATTTTAAATCCCCAAGGATGTGGCTTTCCCATAATGTAGTGTTTAATTTGGGATCTACCTTTGAATGAGACCATCATTTCGTCAATTGATAATGATTCTTCGAGATCACAGGAAGATTTGATTGCATTTTGACAGTGAGATATAAAGGGTCTAAGTTTGAACAACCTATCATTATTTGAATTTTCATTTGTGTTGTCAACAAAGTGCAAATATTTCCTTATTTCGCAAAATCGAGCATATGTCATACTATCGGCAACGATGCCTACCCTCGTACCATGATCTGTTGACCAATATTGTTTTAGCCTACTATGCTTACAAAAAGTCATAACAAAATTCAAGCCTAAAAAACAGTGGTGGGCGCGGTACCAAAATTTGGGGGTGCGTTACGCGGTACTGCGGTACCTCAGCATGCCCAGTGCGTTACGCGGTACTGCGGTACTTTTTCAGGTCCCCCTGGTGCATTCCGCGGTACTGCGGTACTGCGGTACTGCACACAAGAACAACACAAGTAATAGCACATATTTTCAGAAATTGCATATCGGCGATTTCGCACCTGAACTTTCTGCCATAATGGCTAAAAATCGATCTTTGTCACAGAAATGTAACACACGTGCAACCGGCTCAAAAGCAAGCACTGCACTGAGGCGTTGTGATAGGATGGCAACGTAACATGTTCTGAACGAAAACTTAACGTGTCTAGAGTTAGGCTGATGCAACACACGCAGCATTCGTCTTACTGTACTCCTGTAATAAGGTTTACTTCAAAAAAGTGTTAATTTTTTGAAAAGTCGTGTTTGTTGGTACCGCGGAAAGTACCGCGGGAAATTTGAATGCGGTAGCGGTACTGCTGTACTTTCAGCGATCCTTTGCGGTACTGCGTTATGCGGTACCGGTTTGGTAGTGCGGTAGTACCGCAGTACCACAGTACCGCAAAAAATACCGCAAGTGCCCAGCTTTGCAGTAAAAAAAACTTTAGTTCCTCTAATTTCATGCAAAAATTGGGTTTCCCATTTTGAGTAGCATATAAATTAGTTTGAAACACTATATCAGAAAGTATAGTATCAGGAATCATTGACTCAAAATATTCAAGTGGCATGTTTCCTGAGACATTAGACTTGTGTTCACCTAAAAACAGTGGGACATAACCTGATAAGCTATTTTCTTTTCCTAAATACCATATTTTCTCTCGCGAATTAATTGTTGCCGTTGGAATAATAGCAGTTGATGGGTTGGTGTTGTCCTCATTTTCTGAAGATGATGATACTTCGCTATTAGTATCACCCTCACTATCAAGAACAAATTCATCCTCGGATGCTGAAAGATCACTTTCTGAGTAGGCAGTCAGCGCATCCGATATTTCTTGTTCGGTTGTATACTTCTTTCTGGAACTGATGATACATGAATACATAAAAATACACGAAAAACACACAGGATCTTAGTAGGTTGAATTGAATTATTTTGGGGTTATCTCTTTCCAAACAATAAACCGAACAATAAATTGAACGAGTAATAGAGGAAAGGGAGGGTGCAGAGGTAATGTAAAACACAGAAAACAAAGGGAGTGGAGTGACAAATAAGAGGCAAAAGGCCAAAGGATAAATGTTTCCCCAGGATAGTCTCTCCATATTACATGTATAGCCTAGGTGCGAGGGCTAGGACAGTGAATGAAAACCTCATACACATGCTAGCATTTACCAAAATATAATAAAATGGGATACAAAACTACAAGAATAATAAAAACTTTTGACAATACATACAAATGCCCTTTATATTATAATATATACCGATATACAGGGTGGGCCGTAAGTTTCCATACATAGGAAAAATAAACATTTTTTTATGGACAACCATTTTTATTTATATAATATGCTCTACATGGTTGCCATTGTTTTGAAAACACATTTCAATACGTGTTCCCCACTGTTGATGAACACGCATTAGCACAGTTGACGTTATGCTTGTAATGGCGTTGGTGATACGTTCCTTTAGATGATTTATGTCTCGTATCTTTTCCTGATACACCATGGCCTTCAAGTGCCCCCAAAGATAGAAATCAAGGGGGGTGAGATCTGGGGATCTGGGAGGCCACTCCACAGGACCACGCCGACCAATCCAAGCATCCGGAAACTGCTGCTGATCCAAATACCGACGCACGTGAAGACCATAATGAGGTGGAGCTCCATCTTGCTGGAAGTAAACTGGGAAGTTACCTTCCTCGTTTAGCAGGGATGGGAAAATCTCTTCTTGCAACATGTTAAGATACCTTTCGGCATTAAGATTTCCACTGACAAAAATTGGTCCAATAATTCTGTCACCCCATATCCCGGCCCACACCATCACTTTACAGGCACCTTGCATCTTCGTCGGACTCAGCCAGTTAGGGTTAGCATTACTCCAATAACGTATGTTTTGCCGATTAACCTCTCCATTGACGTAAAAATTTGCTTCATCAGTAAACAAGATCTTACGTCAAACGCATATTCTTAGGGTATCTGAAACATAAAAACAAACGTTTAATTTTTCCTATGTATGGAAACTTACGGCCCACCCTGTATATACATATACATATATACATATAGGTGTGTGTGTGTATGTGTGTGGGTGTGTGTGTGCGAACATACGAAGGTGTATGCGCTCGTGTATGTTTTTATCAGTCCACACATAAGGAATTCGACGTTCAGCATTGGCCAAATTGATATAAATGTGACATTATATATATATATATATATATATATATGTGTGTGTGTGTGTGTGTGTGTGTGTGTGTGTACATGCTGGTGTGTTTGTGACGCAGCCTATTTATTAACAATATCTGAGTCAGGATATTTTGCATTTTTTGGCATTCTTGATACAATATAAATTAAATGTCTCTTCAATGGCAATAATGCAATGTGTAATTTGACATTTCATAATAAAATAACCAATTATACTCACAAACTCCTGGATGTGCTTGAGCCAACTTGTGAACAGCTGATTCCGACAGCTGTTTTTATTCATGTTGCCATCGTGCAGGGAAGCTGAAAATATTTCGCATTTTATAATTCTAATAATATACTGTATATTACTTATTATAAAATTAAAATAAAATTACGTTAGAAGTTAAATTACATAATATTATTAAGCTATGCATTATTAAAAATATGGTTCTAAGAGAGATAAAATATTCATCACATTGAACTACGAGTCGAGAAACATTTTCTGTGAAATGACTCCATTCGAGCAAACAAGCCTCAAATGAGGAAGAAAATCAAAATCCTATTCTAAACAAAAGTATTTGTGGAATTAATTTAAAAATCACTGTCAGTGTAAATAAAGGTATTAGATTAATAAATAAATAAGTCTTACCTTCAAATTAAAAGTTTTTCTTGGTAAATTACACTTAGAAATTTCACAGAACTGCGCGTCATCAAATATGGTGGCAGAATGAAATTTGTTGTTATTTATAAATTGTGTAAAAAATCACGCCATCTAGTATTCAAGAAGATAACTACTTAGATGCCTCATATGGGCCTTACGTGAAACAAAGGATACAAAAATTAACAATTTTTTAAATATTTTAGTTTTGTTATCCCTTTAAATTTAGGTTTTAAATTAGCAGCCTCATATGAGGCTTAGAGTAGCGAGAGGGTTAATGTAGTACAGTTTGGTAAAGAGAGTGGCAACTAGAGCTTGTAAACACTCGCTGATATATTCTGCTACGTTTGTGGGTATTACATAGGCCCCAAGCAAGTATCGCACAAGATTGTGAAAGGCACCAAGTTCTGGACCACATATCGGCTCTATTTTGGTATGCCTATAGGTGACCAAGATAAGCCCTGGGCACCCCATGTGATCTGTGGAAGCTGCCACTCCACACTTGAAGGGTAGCTGCAGGGAGTACGCAAGGCAATGCCCTTTGCAGTACCCAGAATATGGAGAGAACCGAAGAGCCACCACAACGATTGCTACTACTGCATGGTAGATGTTTCTAAGTACAGGAAAGTTAAAGGAAGGTAGACTCTTCAGTATCCCAGCATAGCGTCATCCATAGCTCCTGTACCACATGGCGAAGGTCTTCCAATACCACGTCTACCAGAACAGGTATCTATCCATTACTTTACCTTCTGTATTTACAGACTGTGGGTCATTATGTGTTGATTTTTCTTAGTGCTGTTGCTCTTCTACATATATAGCTATGCCTATATTTCGTTTCTTTGCTTTGCAGGTTGAAAATGAGGATGCAGCTAGCTCATCTGAGATATGGGCTGGTGAGGACAGTCATGATGTAGAATATACAGTAACTTTCAGTACAAACCCTCACTTTCCAAATCAGAGGGAATTGGACGACTTCATTAGAGATTTGGGTCTGACAAAATCAGGGTCTGAGCTTCTGACCTCCAGACTCAGATTGGAATTTGCTTGGAGAAGACTGCAAGAGCACTGTATACTGAAAGCAAGGTTCTACGATGTCAATGGCTCTCTCTGTCATTGCAGTGAGGTTAATGGTCTATTCACAGCTATTGGGTTAACACACATACCCTCAGAGTTGTGCCTGTTTATTGACAGTTCAACTCGGAGTTTAAAAGTTGTTCTACTCCACAATGGGAACAAATATCCATCTATACCAGTTGCACATTCTGTTCAAATGAAAGAGGACTATGAAAATGTCAAACAACTGCTCACTCAAATCAGGTACGAACAATATAACTGGGACGCATGTGGTGATTTCAAAATGATTGGTTTCCTGTTAGGTTTACAAGGAGGGTTTACTAAATATTCATGTTTTCTTTGCCTGTGGGATAGCAGGGCTTCAACTGAGCACTATAAAACAGTTCAGTGGCCTCCACGTGAAGGACTGCAACCAGGAAAGTACAATATACTCAGGGAACCTCTTGTGAAGCCTGACATAGTTCTGCTACCACCTCTCCATATTAAGTTAGGTCTAATTAAGCAGTTTGTAACTGCGTTAGATTTTGGAGGGGAAGTTTTCCAACAGATTCGGGTCATGTTCCCTAAATGCTCTGAGGCCAAAGTCAAGGCTGGCATCTTTGTAGGACCACAAGTCAAGGTGCTGTTGAATTCAAAGAACCTTGAAGCCAAGATGACTCCGATCGAAAAAGAGGCTTGGTGTGCTTTCCATGATGTGGTTCATGGGTTTTTAGGCAACCATAAAGCACCAAACTATAAGGAGTTAGTGTCAAACTTGATTAAGTGCTATAGCAAAATGGGGTGCTGTATGTTTTTAAAATTATACTATCTGCATTCACATCTAGACTTTTTTCGTGATAACCTGGACGATGTGAGTGAAGAACGTGGCGAAAGATTCCATCAAGATATTCAAATGATGGAGAAAAGGTACCAGGGCCATTGGGATGCTTCCATGATGGGAGACTACGTATGGTTGCTGATCAGAAAGGATAAGAATGTTCATACGCAGAAGTTGCGTTCTTCAGTGCATTTTTAAGGAACGCATACTGGATAATGAGGCTTGTTATTCTCTTATTGGTTCTCCTCATGATATATGGTATATTATAACCTTTGCACCATTTTGGGTTTGTCAAACAATTTTGGCTCAATAGACATTAATTTTCTGAAAATAAAAACACTATTGGAAATATTTGTTAGCCTTCTTTATATACTTTGCCATATGAAAAGTGTGATAACCTATATTTTTGAAACAGTTGTCAATAGAGCAAAACCAATATAATTTTTGGAATCAGTGCCCCGAAATCATTAAGAAATGACAGAAAAATCACAATAAACAGAAAATTTTTGAATTTTGTTACCCATTATTATTTATTGTTTATGGTTGCCCAAGTGTTTTTCATGTCTCTTTTATGTTTGGAAAATTGATTTGTTATAATAGTTATATTTTGCAATTTTGATTATTTTAGTTAATTTGTTTCTGTATTGAGTATATTGGGTCATTCTCTGTCAGATCAACCAGTGCCTAACACCCTCATCTCTCAGATTTTGCTGAAATTTGGTTTATAGGGAGTTTGTGGGCCCTGAATCCATTTCTGAAATTATAAGGTCAATCCGACCAACGGTTCAAGAGATATGACCTCAGGAAATTTGAGGTCACTTGCGAGGTCACTAACATTTGGCGACCCATAACTTGGGTAATAATGGTCACAATTATATAAAAGTATATATATATTTAGAATCAGAAAATGACAAGGAATCCAAATATGCAAGTTTTAGAACTCTAGGTTGAAAAATAAAAAAAAGTTACACTGTAACCAAAATTTGAGGTCACGATTTGACCTCTGGGGTATCAAATGAGAATTTTTTTTTTAAATGTAAAAAATGAAGGCATAGGCATTGGCTATTAGAATCAGCAAAAAAAAGTTTGTTTATGTTAGTATTTTTCATGTAACTAACATATAAGTGAACACCATATTCATAAGTTGTGCGTCAATTCTACCTATTTTTTCACACTTAAGCTCATAATTTGACCTATAGAAATTAAAATTACATTTTTTTATAGATATAAAAACAAAGGCAAAAAATGTAAAATTGTATTTCACTGCTAATCTACACTGGCAATAATAGTTATAATAGTGAAAGGGGAAGACCTACTTAGAGGATTCATGTGCTAGCCTAATACAATTTTTGCATGCTCGATGCTCTCATCAATTTCTTTTTGTGGAAAAATGTATTGAATTCTGCTGCCTCCTCTTAGGGTAGGACAACTCATTACAGTTAATATATGATGTCCTGGCACTGCACATGAATCCTTGTTTGATGGATAATAATATGTACTTGATCCTGATGACCCAGAGGGATGTAGAAAGTTCACAGTGAAATCATCAAACTCTTCACAATATTCCTCCACAATTCCATACCAAACTTGCATGTCATAAATGCAGCCAACATACTCTCCTGGTTTGACACATTTTAGGTTACCAAGCATTGCAGGTTCATTAGTAAAATGACTTTTCCTTATTCTTTTCTTTTCTCCAATGCCACTTGAAATGGGATACACCATCAGTTCTTCCTTGTTTAGGGGAACAAATCTATGATATTTCTGAGTTCTAGGAATAGCCCTACTATCCTTGAATCGATGTTCCAACCGTTCTTCTGCATCTTTCAAATCAGCTGTAGTTACAAAGAAAAAATTTATCTTCTTGCTCAAGTTTTCTTCACAAAACTGAAACATGTGTTCTGGTGTAAGAATTTGCCTCTCTGTAGTTCTCTGCAAACTGGCACGAGCAGTAGCTCTTTTCACTGTTCCTCCAATCCCATCACATGCATTTTTGCCATGGGATGTAGCAAAGAAGTGCCATTCACAAGACAGACCAAAATCCTCTTCATGGTAACAGAGATTTGTGAAGTTGTATCTGTTCTTATATTGGCCAGCACATCCATCTGAGAAATAGTGCACCTTCTTCAATTGTGGGCATCTGAATTTAACATATGTCATAAGCTTCAATATGAATGAGTAAACCATTATAGTGTTGTGTTTTAGTGATGCAGATAAGAAACAGACACTAAAATGGCTAAGTTCCTGGTCTGCAGATGATCTATAATAGATGACAAAAGGGTGAACTGTACACTGTGAATTGTCCCAGTGAAACCCTTGGGCAGCATCCTGGACAATGAAAGAATAATTCTCAGAGAAATCACCTACTATAACTACCTCGCTCTGAGGTGGTAGTGTTTCTTTCAACTGCTTGAAGTACTGTGATTGTTGCTGAGCAACAAAGTGATGACGAACCATGCGGGATATTTTCATGCTTAGGGATGATAAGTATTCATGAAGTGGCTCCACCTTATCAACCATTGTACAATGGTCAACAGTCACCCATTGCTTGTAAGATATTTCATTTGGAGCTGATTTCACACTGTCAAGTAACTCAAGAAAATCCAGGACACCCTCTTCTCTTGGGCAATCATTGCAAAGTTGCATCATGCAAGTCTCTCTTTCTGTACTGCAGACACTGTAATCCATAAGATCCTTGTATGAAAGACCTCTTTCTCCCAATGCAGCCAGCTGCAATTTTGGATTTTGATGGTATGTGCAGACACAGACAGAATGAGTCCCACCACTACCGGCAAGCACACAATATGATGGCCGTAATTTTGCAAATGTGGAAAATCCTATTTTGGGATTCTTTTCATCATTTTTATATAGTTCAAACATCTCTCTTAAATTCCCGAGGACCAATCGTTTTTGCACCTTCATTGCACCTTCAGCACTGATAACTTTCACGCAATCCTTTTGGCCAGGACACATACGACTAACCTCTTCTGACTCATAGAATCTTCTAACTATATCTTTGTGTTCTTCAGATATCACTTTTCCTTTGCTCATTAGTGGAATCTTCGGAAGGATTCCATGTTCTGATTTAAGTGAACGGCTTCTTTTCACCATGTATGTTGTAGTTTGAAAGAAACTAGCTGTTTTTTCAATTGTGTATGGTGAGAGTGTCAATATTTGTAGTTTGTGATGGTGACATTTGCTCTCCAGGAATGACTGTTTCAATTCATTCATTAATTTGTCTAGATGTTTTTCAGATTTAGTTTCAGGTTTTGAAGTATCACTTACCTCCTCGGTAATTTGAACACCATAACTGAGTTCTAGCCTCTCCTTCAGGTGTTTCTGAGCAGATGATAGCTTACCACGAGCCTTGCGCTTTTTCTGGCTTAATGACAGCCCTTCTGAAAAGAACAGAAAAAAAGGTTTCACACACCTGAATATTAGTAATTAAATATTAATTATAGTACCTTAAATGCTATATAATTGGCTATATAGTAGATCAAACAGACCTTGTAGTAAAGTATAAGTTATTATATTAATTTATTACTTACTTTTTTTAACTGGTGTTTGGTCCAGAAATGCTAGAACTGGTTCAACTGAAGTTGAAGGATTTTCCTTTATCAAGCAATCACTGTCATTGTCCAGATCTTGAATTGAAGAGATGTTACTCAAGCCACTGATAGTAGATGATTCATTTGAATCCTGCTCAGACTCGTTGTTTTCAGTGGTACTAAGTATAGTGGGGTTTTTCATTATCAGTGTCCAGCAGTTCACACACAACAATGAGTCTTTTTTTCACTCTTCCAGCACATTTTTCAACAAGTACATCAGTCACTTTTCTAAGATTAATTGTTATGCGTTTCTTGTGTTTTTGAATAGGGTCCTGGCAGTATTTCAAGTGCCGAACCATTGTATTTTGATCTGTAAAGATATAGGATTTACAATTAGGTAATATATATTTTTTAGAAAATATATAGCTATACACACTTAATATTTTAGGCCTTGATAGTCTCTGAGGCTCATTAAAACACCATACCCACCAGCCACCCACAGTGCTGGCTGGAACTGTACTAACCTGTAGACAAGGAATTTTGCAACTATCTGTGTTGATTCTGCACTTAGACAAGTAGCAACATGTTTCAACAGGTTTGTTTAGGCTACATGTGAGCTTAGTCTTCCCTTTTCACTATTATAACTATTATTGCCAGTGTAGATTAGCAGTGAAATACAATTTTTATTAAATTCTTGGAGCTTGAGGTCAAATTGATAGCTAAGATATAAAAATTCCTTGAAATGACAAGCAATTTATAAATATGGTGTTCACTTATAAGTTAGTTACATGAAAAGTACCAACATAAACAAACTTTTTATGATTGTTTCTATTAGTCAAGAACTCTGACTTTGTTTTTTATATCTATAAAAAATGTAATTTTAATTTCTATAGGTCAAATTATGAGCTTAAGTGTGAAAAAATAGGTAGAATTGACGCACAACTTATGAATATGGTGTTCACTTATATGTTAGTTACATGAAAAATACTAACATAAACAAACTTTTTTTGCTGATTCTAATAGCCAATGCCTATGCCTTCATTTTTTACATTTAAAAAAAAAATTCTCATTTGATACCCCAGAGGTCAAATCGTGACCTCAAATTTGGTTACAGTGTAACTTTTTTATTTTTCAACCTAGAGTTCTAAAACTTGCATATTTGGATTCCTTGTCATTTTCTGATTCTAAATATATATACTTTTATATAATTATGACAATTATTACCCAAGTTATGGCTCACCAAATGTTAGTAACCTCGCGAGTGACCTCAAATTGCCCGAGGTCATATCTCTTGAACCGTTGGTCGGATTGACCTTATAATTTCAGAAATGGATTCAGGGCTCACAAACTCCCTATAAACCAAATTTCAGTAAAATATGAGAGATGAGGGTGTTAATTTCAATTTTTTTTGGTTGATCTGACAGAGAATGACCCTATTGTATTTTAGGAATTTTGCTCTATAATTGCAATTTGAATAATTTACCTCTGTTCTTTATTGAAGTGATAATTCCTGGAGTGATCCATGGATTTGCCACACTTTTGGGTGAAACTGTTTTTCTCCTTAAAGGAAAGCAAATATTAAAAATATGGAATAAGGTGTCATAGAAGAACTGAAACATATGATCTGGGTCATTTAACACTTACGCTGCTCCCATCCTCATATGATGCTCAGGAAGTTTGTCGGAAGAATGCTCCCAGCATCATATGATGATCGCGTTATTTTTTTTATGTTTTCGCACAAAATCCCAATAAAAATAAATGATTTTGCATTTTAATGCTATTGATGACTCAGATATATTCATAAACCATCCGCAACAAACATACACACATACACACATGCATGCATGTACACATATGCACACATGTACACATAAACAAGCAAGTATTATGCTTACATTTGAGTTTTGAAGAATCTATGACTCAGATATATTCATAAACCATCCGCAACACACACACACACACACACACACACACACACACACACACACACATGCATGTATGCATATGCGCACATGTACACAAACGAGCAAGTATTATACTTACATTTGAGTTTTGAAGAATATACATTTTATTTGTCCTCTTGAAAAATAATTTTTTATTCCTTTTCAAAAATAACTCCTTATAAAATAAGTCCTTTTGGAAAATAATTGTTCATGAAATAAATATTATTTTGATAAATCTACACTTTCCATTATACTTATTTACAACATTGTTTTACACTTTTACTGAATTTAGTATTTAGTAGTTGGCACAGGTGTGGTAGAGAACAAAGCACTCAAGGCACAATGCAACTTTGCATTCCGGACACCAAGTAGAAACTTTTCTAACATGTTTTTCTCTTTGTGTTGTATGTGAGCATACATGACATTGTCGTTGACCTACAGGTCGAGATGGTGTTGGTGGAACTTGTTCCAGGTGATGCTTTTCAATGTAATTAGCTGAGAGAAGTCTGTCAGGAGCATTTGGTCTCACACTTTGTCTTCCAGGATGTGGGGATGTTATTTGAGCATACTTCGTGAGTAGTTGAGAGACTAATGTAAGATTGAATTCTCTCATTGAAATCTGCTTTTTCGTAGTTTTTTTGTAGAGTACAAAGGAATTGTAAAGAGAAATATCCAAAAGATGAAAGAATACCTTCTTATACCACTTCACAGTTTTCCTAACGCATTCTACGCTGCTAATTTGCATATCAGATTTGTCCACCAGATGCATATTTTTGTTATAGTCCACAACAGCATCTGGTTTGAATTTTATTTCGTTTGTTCGACGATCAACCTTTCCTGAGTCAATCATGCTTCCACTGTGAATTGTTGTTAGCATATGCACATCTCTTTTATCAGTCCATTTTAGTGCTAATAAAGGTTTTGATTCCATCAGATGGCACTCTCCTTTTTTACTTGGGTGAAACTTGGGCATGTTTTTTCTATTTACCTTTACAGTTCCACAAGATCCTGTTTTATTTACATGCAGATATTTGCATAGTAATGGGCTCGTATACCAGTTGTCAGTATACAGAATGTGGCCTTTATTCAAATATTTAGCTAAAAGTGTCTTTACAATCGCTCCAGAATGTCCTAGTGGATCATTTGCACGTTTCATTCCCCCAATTTCTCATGCAAGACTGAACATAAACGCTTGAAAACGTGTAAATTTTCATAAAATTCTACTCAACCATATTCCCAAGTTACCCACTAAATTCTGTTTATTTTGTAAGAGAAAATGTTTAGTTTGTAAGAGAAAATCTTTATTTATTAAGGGAAACAAAAATAATTTAACAAAATGGTGCTTGACTTGATTTATTTTACGTTAACAAATGGGTAAATTTCCTGATTTTTTTGCGCACAGGTGGAAAGTACACGGTCAGGAATTGCGCATCCGAAGGGTTAAAGGTTCGTCACAGTCAAGTTCAGTATTTTCTACAGCCCCAATAAATTTTCTTTTGTTAACCTCTGAGAATATTCTGTAATCAATAGTAGTTTTGTCTGCAACCTGAACAATGTTATTGAATATAGCATAAATAGGAAAATGATCACTGATGTTAGTGGTTATAATTCCAGAATTTACAAGGGCATTGCTATTTACAAATGTATTATCAATTGTAGATTCTGTTATTTGATTGCCATAGCTGCGGACTCGAGTGGGTTTGGTAATAGAATGACTAAGATAGAAAGAATTCATTAAATTTAAAAATTTATGAGAGATTGCTTCAGATTGCAAATTGATGTTGAAGTCACCTGCAACTATGGCATTCGATTTATTAAAGTTGCATAACATGTTATCTAAGTGAATTAAAAAGCTATTGATTAGTATTAGGTGGTCTATATATTGCATGGATAGAATATACATTACTTTTGTCTTTTATATTCACAATCAGGTTTTCATTGTCACTATTACATAGAGAAAATACTTCGTTAGAGTTGTAATTTTGATGCACATACACAGAGATACCCAGCACCGGCCTTAGGATATTTTGGGCCCTGTGCAGAGTATACTGTACGGGCCCCCCATGACACAAGTCAAATTGTTTTTCATTGCTAATCATTTTATTTTAGTAGATTGTTAACAAGTACAACAAGTAAAATTTAACTATACAAGTGCACCTGTAACAGAATACCAACAGACCAACAGCCTTTACTATTATTACTACTTATTACTTTACTATTATCAAATATTTAAGCTATCATAAGAGGTTTCAACCAGCGCCGGCCTTAGGATATTTAATTAGGAATAGGATAATTCAATTTAATTAGGATATTCAACAAAAGTAAATACACAAAATAAAGTTTGTAAATATACAAAAAAGAAAATAACTTAATCAACTACAAATGAATATTTGGCAATTGTAATATAAGAATACTAAAACATAAAAGAATTAACTAGATTTAATAAAAATAAACAAACCAATTGCAGGTATATATAAGTAACAAAAATCTTTTCATTAAAATCTATCTACTGTTTTAAATGAGTGAGAAGAAAAGAAAAATCAAGCTAATACACAAATATATATTACACAAATAAATTACATTAATTTACACCAATTTTGGCACTCTGACGTCGATGGTAAATTTCTGTGAAATTTTCGGGCCCCCCTAAGTTGCGGGCCCTGTGCGACAGCACGGTTCGCACACCCCTAAGGCTGGCACTGAGATACCCCCACCAATCTGACCATCTCTTACAGTATGATAAGCAATGTAATTATCTATATTATATAGGTTTTTAATACTACTATTTAACCAGGGTTCTGTGAGAATTATAACACTAAATTTGACTGTAGAAGTTTTCAAAAGGGCCAATAAGTAATACAAAGGCATTAAACTCATCTATCAATGAGACCATGCAATTGCCTACACCAGATTCCTGTTCTAGATTCTCTAAACTGGATACAGAATTTTTTGGTAATGAATTGAAATGATTAATATTGGCACATATACTATGAAAGTCTTTATCGATGAAAGCCATTTAACAGTAGTTCTCAAACAATTTCACTAAATACAGAATAGGGGATTTACAGGGTGTCCCATAAGTCTGGAACCATAGGGCAAAATGATAAAAATGGCAATAAAAATGCCGAGGAGACTTTTTGGGATTTTTTTGTGAAATGAGTGAGGATGGTAGCAGCTGTCTCATCATCGGTGGATGTGCTCAGAGGTCCACTACATGGTTTATCTCCTATGGATCCCATTTCCCTGAACTTTGCTACAAGTTTGCCGACACAGTTGTGTGTTATCAGTGCGTGGTCCATATGCAATCTGTTAAATTCCTCAGCAACCTCCCTCTGACTCTGATTTCCTACGAGCAGAATTACCTGGATGTGTTCTTCCTTACTCAAAGACATCATGGCCACTTGCATAAATGGAAAAACATGAATTACTTATTTTACCCTATGATTCCAGACTTATTGGATACCCTGTATAATTCAGTAAAGCCAGTTCATTTTCAGCAAACTGATACATTCAATTCTTAAGTTTTTATCTATTAAAGCATTATATTAAAATATTCCAATGCACAATGTATGAATACACAAATTATTTTAATTTATTGGTAATTATTTATAAGTAACTAAATGTTTTATGTATGGTTAAGCTCAAATTAATCTGAATATTTGTGATTAAAAGCAATATCTGAAAAAAAACCCAGTTAAGTAGGCAAAATAGCAGGTTTTTTCAAGTGGGTTTTTTTTTGGGGTGGGTGGGGAAACCAGGTGGGGAGAACTGGGTCACCCACTTTGGTGCCAACCATGTCTTGTGGATTGTATTGGGAACTGTATGACAGGCTTGTATAGTTTTTCCATACTCATGCTGAAGACAGTAATGAAGTTTATTATTAAAGAATATCTATTAATTTCAGGATTATCAGATCAAAGATGAATCAATGGAGAATATTTATGTGAAAGAAGAAATATTAGATTTCAATAATGATGAACTTGGAACTGAGGTAAATAGATGTTTTTTCTCTAGTAGAAACCAAAATATGTGTGACATTTTAACTTATTCTAATATTGCAGTAGTGACATTGTCATTATAATGAGTATTTAAAAAAAAAATCTGATATAAATTTGTCACAATAAAACATAATCTTATTTATTACAAAGGCAACTTTATTATTATTATTTGTGTTAACAATCATCATAAATATATATCTATGACCTATATTGGCTTATTCATACTAGAATTCTTAAAATCCTGATTGTGATTTTTTACATCATAAGAATAATTATTGATTCACAATTAAAATATTCCAATAAAGAAAAAAAATACAAAGTTTATAACTAAAATTCTAATTGTATGTTTCAATTTAGCTTTTTTCATACATTTTGGGACAAAAATATATTCTTGGTAAGAGAGATTATGTATGCACTAATTTTTATTTTGTGTAAAATATATTATTCTCTAATATATAATTTTAAGAATTTCTAGAAAAAGTGTGGTTTGACATTATTAAATTAATTGCCTTCTACTAGTCACATTTGGTGAGATGAAATATTTCCAGCATTTGGTGTCCTCATTCACTCAGACCAACTTTTACTTAATGTATTTCAGAGACTCAAAACTTCTTGTTTACATTTAGATGAAAGTAATTTGCCCCAAAAATCAAATCTTGAAGATCAGAGGAGAAAAATTGAAGATGAAATTTTCTTTGGAGAAATTAAATATTCCAAAAATTCCTGCATTAAACTTGAAACGCAGGAAGTGAATGATCATAAAGTGAAGAATGTTGAAAAACTTTCATCAAAACAGGTAAGTGGAAGGATGAATTTGTTTGTTCAATTGAAAAAGAAACTAGGAAATTTTGGTGTAGTGAATGTTATGTTATTCAACTCACTATCTTTGGTATCATTTTGCAACTTTGGTGAATTTTAAATAAAGTAAATTGTAATTAATATTTCATCTACTTTTCTAATTTTGGCATTTTTTTAAAGATTATGCTGTTTTCCTATCAGAATTTTTTTCACTTCAATCATTGTTAAACAAATATAGAACACTTCAAATAATTTAATCAAACAAAAGGACTTAAAAAACAAATGCCTTATCCTGCATCACATAGGATAGAAATTTTACAATGATTCTTGAGAGAGCCAATCTATTAAATTGTTTCTTTACCAATATTGATACTAATACAACAGTCTCCACTTCAAATATTGTCACTACCAACATGTGTGTGAGTACTGATACCAAATTAATTTTTCTTTTATTTAATCCTACCAAACAATACCTCATCTGGAGTAAATATTTGAGATAAAAATTCCAACTTTATGAGCCAGATGAAATTGAAATTCCACTAACAAAACTCATGAGTCAGTAACTCCAGGTATATTCCCTCATTGTCAAAGGAAGTCAGATTATTCCTCCTGTTCAAATTTGGTAGTTTGACATTCTATCCAATTATAGCCTTATTTCCATGTTGTTAATTTTGAGTAAAATATTTGGAAAATTATATACAACAGCCTTATTAAATTGTTGATCAATCACCATATTGTAGTTTAAACACACAAAGACAGCCATATGCATACCACAGAAAATGCAGTGACATGCAATTAGGAAATGTTTGAGACCCTAAATAGCAAAAATCATGCTTTCTTGGTTTTCTATGATTTGTCAGAATCACTTGATACATTTTCATGTAACATTTTTGCATAAACTTCACTGAAGGAACTATGACTTTTCAAGATAATCCATCCCATTCATTGCCACCAGTGAAGGAATTTACTTTTCCTATCAATCTATGGTTAAATTAATCCCTCTTTCTGCTACCCTATAAACATCATTTCTATTTTCCAGGATAATTGTTGTTCCAGATCAGTTTAAAATTTAGTTTCTCTGTTCCACTCTGAATTATTTAGTTTTTAGATCTTAAACATTTGAAGAACAAAGAAAACAGTTTTATATAAAACAAATTTGTTTAAATAATCACAGAGCTTAAATTGGAAAGTTTTACAATTGCACTAATGCAAAATTTTGTAAATGGTAAGAATGTCTTAATAAGAGACCTAAAGAACAAAACAAAATGACACAGCCTTCATACAGTTTGCTATGAACTTTATAACTTGTCTCCTTTCTGACTTCTGTTATTGATTGAATCTTGTTTGCAGGTTACTCTGTGATATACTTTCAGGATAATACAGTAAGTTTGAAGGATTGTTCTTGAATGTTCAATTATCCAAATGCAATTCTTCTTAGTTGAAGGTTTTTTAAACTTCACATTGTGTATAAAATATTAAATTGTATAAATAATAATTTTAAAAGTTATTTGGACTTTCATTTTAGGTTCAGTTCATCATTTATGATAAATGAGATGAGTGATGCAGTTTCTTTTATCAAGGAACTAACTTGACTGTACCAGATGATGATCAGGTCTTAATATTGTACTTTTCTTTTTACGGAATATTAACTAAAATGAAGTTTTGTAACTATTAGGTATGAAGATTATATTAAAATGAATACATTAATCATTTAGTTTAATGGACTTCCCTTGTTTAACCCTTCCACTACTGGGGAAGGAATAAATGTACATTAATGTATGCTTCCCATATTTAAAGGGTTAAAGGAATATTTAAGATTTAACTGTTCAGCTCTGGCAATTTTCTTTGAAAAGAGAAAATCAATGAAAATGTGATGTTTCCAACATCACATTTGCAGCATAAGAGGGAATATACTTGGTTGGTTGAAGTTGTACTTGTCTAATAATCATCATCAGTACAATTGTTGAAGACATTTCATATAACAATATGGCATTAAAATTTAAAGTGGTACTCCAAGAAAGAAGTGTTTTGGGGACATTTCTATTTTTAATTAGGTCACTGATGCCATTTATCAACCACTCTAATTTGTGTACAGTATGCAGGTGATACCACACTTTGCATTATAATTTAGACATTCTGATAAATGGAGTTTTAAATGGACGTGGTCAAAACAAATTCTTATTGAACCTGATAGTCACTTTGTGCTTATTGCTACAAAACATGAATGGGGATTACGCAATAAAAATTATCTAATGCTATTATTATGAGGTGAATGAAATTAAGGTCTGTACGTATTTATTTATAAGGAAAATAAAATTTGAAATGGAAGTATAGAACATCAAATCCAGTATACATGGTGTTTCACAACTGGTCTGCCATACTTTGGGGGTTCATTTGGGGTGTGATATCGAGTAAAAAAGTATTTTTTTATGAAGGAAGGAGGGGCCAAAGGCAAATGCCACAAAAGAACCCCTCCCATAGAAGAAGCAGCAGAGCCAAAATCAAGGTCTGGGGTTTTTGAGATGCCTAGACACTCTGTGTTTGAAAGATGGGAGATCATAGATAGGAGGAAAGATGGATTGAGCAAGATTGTTCCAGAGTTGACTGGTTGAGTAGATGAAAGATTGAAAATACTGATTAACCCTCGCATTAGATAGTTAGACAGAAAAGGAAAGAGAAAGTGTAGAAAGTCTGGTATTGCATGCTCTCCTTAAAACAGGAGGCATGTAGTTAGGGATTTCAGAAGAGCAATGTCCATTATGATAGTGATAGTAAAGAGTGAGGGAGGCAACATTGTGCCAAAGAGAGAGAGAGAGAGAGAGGGATTGAAGACAATCAGTAAGAGGTGGGGAATTGATATGAAAAAGCATTTGATTCCACCCAGTCAAGTATGGCTGTGTGGGTTGAACCACATGAGAAGCATACTCCATACAGGAGAGAACAAGCCCCAATACTGAGCCAGCAACTGAGTGGGGGTGAAGAAACCAAGGTGGTGGTACAGCACACCTAACCTCTTAGAAACTGTTAAAGAAAGAGAGTAGATGTGATATTTCCAGGAAAGATCACAAGAAAAGGAAATGCCAAGAATGTTCAGAGGAGAGGAAGGATTGAGTTGCGTGTTGTTGAAGGTAAGGGGATAGTCATGTGGAGGATTGTGATGAGTAGACAGATGGAGGAACTGAGTTTTTGAGGCATTGGAAGCCACAAGGTTTTCTCTTGCCCCAATCAGATATAGCAGAAAGATCAGAGGTCAGGTGCCCCATCACCATCCCACGTGAATCATGAAGTGACTGCTTTGAGAAGTGGGTGGAGAAGTGGTGTGGAATCATCAGCATAGGAGTGAATAGGACAGGAAGTGCAAATTAATAGATCATTAATAAATAAAAGGAAAGTAGTGGGTAACAGGACAGAACCCTGAAGAACACCACTGTTAATAGCTTCAGGAGAAGAACAGTGGCCATCTACAACTGCGGCTATAGATCAGCCAGAAAGGAGGGCAGTTTGGAAATTAAACATTTGTGCCAGACTCTATCAAAAGCTTTTGATATGTCTAGTGCAGTGATGGCAAACCTATGACACGCGTGTCAAAGGTGACATGTTGCTGTTTTTTTGTTGACACGCCTAAACTGACATTTCTATCATCCAAAAGTTAAACAAAAACTATAAAGGATGAAAATTGATCAAATCAAGAGACGTTTTTAAGTTCATCTAATTAAATAGGAAATGATTATATATATTTTTTGTAAATAAACATTCAATTCTCTATACAGGGTGATTCAAAAGTCAGGTTACATAGGGCTTTTCTGTTTCTTTGCAGGTAAATGAGTTATGAGATGTTATCGAAGGAGGAGCGCATTGATGTGATATTCCTAGCTGGCTGCACAAGTGCATTGCCGTTAACAGTGGCCATATCAAACATGTGATATGACTATTCCCCTGTATCATTATATAATACAGTATTTCCCTATGTAACCTGACTTTTGAATGGCTATTACATATTACTGTGGTTGGATTAGAATTGAAATAAATTACCATTATAAATAGTACAAAATTAAGCATTAATTTTGACTGGCAACCCTGATTTCTTCTTTCTCTGTCTTTAGTCGAGCCATGGCATCATTTTACACAGGCATTTTGATTTAATGAGTTTAATTAAGTCATTATTAATCATTGTTGTGTAGTGTTGTTTCATTATTAATTAATATTAAGTGTGCTGGTGTTAATTACTAGTATTAAGTGTTATTGATATTATTGTGTTGGAAAATGAAAATTTATCTCCATTAACATTATTAACTGTGGTACCGTTGAAACTAATTAGGCCTAACGTTAATTTATTGTTTTACTTGTTCTAACATCCATTTGTCACATTAAATATTTGTGTTAACGATTTTGAATTGCTATTGTTTTTTAATATTTCAGCCTTATCATAATGGTGGAATCAGTAAACAAAAAAATAAAATTGTCAAAGAAAGGAAGCTAAAGGAGTTTCCAAGATTGGTGGACTGAAAAATATGGCATTATTGATACGAATGACAAAGCTCTATGCATCCTGTGTAGTGAAACAGTTGTGAGCAGAACTTGGAATATGAAAAGGCATTTTGACACTAACCACCAGTGGCTTCTAGAAAAAAGTGAGCAAGAACGTAAAGAATATATATTGCGATGTTAAAAGGTAAGTCTCAATCAGACAATTTACTTAAATTTGTAAGTGGGCCTTCAAATTTAGTGTCTGCAAGCTTCAGTATTTCACATACTATTGTCCAGCATGGAAACTCACTTAGTGATGGAGATTTTAAGGAAGCTTTTATGAAATGTGCACCATTTTTATTTGATGACTTCAAAATAAAGCAGCTATTATTCAGTGTATTAATGAATTACCAATTAGTAGAAATACTGTTGAAGACAGTGATGAAGATGAACTCTGATATAGAAAATCAAGTGAAAAAGACGTAAATGCATGTGATTTTTTTTCTATTTGTCTCGATGAGACCACAGATGCTACGTCATTGGCTCAATTAGCTATTATTGCTAGATATCCCAGTGGCAATGCAATATATGAGGAATTACTTAAGTTAGAAAATTTGCCTCTGAATACAAGAGGAGCAGATATATGTGAGGATGTTGTTAGAATGCTTCGTGATAAACAGATAGATATGTCAAAAATAGTGTCAGTTACGACAGATGGTGCCCTCAAATATGGTTGGACGAAATGTTGGATTTGTGAAACATTTTACAGAAACTGTTGGTCATCCACTTGTATGCTTTCACTGTATTATACATCAAGAGGTCTTGTGTGCAAAGGTAGGTTTAAAAGAAGTTAATGATGTAATGGCAGTTGTGACAAAAATAGTCAATTTGATAGCTTCATGGGCTTTCCACAAACGAGAATTTGTCACTGTTAAATGAAGTTGATTCAGTTTATAATGGATTACTTATGTATAATAATGTGTGATGGTTAAGTCGTGGTAAGGTACTTGAACGTTTTGTGGAATGCTTAAATGAAATCAGGCTATTTTTAAATATGAAAAATATAGAACAGTTTCCTCAATTAACTGATGTGGCTTGGCTCAGTAGACTTATGTTTTCCACTGATCTGTCATTACATCTGAATGAACTCAATATTAAATTACAAGGTTTTGGAAAAACTATTGAAATAATGTTTGGCTTGATCAAAGGCTTTGAAAGCAAGCTCAACATTTTTAAACGTGACTTGGAAAGTAGAAGTTATAAGTACTTTCATAGGTTGAAGAAGCATTTTGATGAAATGAAGTGCCAAGACAGAGACGACTTGGAACAAGCTTGAGAACAATTTGTTGAAATTTTAAACTCTATAATTGAGTAGTTTTCAACAAGATTTGTGCAGTTCAGAGATATCCTGATATCCTGATAAAGCTGTTTTTACCAATCTGAAGTTAGATTTGTTTGACTGGTTAGATTTAAATGACTTTGAAATGCAGTTAGCAGAGTTCCAATCCAGCTCTATTTGGAAGCAAAAGTTTATTGATCTTAGATCTGAGTTAGAAACACTTGAGCGAGACTGCTTGCAGGGATCTGTGAATAATAATTCTGACAATGAAATTCGGAAAGTGTGGAACTGGATCCCGGAAACTTTTGACACTCTTAAAAGACTTGCCAAAGCTATACTGACAATTTTTTCATCAACTTACTCCTGCGAAACTTTGTTCTCAATTTTGAATAACATCAAAACGGACAAGAGAAACAGATTGGTTGATGATGTCAGTGCTGCTTGTGTAGCATTAAAATGTACAAATTACACACCTGCTATAAAAGAGCTTTCTTCAAGAGTACAGCAACAAAGAAGTCACTAAATAACAGGTAAAATTGTAGTTTTTATTTGAAAACATTTTTTTGTCATTTATTTTTATTTTTCCTGTATTGTTCAAATGAGCTAGAATAGATAGTTTTCTTATTATAATTATGATGTTCCTTTGATAACAGTGATTGTTTATGTATGTGACATGCCATTTGAATATGATCATGAAAATTTTTAATTTTTGACACCCAGGGTTGAAAAGGTTCGCCATCACTGGTCTAGTGCAATAGCAAAAGTTTCACCAAAATCCTGAAAGGATGACCAAGAGTTAGATATGCAAGAAGATCACCAGTAGTGTGTCCCTTGCGGAATCCATACTGACTATCTGAAAGAAGATTGTGAGAAGGAAGGTGGTTAAGGATCTTCCTATTAAGAATAAATTAAAAAACTTTGGGAAAGGCAAGAAATCAAAGCAATTGGATGATAGTTGGAGGGTTGAGAACAGTCACCCTTCTTTGGGACAGGCTGAATGAAATGAACTTCCAGCAGGAAGGAAAAGTACTAGATGAGAGACAAAAATTAGTTTGCCTAGGCAGGGTGTCAGCACAGAAGCACAGCTCTTAAGAACAACAGGAGGAACACCATTAGGACCATACACCTTCCAAGAGTTGAGCACAGATAAGGTAAAAACATCTTTAGAAGAGATTCTAATTTCTGACATAATAAAGTCAGAGTCGGGAGGAGATGGGGGAACAGCACCAGAATTGTCCAAGGTTGAATTGGAAGCAAAAGTTTGAGCGAAGAGTTCAGCTTTGTCAGGAGAAGAGATGGCAACTGTGCCATCAGAATGGAAAAGAGGAGGTAAAGTTGTTGAAGAGGTTCTTAGGTAGGTGCCAGAAAGAGCGAGAAGAATTAGAATTGGATAGATTTTCACATTTTTGTCAGATGAAGGAATTTTTTGCGAGTCAAAGAACAGATTTTGCACTATTCCAGGCAGAAATATAAGCTGAGAGAGTCAGGAGTTGTATGGTGATGGTACCTTCTGAAAGCCTCTTCTCTGTTGCAGATAGCATTAGAACAAGTAAAGTTAAACCAAGGTTTTTTGCATTAGTAGGAGAAATAGAATATGGAATGTATGCCTCCATGCCTGAGAGAATCATTTCTATGATGTACTCTGCACACTTAGAAGGGCCCCAGCCACAGAAATGGTAATCATTCCATGGGAATCACAGAAGTACTGCCTAAAGGCCTCTCAATCAGTGGTGCTGAAGTGCTAAAGGCACCTCCTCCTCTTGGGAGGATCCAAAGACCAAATTGTAGTAGTAAGACAGGAAACAGATATAAGATTGTGATTGGAGTAGCCCAACAGAGAGAAAAGTTTCATAGAGTAAGGAGAAGGATGAGAGGTAAGAAATAAATTCAGAATGTTGGACCTATCTCCAAGGTGATTAGGGATACAAGTAGGGTGCTGTACAATCTGCTCTAGGTCATTTAGGATAGAAAAGTTGTAAGCTAGTTCACCTGGGATGTCAGTGAATTGAGAGGAAAGCCTAAGGTGGTGAAATTGAAATCTCCTAAAATGGAGATTTCAGCAAAGGGAGAGTGGAAAAGAATGTATTCCACTTTGGAAGTGAGGTAGTCAAAGAATTTTGGATAGTTAGTTAGAATTATTAGAAAGGTAAACAGTGCAGATGTACTTAGTTTGAGTTTGGCATGTAAGCCGTAACCAGAGGGTATAGAATTCAGGAGATTCGAGTTCAGGAATATGAGAACAACTTAGGTCATTGCGTACATATATGTAATATCCACCTGTGGAATGAAATTGAGTATGGAGAAAGTAAGAAGGTACAGAAAAGGGGTTGCTGTCAGTCGTCCCAGACACCTGAGTTTCACTGAGGAAAAGATGATGAGAGGTGGTGTTTGACAGATTGAAAATTTGAGAAAAGGCCACAAATGTTACAGAAGGTTATGAAAAGTGAATCAGACAGAGGTCCAGAACATCTTGAATGGGTGGTAGCAGATCCAGTCCCACTGCCAGGGTCTGCATTCCCAGTATCAGCAGGGGGAGGGGAGCTGGAAGTGGGGACATTTATGGTCCCCTTCCCAGGGGACTCTGAGGCTCTTGAAGTTTTTATTTTTTATTTTTATTTTTTTTTTTTATGTAGTGTGTAAGATGCATGTGTATGTAGTGAGGAAAAGGGAGAGGGTAGATGAGACAGAAAAAGATCAGCTGAGGAGGACAATACAAAGAGTTAATACAACATAGGTGCTATTTCCAACCATTGTGGAGCTATGGATATTTTAAGATGTGCAAACAAATAATCCCTACTTGTGTGTAATTCAATAGATGGCAGCACTGGTAATAGTTTTGGTTAATGAAGTTACCACTAAGGTGAACAAGGTGAGAACAATCAAGGTGAACAATCAAAATGAATCAACAGTTCACACCCACTGAATATGCCGATATCCATTTCATTTACATATGGATTCTGTGATGGTAACAGCAGAGTGGCAGTTGAGGAATATTGAAGCTGCCTTCTGAACTGCTGAATACTGAACAGGAAGTGTTTAGTGACACACACCAGAGATTAAGGGAAATGGACAATTGTTCCATGTAACCAAGAATATGTAGCATGATGGCCCATTGCTGTGGAGGAGTACTGGATCTAGTAAAATGTAATCCAACTACCAGTGTTTAAAGGATTTCTAGATGAATTGGTGAATCCACATTGTGTGTGTGGTGGACCATACATGATGAGGGTTTGTATTCCTATCATTTGCAATGTGTGCAAGCTCTTCAACCAGATGATTATGATAAACATGTTCAATTTTGCCAGTGGATGGTAATGCATCACCAAATTCTTAATTGCAGCTGTTTTATGTTGAAGCACAATTCATTCGGGATGGAATTAATAATAGATGAAATTCCCACTTGTGGTGTGCTGATAATCCCCATGGTCTTGTTGACGGAAACTTTCAACATCAATTCTCAGTGAATGTTTGGTACGGTGTAATTGGAGATCAGCTGATTGGACCATTCATTTTGGAACAACAATTAACTGCTGATATTTATCTGAACTTCCTGATGAATGAATTGCAGCTTTTGATGGAGGATGTGCCCTTGGAGACAAGGCACAGGATGTTCTTTCAGCACAATGGGGCACTACCATATTTTGCCCATGTTACTGATTACTTGAATCACCAATATGTGAATCATTGGATTGATCATGCTGATCCAATGTTGTGCACCCCCCCCCTAACCCTATTAGATTTCTTTTTATGGGACCATATGAAAGAGATGGTCTACAAGACCAAAGTACAAATGAGAGAGGAGCTCTTGCATTAGATTATGGATGCCGCTGCTTACATATGAAAACACCCTGAAATGATTCAATGGGCAGTGAACTCTTGTTTGGAATGAGCAAGGCTGTGCATTGAAAACTGAGGTGGACATCTTGAACACAAGGTGTATCTCATAACATGTAATAAATACATCAGATTAATACTTTTTTTTTTGTGCACCTTGAAATGTCCATAGCTCCGCAATGGTTGGATATAGCACCGATGTTGTATTAACTTTTTTACTCAATATCATCAGTTGTGAAACACCCTGTGTATATACAGGGTGTACATAAAGTCAGGATCTATTTTTGTGAAGCACTTGGAAATTATATGGAATTCAATCATAAAATGATA